>CAUOFW020005680.1:0-470935 GCA_963454935.2 Ilex paraguariensis | reverse complement strand
GGGGGAATACTTGAACAAATACGGGTTGTCGAAGTAGAAGTACTTCACATCTGCCATAAATCGTCTTCGATCTTCGGGCTCCATTGCGGTGGTGTCTGTCCTGTTGCAAGATAGTTACATATATCAGCATACCAAGGACATACAGAGTGAATTGACAGCAAATGCTCATCAGGAAAAAATCAGGGATAGGAATGTGCTCATCAGCCTCTTGCACCACAAGCGGGATAAATGATCCGCCACCACGTTCTCAACTCCTTTCTTGTCCTTGATCGTCAAGTCGATTCTTGTAGGAGGAGTATCCACCTAATGAGTCTCGGTTTTGCATCTTGCTTAGACAACAAATACTTTAAAGCAGAATGATCAGTAAAGACAACAATAGGCGAACCAATGATGTAAGCACGGAATTTATCTAAGCAAACACTACTGCTAGCAATTCTTTTTCGGTGGTAGTGTAATTCATCTGAGCCTCATTAAGTGTTTTGCTAGCATAGTGTATCACATATGGTCTATTTTCTCCCTTTGACCGAGCACTGCGCCGCCGCGTAATCACTTGCGTCGCACATGAGCTCAAAAGGTAGATCCCAATTGGGTGGTCGCATGATCGGAGGTGTGACTAGCATGCTTTTAAGTTTTTTTAAAGGATGCCCACACAATCATCCGACCACTCAAATGGGACCTCCTTAGACAGCATGAGGTTGGTCAAGGGTCGGGCCAATGACACTGAAATTCTTTATGAATCGACGATAAAACCTGCATGGCCCAAAATGACCGGATTCCTTTGATGGCTCTTGGCGTAGGGAGTTTGGAGATGGCCTCCACCTTGGATTTATCGACTTCAATACCCCTTGCCGAAACTATATGGCCAAGCACAATTCCTTCTGTCACCATAAAGTGACACTTTTTCCCAATTCAAGACTAGATTCTTCTCCTCACATCTTGTTAGAACTTTCTCCAAGTTTGCCAAACATCCCTCGAATGAATCCCCAAACACCGAAAAGTCATCCATAAAGACCTCCACTATCTTTTCCACCATGTCACTGAAAATTCCATCATACAGCGTTGGAAAGTCCCCGGAGCATTGCACAGTCCAAATGGCATGCGGCGGTAGGCAAAGGTACTATAGGGCATGTGAAAGTGGTCTTCTCTTGATCCTCCAAAGCAATCTCAATCTGATTGTAGCCGAGTATCCATCTAAAAATAGTAGAATAGATGCCCCGCTACTCGTTCTAGAACTTGATCGAGGAATGGCAATGGGAAGTGTCTTTCCTTGTGCAAGCGTTCAACTTTCGGTAATCAATGCACACCCTCCATCCGGTGATTACTCTTGTAGGAATAAAGCTCATTCTCATCATTCTCAACCACCGTAACTCCGGATTTCTTAGGTACTACTTGCGTGGGGCTAACCCACTTACTATCGGCAATTGGAAAAATGATCCCCACATCAAGTAGTTTTCAGAACCTCATCCCTTACCACCTCCTTCATGATGGGATTCAACCGCCTTTGTGGTTGTTGGAAGGTTTGGAATCCTCCTCAAGATATATGCGGTGGGTGCAAATGAGAGGGCTTATCCCCTTGATATCCGCAATGGTCCACCCAATTGCTCCTTTATGTTTTTCTCACCTCCAAGAGTTCTTTTTCTTGTTCCATGTTTAATGTAGAGCTAATGACCACCGAAAATGTTTCACCTTCCCCAAGATAGGCGTACTTCAAATGGGTGGGCAAGGGCTTCAACTCCAAGTTGGGCTTTTGTTCATCCGACGAAAAATTTCTTTTCTCGATGGGGTAACTCTTCGAATGTAGGGATCCACCTTTCCATCCCTTTCAAATCTTCTACCTCCTCTTGCTCATCATAATTCTCAAGATCCACAATTCCTTCTTCCTTAAATTTCAATATCCCCTCCAGCTCCAAGTGCTCCTCAACCAAGTGTCGATTCTATTGACCTCACTTACTTCCTCATCATCACCCGGTTGCTTTGCCAAGTTGAATACATTGTGCTCCATTGTCATATTCCCAAATGCCAACTTCATTAGACCGTTCCTGCAATTTATCACGGCATTAGATGTAGCAAGGAAGGGTCTTCCAAGTATTACGGGAATTTGGGAGCTAAGGTTTGCAACAGGATGTGTATCAAGCACAATGAAATCGACAGGGAAGTAAAATTTATCAATTTGAACTAAGACATCCTCAACTACTCCCCTTGGTGTACGGATACTACGATCCGCCAATTGAAGTGTGATTGAGGTGGGCTTCAACTCCTCCAGCTGCAGCTGTTGGTACACCGAGTAGGGAAGAAGATTCACACTTGCCCCAAATCGAGGAGTGCTTGCTCCACTCGATAATTTCCAATGGTGATGGCTATGGTTGGACAACCGGGGTCTTTGAATTTGGGAGGAGTGTTAGTCCTCAAAATTGAGCTCACTTGCTCGGTGAGGAATGCTTTCTTGTGGACATTCAGTTTTCTCTTCACCGTGCATAAGTCCTTCAAAATCTTAGCACATGATGGAATTTGCTTGATGGCGTCGAGGAGTGGAATGTTAATCTTCACCTGCTTAAACATTTCCAAAATATCAGCATAATTAGCCACCTTGACAGGTGGCTTCAAACGACTTGGGAAGGGGCAGGCAGGGAGGAATAAACACACAATCATCAATTAATTTTCCTTTCTCAACAACCTCTCTTTCTTTCTTTTCACGCACCTCACTCTTGTCGGCGTCACCCAAGAGATCTTTTTCTTTTGGCAATGTGGTCTTGGGTGAGACCGTTGGCAAAATGGTTTTGTCAATTTCTTTGCCACTGCGGAGGGTGGTGACAGCTTTGAGTTGCTCGCAACTCTCTTTCGAAGGTTCCGATGACTCAACAAGGTGTTGACCCCTAGGGTTCTCTTGTGGTTGAGCGGGGAACTTCCCCTTTTCTTGTTGAGATGCCCCTATGGAGTTTGTCAACTTTGTGAGTTGGGCTCTTACATCATTGATGGCTGTGGCATTTTGGTTATTGATGGCGGTTTGGCTTTGAATGAAGGAATGGACCATATCCTCCAAATTCCTTTTGTGAGGAGGTTGGTATGTGGATGGATTGGACGGTCCTTGAGAAAAACTTTGTGGAGGTGGATTTGGTGAAAAATTTGTGGTGGTGGGTTTGACAAATACCCTTGTGGATTGGTCCGGGGGTATTGAGAGCTAGATGCTTGCCCTTGGCCATGGTATTGGTTTTGCTTGGGAGGCATGGGAGATGCATATGCACTTGAACCATGAGGAATGGGGTTTTCATTTCTCCAACTAAAATTTGGGTGATTACTCCAACCTGGATTGTAAGTATTTGAATTGGGAGAAAATGATTGCCTCGTTTGGTTGAATGCATGGACTTGTTCATGGTACGCTTCTTTAAGGGTCGGAATGTTTGGGCAATCCGATAGGGAATGCTCCATACATTCGCAAATTGAACAACCCTCCTCGGTTCGTGACACATTAGACACCTCGTGTCTCTTATTGACTTCAAGACTCTCAACTTTTCTTGACAATTTAGCAATTTTTGAAAACAAGTCTTCCCGGTCTCTTAAATCATAAATCCCTCCCCCTTGAGTTTGGCCAGTCTTTTGAGGAGAAGACCTTGGTACATCGGTGGGATCTGTAATGTCCCATGATTGTGCATTTTGTGCCAATGTATCAAAGTAATCTAAGGCCTCATCAGGGTCTTTGTTCAAAAACTCCCCATTACACATCATGTCAATGAACTGTCGATGGCCCGGTGTGATTCCTTCATAAAAGAAACTCACCAATTGCCATGGTTCAAAGCCATGATGTGGAAGGGATTGTAGCAATTCCTTGTACCTCTCCCAACATTGATAGAATTGCTCATTGGGCTTTTTCGAAAAGTTTTGAATTTGCTTTTTTAGGCAGTGGTTTTATGCACCGGAAAGAATTTGTTCAAAAACTCAGAAATCATTTGGCTCCACGATGTGATGGTTCGAGGCCTTAAGGAAATAAGCCACGTTTTTGCCTTGTCTTTTAGGGAAAAGGGAAACAATTTCATTCTAGCTATCTCTTCCATCCCATGATTGGGGAGGAAGGTTGCAACCATTTCCTCAAAATCTCTTATGTGTGAATAGGGGCTCTGAGTTTCAAATCCGTTGAACGTGGGAATTAGTTGCAACATCCCTGGCTTAACTATGAAAAGATGAGCTTGGACCAGAAGGAGGATGCATGATGGTGTGGTGCTTCGTGTTGGTTGTAGGAAATCTCTCATTGACCTCACCGGGGGATCCATTTGAAAATTATTTCCCTCATTCACGGGAGGGGAAAAATTCATTCTCGGATTGGGTATTTGGGGTTCTTGTGGTCCCCCACCCCTTTGGACATTTGGATTTGCACCTATATTGTCAAAATTGTCACCTGCATCCTCGGGTTGTTCTTGGTCAATATTCATGGTAGGAGCCAAATTTTGTTTAACAAGTCGGTTTCGGTAGTTCCGCCTCCACATAAAATAAAATATATACAAACAAAGTTATACACAAACAAGATTATATACACAGAACAACGTACCTCAGCCCATGATGAAGATCATGGGACTTACCTCCATCGTCCAAAAATCACCTTCTTGGTTTGACACTTGCCTTCCCCGGCAACGGTGCCAAAAATACTTGACAAATTTTCTTGTTATTTCCTAACCTATAAAAATCACATTTTAGCATGTATAGTATATGAATAAAGGGGAGTGTCACTCTCCTAGGGATGATGTCAAAAGAAAGGGCAACGGAATGGTGGATGAATGAGATTTCAAATGTGAGTATGTGTAAACAAAAATGCTCCCCCAGCGCAAGGAGACTTTCACAGATCGTGTTTTACTTGGTGGTATTCCAAGGTCATTCCCACGGGGAAGGAAGTAAACCGAGGGGAGGTGATTTTGGGAGAAAGAAAGTGTAAAATCTTTGATTGTTGGAAGTTGTTTGGTGAAGTTGTTTTGATGCTAGTAAAATGAGAAATAAATGTTGGCAAATTCAAGAGGTCACTCCAATAGGAATATCGTCTCAACTCGAAACCCTCCTCCAATAGAGCATGAATGAACGATTGATTCGTGGGAAGCTAGGGGTAAGATTGGTGAGTATCTAAGCATAAACCGTGACTAGGCCTACGGAAATATCAAAGACTCACCAAGTTATCCACCCTCAACCCAGTCAAACCGAACCATTGAACTCTGAAAGAGAGGAAGAGAATGAGTTGAAATGGTATACCCAAGTGGAGGTTCCTCTTGGTTTTGCCAACTAAGAGATTTAGCTATTCATGCTTAAAATAAAGACAACAATATGATGAGAAGACATTATGAAAAAATAAAGACTAAAGCTAAGCATAAACGAATTGCATAAATTTAACTTCCGGATAACCACCTCTTACTAAAGATTGGATGAGAAACTACTCACTCTTCATGACTTTGTTAAAACTAGAAAAGTGAGTGATGTTCATCCCTCCAAGTAGAGGAGTTACAAGATAACACATTTTACACAAGGAGCCGATTTTCGACAAAGAATGAGTGAATCACATTCCACCCTTCACGGCTTTGGTAAAGCTCTAAAAAAGTGGAAGAGTTTCACTCCTCTAAGGGAAGAAGGAAGCTCAAGCAATGGAAGTAAAAGAGCAATAACACAATAAAAAGAAAGCAATACTTAAAGTAAAAGAAAACAATAAATTAAAAGGAAGTAAGAATACAATAAAAAAAAAAGCAATACTTAAAGAAAGCTATAAATTAAAAGGAAGTAAGAATAAAATAAAAGAAAGCAATACTTAAAGAAAGCTATAAGCAATAAGGAAAGCAATAATACTTTTGGAGGGTTTTCCACTCCCAAAAGATGAATGTTTTACAAGTCCTAAGGGGTGGTATTGATAGGCAACAAGGGAGGGTGAAAGTCTTGTTTGGTGGCCTTGAATCTTGTTAGGTGGACTTGAAGAGTCTTGTTAGGTGGACTTGAAAATCTTGTTAGGTGACTTTGAATCTTGTTAGGTGGACTTGAAAATCTTGTTAGGTGGCCTTGAATTCTTTGATCCTCCTTTGTTTTGAGCTTTGATAATTGGCACCCCAGTAGTTTGTAGCTTTGACGCACAAAATCCTGAAAAGAACAACAATTAATGCATTATCTTTTATTCACACACTAATTCTAATTTGATTTATTTTGACTAGTTTAACTTTATTCAACTAACACAATTTACCTATTAAATTATGCCTTAATTAGGGTTAATCAGTAGGTCACCCACTAGAAACTGCCTATATCATGAACCTTCTCATTCCTTTTCTTTACGACCCCCATTGTTGTGTTTTCTAACCCTAGTGTCTTCTTTCCATATACATTTAATCATGCATATAATTTCACATAACATGCAACATTTAGAGCACACAACATGTAATGTACAAATGATGCAATGGCCTAGACCCATGCCCCGCAAACCCTAGGTAAATCAAGAACCCAGGCTCTTATACCAAGTTGTGACGCCCTTAAACGCGGGGGTCTTTTATCAACCCGTTGATCACCCATCAACCTACAAAAGTACCCGTGAATGCCACATAACCTGACACCATGTCATAGCATCCCTTTCACATAGATCGTAACCAACACAGTGTTTGGACAGAGTCTCCCTTGTACCGGGCACTCCCAAACGTATAACATGTGTACATTTCAATCACTTAACCATTCCAATTTCTAATATAAATCAATTTTTCCTTAATATTACTCCATTTTCACCCCTTCAACAAAAGGACTCAAGTCTCGAACACTTGGAAAATTTAATTTAAATTTTTGAAAATTTTGATTTTTGCATTTTGATTGTTGGGTGATTTGATTTGCATGAATGGATTGTTTCTGGTTTTAGTTTTATGCTTTAAGTTTTGAAAACAAAGTTTGCTAGGGACTAGCACAACTCAAGTTGGGGGGTGTGATGAGCATAGAATATTACACATCATTTGTCTTTCAACACCAATTTTATACTTGCTTTTGTGGAAAAAATAGGAGAAATTTCATTTAATCTCTCAATTAATGGAGCTTTGTGTGATTGTAGGTAAAGAGTAGGTAATGGCGTGTATTAAGCCTTCCATCATGTGCGTAAATACAAGGAAGAAGGAGGGGAGGCTTAACAGGTGGCTCGGGATAGCAAGAAATCAAGAAAAAGCCAAAACAGGAGAAAACCTATCGGTAGGGTTTGCCTACTGGAAAAAATCTGCCAGTAGGTTTTGTTGACATTCTATTGATAGGTTTTGCCCAAAAAGGTCAGAAAGCTGCAATCTCAACTCCAACTGCTTCATGGGCCCACCTCTGCTTCTCCCACACATACCCTAACATATTTTACATACAAGCATGCTCTATTACACCTAAGGTTTGACTTTGGAAGAAAAATCATGGAAGAGGAAGAGAGAGAACGAGAATGGTTGGGGAAGCATGGAAAAGGCAAGGCATGGTCTATCCTTGCTGGAGGAAATGGCCAATCCCTTCCCAATGATGGTAAGTCAGCTCTCACAAACCTTAGGGGGGTTATGGAAGAAATCGGGGGAGTCTTACACCAATTATTCAGCTACATACTTACTTTTAGATAGAGAATCTCAAGGAAGAAGATGAAGTTCTAGAGAGAGAAAGTTAGGTTTTTGAATTTTCTTCTCCATTTCAGTTGTAGTAAGCTTTAAATCACTTGAAATATTTACTTCTTGCACTTTAATCTCCTTTATTTCAAGTTCATTTCAAGTTTAGTTACATATTCTTGTATCTACCGTGTTGACATTTGGAATTTTTCTTCCAAGCATTACTTTTTGGTATGAAATGAATTTGTCTTTGTAGTTTAACTTCTCTTTGCATTAATATAAGTTTTAATCTTCATTTCTTCACCATGTCTCTTTACATTGTGTATGTCTTTGCATCCATTATGAGTAGCTAAGCTTTTAGTTGGCTAATTCAAGGGAGATTTCCTCTTGGGTATGCTAAATCAACTCTCCTTCATTTCTCCTCGTAGTGTAAAGTGCTTGGTTTGACTAGGTTGAGTGCGGATGTGATTGTGAGCTCTTGATACACCGTGGACTTGTCACGGGGTATGCTTGAGCCTACATCTCCACATTAGTCTGTCACTTCCGATGAATCAATCAAGCACCGAAACACCATTGGTAGAATGTATTGACTTAATTTGGCATTTCCATTGGAATGATCTCTTTGGATTAGCCAACCTTGTTTCATTGTATTTTTATCAAAAGCTCCACTCACCAAAACACACAAATACAAGATTTTACACAAAAAAATTTGGTGTCATTGCCGAGAAAGGCTAGTGTCAAATTAGAAGGTGATTTCGCACAACGAAGGTAAGTCCCGTGATTCTCATCATGGGCCGAGGTTCGTTGCTCCTTTGTACATACATGTGTTTACTTTCCATTTTAATTGTAGATAGTGTTTTTGTATGTGGGGACGGGATGCCCAAAATAGACATGTGAGACTTGCCACAGACCCTAATATGAATCTTGACCAAGACCCACCCGAGGATACTGGTGACAACTTCGAGGATGATGGTACTAATGTTTCGAGGGGTGGGAGAATGCAAAACTCTAGAATGCCAAATCCTCGAATGCATTTTCCCCCTCCTAGGAATGAGGGAAATAATATCTCAATTGATCTTCCGACGAGGTCAATGAAGGATTATCTTCAACAAACCTGAAGCACCACCCCCTCATATATACTTTTACCGGTCCAAGCTCATGCCTTCCTTGTTAAACTAGAAATTTTACAACTTTTTCCTCAATTCCATGGAATTGAAATAGAAAATCATTATTTGCACATTAAGGAATTCGAGGAAATTGTTGCAACATTTCTCACAAATCATGTCATGGAAGACATAACTCAACATGAAATTGTTCCCCTTCTCCCTTAAAGACAAAACCAAAACTTGGTTGAACTCATTGAAACCTTGATCGATAAGTTCTAGGGAATAAATGCTTTCTGAATTTTTAAACATATTTTTTTCAGTGCCCAACACCACTGCTCTAAAGAAACAAATTCAAAATTTTTCAAAGAAATCCAATGAGCAGTTTTATCAATGTAGGGATCGATACAAAGAGTTGCTACAATCCATTTCACATCATAGATTCGAACCGTGACAATTGGTTAGTTTCTTCTATGAAGGAATTACACTGGTCCACTGACAATTCATAGACATGATGTATAACGGAGAGTTTCTAAACAAAGATTCGGATGAGACCCTTGAATATTTCAATACATTCGCACAAAATCTCAATTATGGGATATCATGGATCCCAATGATGTGCCAAGGTCCTCTCCGGAGAGTCAATCAAGTGGGGGAGGGATGTATAATTTGCGGGACCAAGAAGACTTGCTTGCAAAAATCACAAAGTTTGTCCCAAAAAGTGGAGAGTCTAGAGGTGAATAGGAGGCATGAAGTGTCTAACATTGCTAAGGCCGAGGAGTGTTGCAATATATGTGAAAGCGTTCAGCATTCTATCTCAGAGTGCCCAAACATTCTGGCACTCAAAGGGGTTTATCATGAGCAAGTGAATGCTTTCAACCAAAGTAGGCAATCATTCTCTCCACATTCCAATACATACAATTTGGGTTGGAGCAATCACTTGAACTTTCGTTGGAAGAATGATAACCCTACTCCTCATGGATCTAGTTTATTGTTGTCTCCCATTCCACCTACGCAAAATCAATCCTACTATGGTCATGGTCCCTTATCCAACTCCCAATACCCTCGGTCAAATCAACAAGGTTTTTCTCAAAACCCACCACCTCAACAAAGGTTTGGTTAACAAGGACCATCCAACCCACCCATCTACCAACCTCCTCATAAAAGAAACTTGGAGGATGTCGTGCACCAATTATTCAAAGCCAAATAACAATCAACAACCAAACTGCCACAGTTTTCAATGATATTCGGACTCAGATCACAAAATTGACCAATGCCATAAGGTCGTCCCAACAAGAGAAAGGAAAATTTCTTGCTCAACCTCAAGAAAACCCTAGGGGTCAACACATGATTGAGTCGTCCGAGCCCACCAAGGAGAATTGTGAGCAACTCAAGGTGGTCACCACCCTAAGGAGTGGCAAACAAATTGACAAAACTATTTTGTCAAAAGGCTCACCCAAAGCCACATTGGCAAAAGAGAAAGAGACTACGGGCAACTCCAAGGGGTTGAGACACATGAAAAATAAACTTTTGTTGATTTGAATGTGCATGAGTGTCCTATTCCGACCCCTTTTCCCCAACGTTTGAAGCCACCAGCTTACATTGCTAACTATTTGGATATCATTGAAATGTTTAAGCAGGTGAAGATAAACACTCCACTCCTTGATGCCATCAAGCAAATACCTTCATGTGCAAAGATCTTGAAAGACTTGTGCACCATGAAGAAGAAGATAAATGTGCATAAGAAGGCATTTCTCACAGAGCAAGTGAGTTCTATTTTGAGAACCAACACACCACCCAAGTTCAAAGATCCCGGTTGCCCTACCATTGCCATAACCATAGGAAATTGCCGAATGGAGCAAGCACTTCTAGACTTGGGAGCAAGTGTCAACCTCCTACCCTTTTCGGTGTACCAACAATTGCAATTGGAAGAGTTAAAGCCAACTCCGATACTCTTCAATTGACGGACCAAAGCCTGAGAACACCAAGGGGAATAGTTGAGGATGTTTTAGTTCAAGTTGACAAATTTTATTTTTTCGTTGATTTTAATATACTTGATACTCATCTGGTTGCTAATCCTAGTTCTCAAATTCTTGTCATTCTAGGTAGGCCCTTCCTTGCTACATATATTGTTGTGATCAATTACAGAAACGGACTAATGAAACTTGCCTTTGGGAACATGACAATGGACCTTAATGTATTCAACTTGTGCAAGCATCCAGGTGATGATGAGGAAGTGCATGTGGTTAACCAGATTGACACTTTGGTGGAAGACCATATGGAACTATTTTGCCATTCAAATTTGGGGGATGAAGAGTTTAGTAAGGAAGAGGAGCTGAAAACTGTGCAAGGGATAGGAAGTTGGGCCCCAACATTTGAGAAACTTCCACAACAAGAAAAAAGAATTTTTCCATCAACCATACAAACACCAATCTTGGAATTGAAGCCACTACCTTCCACATTAAAGTATGCATTTCTCGGGGAGCACAAGACATTTTCGGTGGTTATAAGTTCATCCTTGGAGCCGAGGCAAGAAGAAAAATTGTTGGAAGTGTTGAGAAGGCATAAGGGAGCAATTGGTTGGACAATCGCTGATATCAAGGGAATTAGTCCCCTCATTTGCACACACCTGGAGGAAGATGTCAAACCGTCCCAACAACCACAAAGAAGGCTAAATCCTATCATGAATGATGTGGGGAGGGATGAGGTGCTTAAACTACTTGATGTGGGCATTATTTTTTCAATTACCGATAGCAAATGGGTTAGTCCCACTCAAGTAATGCCAAAACATTTAGGGGTCACTATGGTTGTAGATTAGGAGAATGAGTTGATTCCGACAAGGACGGTCACCAGTTGGAGAGTTTGTATCGACTATTGAAAACTTAACTCATGCACAAGAAAAGATCATTTCCCTTTTCCCTTCCTTGACCAAGTGTTGGAGAGAGTAGCCAAACACCTATATTATTGCTTCTTGGATGGCTACTCCAGTTACAACCAAATCGAGATTGCTTTGGAGGACCAAGAGAAGACAACTTTCATGTGCCCTTTCGGCACCTTTGCTTATTGTCGAATGCCATTCGGGTTGTGTAATGCCCCAAGAACTTTTCAGAGATGCATAATGAGACTCTTTAGCGATATAGTGGAGAAAATTATAGAGGTGTTCATAGATGATTTCTTAGTTTTTGGGGACTCATTTGAGGGGTGTTTAGAGAATTTGGAGAGAGTGCTTGAAAGATGTGAGAAAAAAAGACTGGTGCTCAATTGGGAGAAGTGTCATTTCATTGTGACATAAGGGATTGTGCTTGGGCACATTGTATCAGAGAAGGGGATTGAAGTAGAAAAATCCAAGGTGGAAGCAATTCCCAACCTCCCTACTCCAAAAGTCATTAAGGATATCAAGTCGTTTCTTGGTCATGCCAGTTTTTATCGTAGATTTATAACAGATTTTAGTCCATTGGCAAAACCCTTGACCAATTTGCTTGCAAAGGATGTTCCCTTTGTGTGGTCGAATGATTGTGAGGCTTCTTTTAAAAAATTAAAAAGCATTCTCACTTTGCCTCCAATCATACGACCTCCTAAGTGGGAACTCCCATTTTGAGCTTATGTGCGATGCGAGTGATTACGCGGTCGGTGCAATGCTTGGTCAACAGGAAGAAAAAAGGTCTTATGTAATATATTATGCTAGCAAGCCTCTAAATGAAGCACAAATTAATTACACTACTACCAAAAAAAAGTTGCTAGCTGTAGTATTTGCATTGGACAAATTTAGGTCTTACATCATTGGTTCGCCTATTGTAGTCTACACTGATCACTCTACTTTGAAGTATTTTTTGTTTAAACAGGATGCGAAACCGAGACTCATTAGGTGGATCTTCCTCCTACAAGAATTTAACTTGACCACTAAAGACATGAAAGGAGTGAAGAATGAGGTGGCAGACTATTAGTCATGACTTGTCGTCCAAGATGCCGAAGAGCATATTCCTATCCTTGACTCATTTCCTGATGAGCATTTATTTTCTATTCATTCTATTTGTCCTTGGTATGCTAACATCTGTAATTATCTTGCTATAGGACAAATACCACCGCATTGGAGCCCAAAGGACAGACGAAGATTTATGGCAAATGTTAAGTACTTCTACTTCGACAACCCGTATTTGTTCAAGTATTGCCTAGATCAAGTAATGAGGAGATGCGTACCTGAAAATGAACAACGATATGTCCTTTTATTCCGCCATTTTGAAGCATGCGGTGGCTACTTCTCTTCAACGAAAAGTTTGGCAAAGGTTTTGCAATATGGTTTTTATTGGCCTTCTTTAATTAAGGATTGTGTTTCATTTTGCAAGGAATGTGATAGATGCCAAAGGTTGGGTAGTGTGACCCATAGGAATATGATGTCCCTTTCTCCCGTGCTAGTCATTGTGATTGTCGGGACTTCATACGTTCATTTTCTATGTCCTTTGACTACTTCTATATCCTACTAGCAGTGGACTACATGTCCAAGTCGGTAGAGGTCATCCCAACCAAGACCAATGACCATCGAATTGTAGTCAAGTTTTTAAAGGAAAACATATTTTCAAGGTTTGGGGTACCTCGTGCAATGATAAGTGACGGTGGGTCTCATTTTTGTAATAGGTCATTTGCATCTCTAATACATAAATATGGCATAACACACAAGGTGTCCACCGCTTATCACCCACAAACTAATGGCCAAGCTGGGTTGACAAATAGGGAGATTAAAAACATACTAGAGAAAATGGTGAGTCCGAATCGAAAGGATTGATCACTTAGGTTGACCGATACTTTGTGGGCTTACCGCACCTCGTACAAGACCATTCTAGGTATGTCTTCTTATAGGCTAGTCTATGGCAAGGCTTGTCATTTGCCAGTAAAGATAGAACACAAAGCTTATTGGGCCATCAAAACCTTGAACTTCAATTTGAGAATGGTCGGAGAGAATAGGAAGTTGGAGTTGAATGAATTCGAGGAAATATGGAGAGATGCATATGAGAGCTCAAAATTTTCAAAAGAGATGGCAAAGATTTTTCTTGATAAATCCATTGTGAGAAAAACATTTAAGCCCAGACAAAAAGTTCTCTTGTATAATTCTCGAATCTTCATTTTCCAAGGAAAACTCCGATCTTGTTGGGATGGCCCTATCTTGTCAAGGTGGGCTACCCCAACAGAGCCGTGAAAATTACAAACCCCAAATATGGAAAAATATTCAAGGTCAATAGCCAAAGACTTAATCCATTCTTCGAGGATTTTGAGGCTCAAATGGTGGAGGAGGAGTTAGTAGATCCGGTCTACTCGAAGCTTGTTGATTGATAACTGTTCAAATAGCCTGTAGTGTACAGTCGCTTTCTTTTATCATTTACTTTACTAGTTATTTTGTTTACTTACTTTCATCCTTATGCAGTTTTCTTTCTTCAATATGCAAATTATTTTGTCAAAGCTCAATACGAGGTGCTCACTAACCCTACTTATATTTTTAAATCCATCATTGCATTCTATATATTTTTGTTGCATTGAGGACAATACATGAGCACATTATAGAAGTTTATCCTATGTTTGAGTATCACATATGTGTTTGCTTTTGAACTCAACCATAAGTGCATCTTGAATGTGTAATTTCGACAATTTATAGATTGGATTCACATTTTAGTGTTTGACATTCATCGTGGAGATGAAATAAGTACCTGTGTGAGCTTTAGTGTCAATCCTTGTTGGAGGGAACTTACATTT
The DNA here is from genome assembly GCA_963454935.2 of Ilex paraguariensis. NCBI lineage: Eukaryota > Viridiplantae > Streptophyta > Magnoliopsida > Aquifoliales > Aquifoliaceae > Ilex > Ilex paraguariensis. The sequence continues at coordinate 456,534 of CAUOFW020005680.1, read as the reverse complement.
ACTCAAAAGAACAATTATTCAAATTTAAAATTTGTTCAATAATATCATTATGTTTGCTTTGGTTAGAGTGCATGTAGATAGTTGATTAACTTTGTCTTGAAATGCCAACATGCCTCACCATGCTTATTTAGAAATGATCTTAGACCATCTTTGAATGCTTTGAGCCTTAGCCATTTTCTTGGAAAAAAAATTATCCCTAGTGCCATGATTAAGCCTTAAATGAAAATTTTATTTCCATGTCACACAATTGACCAAGCCGATGCAAAATGATAAAAAAATAAAAAATAAATAAAAATTCACCATACGTTGGTTGTTCCGAGAATTGATTGTGATTGATCATAAAAGGGAAGAAAATGTGGAGAGGAAACCCAAAAAGGGATAAATGATGCTGAATTCAAAATGTTGAATGGAAAAGACAAAAAAAATCCAAGAAAATGAGAATAAAGGGGTTGAAGAAGAAAAAGAAAAGGAAAATGTTAAGGAAAAGGAGGGATAAAGAAACAAAGAGTGAAGTGAAGGTGATAAGCTGAAAATTTCACAAAAAAGGGAAATTGTTGACAATAAAGGTCATGCCTCGAAATAACCCTCTTTGTTATCCTCTTTCATTCATTTCATTTGTCTCAATATCACACCAAGGCCTCGTTACAACCCTTAAAAGCCCTAAATGATCTAGAGAAAGCATGGGGAAGGCACACCTTTAAAAAAAAAGAAATTTTGATTTTGTTATCTAGTGCTCTAATATTCATTTCATGAGATTATGCCAAGGTTGTTTCATTTTTATGCATCTGCTTCATTTTTGATTATATGTGAGCATACTTCGATCTGTGCATAAGATTCTATCTCACATATACACATGGAGAGCATGCCAGGATAATTATAGTATGATTCATTGCTGAGAGAAACCCTTGGCGAGTTTTGCATCGAAGCTGAATTTGGATAGTCAAGTGAATGTGAATTCCGTTGGGTAAATGCTTAAATTACATGTCCACTTCACACACACACGAGTTTGAAAATGAATGTGTAGGTGCATACTCTAGAAAAACATTTAAAATCATGGTGATGCTCATGTGTACTTTGTTCGGGTATTTGAACAGTGTTGTCATGTAGCCCTATGATTGCGAGATTGGGGGAATATTGCTCAAACTTTAGATATTATGAAGGATTGGGAATGCCTTTACCATTGAAATCTGTGCTTTACAATTTGGGTATTCATTTTGGTATTTATATTTAGAAACCCATGTTTTGTGTTTTTGAAAGCATCAAAATTTTAAATCATATTGTAATTTCATAATGACTTTGGGCATGATCACTCAATTGTGGTTCACAATTGTAGTTTAGGTTTTTGGTGGAGTAGAGGTTGTGAATAGATTGTTAGAATGTGTAGAGAGTGAGTGAAATTGGATTGGGAATGAAAATGGAAGCACATGGAATTTTTGGAAAAAAGCTAAAACCTACCGGTAGATGTCTGTCAAAACCTATCAGTAGGTTTTGATTATTCTACCGGTAGGTTTTGATCGTTATACCGATAGGTTTTGCCGAAAAACCCAAAAAACGAGGGTTTTAAGACTGATTTTTTGGAAAAACCTTTCACTTTCTCCTCTACTCTCGATCTTTCAAGCCCTCTAATCTCTCTCAAAAACTCCCCTAACCTTCAAAGATTCCTCACCCTCCATCTAATCTCTCTCAAAGCATCACTAAGGTCGATTATTACTTGGATTTCATTGCGAATTGCTTGGATTTGTCACAAAACCATAGTTCTCGCAAAGAATTTCCCCAAATCCATTTCACTTTGGTTTTCCTCAAAAGCTTGGAATCCATTGCAATGGCTCGTCTAGGTAAGCATGCTCATGATCCCCTTGATCTCTCTGAGGCATTTTGGATGTGGTTTCTACCCTTCATGGCCCTTGAGGCATTTTTGATTTACACGGCCCGTACCAAACAAGCATATGGGCCATTTTTGATTTGACGTTACCCCAGACGTGATAACAGCTTTCATGAAGCACCAGAGGCCTCCCCCCAATACCCTAGTTTATCCACACAATATCCAAAGGAGGAAATCACTCTTGGAGTACGTGCAATTGATGCATGAGGACCCGACACAATTCAAGGGAAAAATTCAATCCAGGGGCCTTAAGCACACATACAGGGTGATGAACAAAGTCCTACATTACAACCTACTACCCTAGGGTGCAGAGAAGGCCCTAGGGGAAGAGAAGTTTGCCCTCCTCCACGCCTTCATGACAGGAAAATGGATGGACGTGGCCTTGTTGATTTGGGATTTCATGAAGGAGTTTGCCAAGGCTAGCAAGTCGAAGGCGAATCTCCCTTTCGCCAACTTGGTTACAAGGTTGTGCTATCACTCTAAGGTAAATGCCTATGGCTTCGATGTGTTGCTACCCATGGTGTTTGGAGCTACCGGGAAGTCCAGTAGCAGTAAGACGATTGAAATGAGTGAGGGTGAGAGAGCCAGAGCATCGAGACCTGAGCCATCCACTGCCAGGCCATCCACCATTGCCCCACCTCGCACCATTTCTCAGCGCTTGGACACTATGGGGAGAAGGATGGATGACCTAGGCGGGACTATACATCAACTATCCCTAATGATGATGACGATATATGAGCACACCTTCTCGAGAGATCCGATACTCGATATGCCTCCGCCTCCTATTGATGGACCCTCCACCTCTGCCCCTATGGCTTTTACTGTTGTTGAGGTGGAAGGCTCCGACAATGATGACTCTGATGATCCAAAGGAAAGTGAGTATGAGAGTGATGAGGAAGGGACTGGAGATGAGGATGATGAGTAGAGTGACCTTTTGTTTTATTTGTTTTTGTAGTTACACAGATAGGAGTAGAGTAAATGAAATAGTAAAAGAGTTTGTCCAGGATCTTAGACCGTTTTGCTTTTGACCTCTACTCCTTGTACTTAAATCTTTGAAGTAATGAATGAAAGAACCACAGTTGTTTTTGTTCCATCGTGCTAAGTTCATTTGTTTAATCGCAGTGTGATTTTTGCATTTTGATTGTTTGGTGATTTGATTTGCATGAATGGATTGTTTTTAGTTTTAGTTTTATGCTTTAAGTTTTGGAAATAAAGTTTGCTAGAGACTAGCAAAACTAAAGTTGGGGATGTGATGAGCATAGAATATTGCACATCATTTGTCTTTTTGCACCCATTTTATAATTATGTTTATGGAGAAAATGGGGGAAATTGCATTTAATCTCTCAATTAATGGAGTTTTGTGTGATTGTAGGTAAAGAGTAGGTAATGGCACGTATTAAGCCTTCCATCATGTGCGTAAAGACAATGAACAAGAAGGGGAGGCTGAACGGGTGGCTCGAGATAGCAAGAAATCAAGAAAAAGCCAAAATAGGTGAAAACCTACCAGTTGGTTTTGTTGACATTCTACCAGTAGGTTTTGTACATTGAAAATATTCTACTGCTGCCCCTGCCAAAACCTACCAGTAGGTTTTGCCTACTGGAACCCTGACATATTCTACATGCAAGCATACTCTATTACACCAAAGGTCTGTCTTTGGAAGAAAAATCATGGAAGAGGAAGAGAGAGAAAGAGAGTGGTTGGGGAAGCATGGAAAAGGCAAAACATGGCCTGTCCTTGCTGGAGGAAGTGTCCAAACCCTTCCAAATGATGGTAAGTCAACTCTCACAAACCTTAGGGGGGGTTATGGACAAAATTGGGGGAGTCTTACACAAATTATTCAGATACACACTTACTTTTAGAGAGAGAATCTCAAGGAAGAAAATGAAGTACTAGAGAGAGAAAGTTAGATTTTTGCATTTTCTTCTCCATTTCAGTTGTAGTAAGCTTTAAATCACTTGTAATCTTTACTTCTTGTACTTTAATCTCCTTTATTTCAAGTGTATTTCAAGTTTAGTTACATATTTTTGTATCTACCATGTTTACATGTGGGTTTTCCCTTCTAAGCTTTACTTTTGGATATGAAATGAATTTGTCTTTGCAGTTTAACTTCTCTTTGCATTAATATAAGTTTTAATCTTCATTTCTTCACCATGTCTCTTTACATTGTGTATGTCTTTGCATCCATTATGAGTAGCTAAGCTTTTAGTTGGCTAATCCAAGGGAGATTTTCTCTTAGGTATGTTAAATCAACTCTCCTTCATTCCTCCTTGTAGTGTAAAGTGTTTGGTTTAACTAGGTTGAGTGCAGACGTGGTTGTAAGCTCTTGATACACCGTAGACTTGTCATGGGGTATGAGCCCGCACCTTCACATTAGTCCCTCACTTCCTACGAATCAATCAAGCACCGAGACACCATTGGTAGAATGTGTTGATGCACAAAATAGTCTCATGCAAGATCAACAGTCAAGTGTGTGACAAAGTATAATTAATGCACAAATAAAGCAATCAATGACAATAATGTAAATATCGGGTCAACACGCAGATATACAGTGGTTCAGTCTGGGTGGCCTATTCCACTCCGAGAAACGGTAACGGTGACCGAGGGACCTTTGTTGATAAAGTAAGGTGAACAGGAGAGAGAGCAATGGCTAGCTCCGGGAGAGATACGATAGCTAGGAGAGAGAAAAGATATGTGTGTGTAGAGAGGTGTAGAGGTAGAGTTCAATGTATCCTCTCATGTAGAGAGGACTTACAATTTATAGGCACTAGGCCTTGGTTAAGGCTGTGACTTGAGGATAAAAGTATTAATTCTCCGGGTGTCTACAAAAGATAATTTCCATAAAAGGTTGTCTTGATCTTCGAAAGGGAGTACCCCGATAATTGCTCCCCATGTGTTCTAATTCTTCTTGGACTCCTTGGACCTTGGGCCGGGTTGGATTCACAAACTGGGCTTGACCTTCCTTTTAACTGATTTGGGTCTGCTTGATTTATCGGGCCTGACCCAGTTAGATTTAGGTTCATCATAATGTATTGAGTTGATTTGGCATTCCCATTGGAATGACTTCTTCGAATTAGCCAACCTTGTTTTTATTGCATTTTTATCAAAAACTCCACTCACCAAAACACACAACTACAAGATTTTACACTTTTCATTTCTTTACAAAATCACATTCACCACAATTTGACCTTCCTTACCTAAGGAGATGACCTTGGAATACTAAATTCCAAGTAAAACATGACATTGCAAGTCTCTCTTCACTTGGGGAGCACTTTTGCACACACACACATTTTTTTGATTTCGAGCGTCGAACTCAAGGGAAAGTGACACTCACCTACTTATATAAGTCATATACACATAACTATGTGCGTGTTCAGAGATTAGGGTGAACGGAATCCAAGCACACCCAATCTCACCCATTAGGTCTTCCATTAGATCTAGAGATGCTTCATATCTTCATCGCAAAACCCCTTTTTTCCTTTAGGGAACCATCCTGAGGGCTACAAAGGTTAGTATTTTACATATATATATATATATATATATGCCCTTAGTCACCTCGATTCCATCTTCTTCACTCAAAAACCCTTCCTTGGAGACTAGAGGTCGAAGGTTTCCTTAACCTCCTCCATTCCTTAAACAATCGAGAGAACCCTTCTACCAAGGGAATCCATGGAAGATGCCATGGGCATCCTTATGGCCAAGCAAGGCGGCACTGGTGGACAAAAGGGCGCAAGGGGTGGCGGCGCCAAAGATGTAGGCAACGCCCTTGGAGCAAAAGGCGGCGCTAATGCGATGGGCCAGTTGGGCGACGCCAGGGCTGGAGGCTGTATGGGTGACGCCAAAAAGGGCCTGGGTGATTCTAGGGCGAAGGGCATTGTCGTGGCTGGAGGTGGAGGCGATCTGGGCTATTCTAGGGAAAAGGGTTTTGGCGTTGGCATGCGCACAGACACTGGTGCAGGTGTTGCTGCTGCTGGCACTGACACAAGCAATAAGTAGTCGTACTGAGTAGCGAGGGCAGTGTCCTAAGTTTTTTCAGAGAGGGAAAATGTGATTCCTTTTGGCTAGGTAAGGCGATTCTGCTTGGCCTTTTATTCCTTAATCGTTTTGGCATTTTCTTGACATTAGTGGTTCCTTTGATATGGACTTTGTCTTAACATTGGCTCTAATTTTTGCAATTGCCAATTTGATAAGAGTACGAAGGCGAACTCTGCACCAACTTCCCAATAGGGCAAGGGAGTCGCTAACACTAATGGGTCAAAGGTAACCACTATCTTCAGTTTTATAGATTGTGACGATGACATTGCCAACATTATATCTTTGTTTCATATCCCTCCTACCGTTATGTGCCGCCGGGCCGAGAAGGACAAACGGGCTTGCTACAACTCCTTTGGGGAGATTATCTTTTACAAGGATGTCTTGGAAGCAGGTTGAGATTTCCCATACCTAGGTCCATCTACCGAGTTCTGGGTCACTTGTCGCTTACCCCGGGGAGGTTGACCACGAATGGATGGAGGGTATTTTTGGTGTTCTTTTCACTATGGCGGCAGGTTCATGGCGAGGATGTTTCTCTCCCTTTCGAGGAGTTCTTAGCAATGTATGTACTTTTAGATAATTCTACTCCTCATCAAGGATGGTACTGCTTTGCTTCTAGATCCGATCTCTAAACTGCCCTCGAACTGTCATAGTTGGAAGTCCAGGTTTTTCTTCATAGGAGATGAGTGGGCTGTCGAGGAGGATCATGACTTAGTGCCTTCGAGATGGGATATTGCTCCGAGGAACAAGCTAGATATGAGTTTTACCCTTGCTTTATGCCCGACTATCATGTCTCTTGTATTCATTACATGTTTGGCTTTTTTATAACTTTGCCCCTACTATCGACGGAGCAGAAGAGTAGACTTCAGGCTATAAGGGATCATCCTATCAAGCACTTTGTGGCCTTTATCTCTCCATCAGGTTACTCCAAATCCTCCCCTAGACAGAATAGGAAAGGTATCTAGTTCTTTCGATAAATTTGATAATGCGAGTAAATTCTCTTTATGCCGCTCTATAGGTACTATTGTTGATAGAGTGATGGTAAAGGCTCTTTATGCTTCTAGGATGGCATCTTCCCCTCCTCTCAAGAGGTTGAAGCCTGATACCTCTATTCTCGGCCAAGATCTGATGGCCATGCTGTTTCCTGGGAGGCAAGATCCAGTGGTGCCCCCCACTCCTTCTCAGTATGCGGCCCCTTCAAATGATAGGGCTAGCCCTAGTACTATTTTAGGGGTTGAGACTCCTATGCGGTCCTCTATAGGGATCGAAGCTCCACGTAGTTGTTCTACTTCCAGCACTGGCTCAGGTCTATGTTGCAGGATGTGAACCTAGCCAAGGGGCAGCTTTGAAACTTTGTGACGTCTGCGGATATTAGATATGTTGGCTCTCAAGGTCCAAAGGACATTATTGATACTACGATGGAAGGATTTGCTATGTATTCTTTCTTTCTATTCAACCTTGATTCCTGCACTTGCCCTATTTTTTTTTTTTTTTTATGTTTTGCCTTTTGGATGTTTGTAGGTGGCTGCTGCTTTTCCATGCCTTTTTTCGAGGACCATCAAGCTTGCTGAGGCATCAAGGGCTCTAGCAGAGGAGAGACAGACATGAGAGGATGTTGAGGAACAGTTGAGGTTGGCTCATGAAAGAGCTGCACCTCTTGAGGCTGAGCTTTCAGCGTCCCATGAGTGGACCGCCAAGCTGGAGGTTGACAGAGAGGCTGCCTACGCGAGAGCAGAGACAAAGCTGTGAGCGGCCCCCGAGAGGGTCGTAGGAGCTGGGACAGAGCTATAGATAGCTCGGGAGAGGGATGACATAGCAAAGACAAACATGCGAGTAGCTTATGAGAGAGCCACTAGGGCAGAGGCTTATTCCATTGAGACGAAGAAGAGGAGAGAGGCTGCTGAAAGGGTAGTTACTGGCACTTTTATTGATGGTTATGAGGAGTTTAAGGGGAAGGCCTCAATAGCTTTTCTTGATATTGATTGCTTTGGCTTCGTCCCATATGAGGTGATTAGTGCTCAAAATTAACATTTTACTATGTCTTTTTGGGACTAATTGTGCTTTGATGGAGTTTAAGTGATGACATTTCAAGACCTAAAGTGAACAAAAGCTCAAGAACAACAAATATCACACTTGAGTGTAACACCAGTGCATTAGGGAACAAAATTGGAGAAGGTTAGAACAAAGCAAGAACGTTCGAAGAACAACTCACGTTCGAACGTCCACTTGAACTCTGAGGAGACCAGACTGTTGAGACCTGGCATGTTGCAGTCAAGAAGGCAGGCCCTGAAGTACTTGAGTACCACGTTCGAATGCCAACTACCGTTCGAACATCCACATGATTTTACTGAAGACCATAGTAATGAGTGCAAAACTCCAAGTCTTGCATGGAGTGTGGAAGTCGGTTTCCACAGAAGACCAAGACCACTTGAGTGATGGCGTCACATCCCATCTGGCGTTCAAACACCCCTAAAGCAAAAACAGAAGACACGTTCAAACATCAGACATCGTTCGAACACCACTAAAGCAAAAACAGAAGACAACGTTCGAATGTCGACTCACGTTCGAACATCAACTCACGTTCGAACGTCCTCCACAGACTGTCTGCATAGTAGTTGGGTTTCCTGGGCGGCAAACACTATTCCTTCACCCCCCCCCCCCCCCCCTCCTTTTCCTTGCCTATAAATACCCCCATTGTGGGAGTTTCAAGGGGGTGCAATATGTCTCTTGTGGAGTAGAGAATAATATTTTTCTCTTGTAAAGTAGAGTAGAGAGCTAGTTCTTGTACATTTCTTGTTTATGTTTTCATTTTGTATTTGTATCAACCATGATGGAGACTTAGACTCCCCTTATAGTTGAAGTCTTTTATTTACTTGTGCTAAGTCTTTGCATTCATGTTGTGGCAACCATGATGGAGGCTTAGACTTCCCTTGTAGTTGTACTTACTTTTATTTACAAGTATCAAGAGAGATAGCTCATCTTTTGGTTGTGGTGGAAACCCTCCAAGAGTAACTAGCTTTCTTCTACTTTATTTCACTTCTATTGCTTGAGCTTCCGTAGAGGAGTGAAACTCTTCCACTTTTCTAGAGCTTTACCAAAGCCGTGAAGGGTGGAACGTGATTCACTTATTCTTTGGTGAAGATCGGTTCCTCCTTTATTGTACTTTACTTTGTAAGCTCTCTACTTGGAGAGATAAGCATCACTCACTTTTCTAACTTCATCCAAGCCATGAAGAGTGAGTAGTTCTTCATTCACTCTTTAGTAAGAGATGATGAATATGTAAAAATTATCCGGAAGTTATATTTGTATAATCCTTTTATGCTTTAATGCTTTATAGTTCACTTGTTCATTGAATGGTTGAATGTATCTAGCAAAGCTAAGGTACTTTGTATAACCATGGGCTCTTTCTATGTCACAGATAACTCTTGCATGGAAAAACCTGTTAGTTCAAAGCAAGTACCTAGGTGATATTTGCATGATACATTTCAACCTTCACTATTATCGTGTTTTATCTAAAGAATAGATCATTAATGTCATGGTTGGATGCCTTGTAGAAACACTTACTTTTTTGTAGATGGGTTAAATCTCGGCACAGGCAATTCTTGTCCACTTCTAGAAAGGCATCGGAATCATGTGCTTAATTCTCATAGTCCATCTTTATCTTCCGATTAACTTGTTGTTCACACAGGAGTTAATTGAGTTATAAAACACAAGTATAATAAACCGGATGATTAACCACATGTTCTAATCCTCAAGCTAAAGAGTGATTGTTTTACATTGGAATTTATCTTATATTTTGTCTAGAAAACTCTTGAAAAGAATCTTCTATTCTATTCAAGAAATCCCACCACTCCAAACCCTCAAAATTTTCAATTACTTGGTCTCTATTATTGCTTACTTCAAAACACCAATCATAGTTCCCTTGGATTTGACTCCGGACTTAACCGGATTATTACTACAACTTAACCGCTTGCACTTGGGTGTACACATTTCGGATCAAGTCATGAGGCACCAGTGATAGATGGAGACGGGGAGAGTTTTGATGAGAGTAGAACGAGGAGTGAGCAATCATTGAGAGTATGACGACTATTAACTTTACTTGTCTACCTTTTTGTTGTTAAGTCATGTTCTGAATTTTGTAAGGTGTTTATAAATTTCTATCGAATGAAAGAAAGAGTGTTCTAGACAAAATATTATTTGCATTACAGAGTTTTATTTCATAACTAAAATAATAGATAACAAAATAAATTAACTGAACTAACAAATGACAAATAAAATGAGAGTCACTGACTTGTACCCCGCTATTGATAATACCTCTTTAGGTGTTCGGAATTCCACTAATTGGTCAAAGCTTTCCCTTCAGAGTTCTGAATTCTATAGGTGTCTGGTCTTACAACTTCTATCTCCTTCCCAATTAGGGCCTAACTTGCCTTCTTGAGAGTCCTTCTTAGACAAGATTACTTTCTTGTTGATTAAGTCCCTAGGCAAGAAGGAGCGAGGCTTCACCCTCGAGTTGTAGTACTTGGTCATGAGGAAGATGAGCATGTGGGGCGCCTAGGCATTAAGGAGGGACTCCCTGGCACTGAGGGGTGCTTTGGCGTTGGGCGCCACTCTGGGGGGGGGGGCGCATTGGCGCCCTGAGTGCACAAACTATAGCACCTTCCCTCTTGCAAGATAAGGCACGACTCCTCCTGAGGCGAGCATCAGTTGAAGAATCTACTGATTTTGGCTCACCAGCAACTGCATTGTGTTTAGAAGCTGTTGCCCAACCACAAGATTTGCTACGATGAAAGGTTTTGCAGGCATAGGCATGACCCCTCCCGACGAACTGGGTCATTATCCTTTGGTTGTTGATTCATTGACCAAGTTGTAATTGTCATGGATTTGAAAGAGGTTAGGAAAAAATAGAAATATAGTAGAAAACTTAGTCGTTTTTCACAGACGACGCCAAACTGATGATGCACCAATCTAATTATGCACAATCAAAGCAGTAGAATGTATGTTGTAAAGCAATTAATAAAGCAATCAATAATAAGAGACAAAGATTGGGTGGTTGGGCCGAGATGACCTAACCATAGTTTTAAAACTCGACCTGGACATTAACCTGGCAAAGGGACCGAGTCAATGGGTTACTGGTTTAACCATTGGGTCACTGGTTGGATCGGTAAAATAATAGACAAATAATTACAAATAGACTAAAAAATTACAATAATTTTCTGATATAAGCATCCAAAACCAAAAAACCACCAATACCTGTTGTTAGTTCCATGGTTGAATGTCATTTTGCACCCTAAAAGATGATTAAATTCTCAATTTAGACCCTGAAAGATTAAAATTTGCACATTATCCATGAATAAACTCTATTCAATCTGATTCCTACCCATAGATCTTCACTTTTTGTTTGCCTAGTTTCTTAGTTGAGCCCCTTATTCTCTTTCAAACCCCTTTATGCTATTTAATACTCAAAATGCCCTATTGGTCACCAATCAACTTGGTTCTTACCAGGGAAGCTATTTTATTTTCTATCACTTGAATGGAAACTTTGTTCCTACTTTCGACACTGGTTGTGTTTCCTGTTATGTTATATGTTTGATTACATAGATCCTTAGTTAAATGGGGATGCCTTTTAGGTTGATTCAATAATCAAAGGTAATCATAGGTGTTTCCTTGTATGTAGATGCTAGTTGTGCAATTCCCCAATCAAAGGGAAGTTGTATAATTCCCCAATCAAAGGGAATCATTGATCTTAAAGATACCAAACATAGAATACAAATTCAATATATTAAAGAGGCTACGTTGTTTCTTAGTCTTATTCTTCAAAGTTGTCATTTTGTTATGGTATCAGAGCCTACACCTTAACTAATGGCCTCGAAAAAAAGAAAATCAAAATCTTGATTATTTGTTACTCTAGCACACCCATCTTAGATGACGTATTTTAATCGAGAACACTCAGTTTTGATTCTCACCTCACTCTCACAAAAACAACAATAGAATGCAAACTTTGCACACAGAGAGAGAGTTTGACAATACATGCTACTAGTTCCTGGTGGTCATCGTCGATGCCTCAATGAAGCTTTAAAGCAGCTTTCTCCTTCGAAATTGAAAGTTCCTTCCACTCAAGTCTTCGATCAAGTCCCTTACTAGATGACTTACTCCCTTTGTTGCTCGTAGTGCACACTATTGTCGAGTACAGATAGGAGAGAGATAGAGAGAGAGAGGGAGAAAATGGAGGCTCAAGCTCCAATCATCCACCACTTCTCCGATTGCCAAGAAGGAGGCTGAGGCTAGAAACAATTTAGGGCAAAATGCCCAAAAGGGCCAGAATTCTTTGTTTTATACTAAATTTAATGAACCGACTGGTTTGATTAAACTCGCCCAGGTTGACGGGTTCTTCGGATTTTTTCCTGTTCACCGGGTTTACTCTAGTTTATATGCATAAACGAACCAATAGGTGAATCGGCCTGGTTTAGGCACCGGTTCACCGGGTCAACCCGTCGGTCCGGGCCGGGTTTTAAAACACTGGACCTAACCTCTGAAGGCAGCAACGGTGGCTAGAGAAATTTATAAATGAGAAGCTACAAAAGCGAGAAAGAGAGAAAGAGAGAGAGTAAGCTCAAGAGTGGTGTGTGTGAGATTTGCCCCCATGTGTAAGGGGTTTACTTCAATAGAGGATAACTTCAATAGAGGATAGACACTATCTTGGAATAATGGTTATCCCAATGATTGCTCTCTCACCTGTGTTGACCTCTCTAGGTCTCTCGAATCCTAGACTAGGCTGAGGCCAAGAGTTGAGCCTGACCTTTGTGATGATTTGGGTTCAACCCATTACATGAGCCTAGGCCCAATTCGACCTAGGCTCGTCACATATATATATTGACGGGACACTTCCAGAAGGATGCTAGATCAGCGATACGTGTTCTCGGCACCGGTGCGCACTTATGACTCCGGCGAGGCTACCTGCTCTGCCTGATACACTCCTAGATTCCGAGGCATGCTCCCTCGGCTTCGGGAAACTAAAATCCCTCGATCCCGAGGGATACTCCCACTCTAATCTCATTATGAGTCTTCAATCCCTGAGAAGACTATTGACTGACAGCTGAATAGCTTAAGCTAGACTAGGAATGATGATGGCACTTCGCACAAAGGGACCAGGATGGCAGAACCAACAAGACGCTTCTTCAATAGCAGATCGACGTCTGGCATGGAGATACAGGATCAGGGATAAGAAGACGGAAATACCCCTGCTAAATATGCGACTAATAGAGACATGCATTTAATGAATCATCAGCTGATAAGACGTCTACCATGGCTTGATGAGCAGATGAGTAAATGCATTAAACGCTCAGGAACCCGAGCATTTAATACCTCCACACTGAGGAAAGAGCATTATCAATACTGGGACATTTCCCGTGAAAAATAGGAGGCACATTTCCCCATCTCTGAAGGCTATTAGTAGCCTAAGTTGTCAACAATGATGAACCTTTGAAGGTATAAATAGTTCTCAAGAATATTTGCAAAGGTACGCAAAATCACCTTTCAAGAGCCCCAAACAGTGTTTTCTTCTTCCCCTCTCTCAAAGAACTGACTAGATCGTCAGAGAGGATACGCCGAAAAATACTCCGACGCCCTTCTAACCCGTTTTCTGTGTTTCAGGAAGCCCTCATGAGCCACCAGGATCGGTTCAATAGCATCAGTAACAATTTATCACCAGTCCTTAGGCCCCCTTTGGCCCTCTCAACCTGCTTCTTGTTGCCAGATCCACCATTCCGACTGGTCAAGTCTCGCCGTGCTAGAGATCTATTCTCATTTCGACTATTGTGCAAAAAATCTCCCGCACATATATATATATATATATATATATATATATATATATATATATATATATATATATATATATATATATACACACACACACACACTAACATTATAAACCCTACACTATCTAATTGAATAAAACTATAAAACATAAAAGAGAAGCAATCAATCCATACCTTTAATGAATTCAACCCCTTTTTCTTTTTTCCTCCTTCTCTTTCTCTCTCTCCCTTCTAAGTCGTCATTGCCTTTCTTTTTTTTTCTCTTGCCCTATTTTCACAGCCTACATATATATGTATACAAGTAAAAGAAACCTTACAGTAACCTTAAGATGCAATTCCTCATATTCATTAATTACACTAACATCCCTTTCTAAAAAGAATACCACAAATTAACATAAAACTAATATATATATATATTTATTTATTTATTTAAAATTGAGGTATTACATTTTCCAAGGAGACTCCCATCCAGGAAGAGGCTCCACTCCTCCAAGAAGGGACCCCGGCAGGGGAGCAAGGGTCCTAGAACCTTTGCATAGACAAATCCTCTAACAGCAAGGGTTCTGGGATTGGGGTACTGCTAGTTTCCCCAGACGAAGTGGTCACAGAGCAAACCGTCCGGCTAGGCTTCAAAGCATCCAACAATGAAGCAGAATACGAAGCTCTCATTTTCGAACTTAGTGGCAGCAAGAGCTGCTGAGCTAGCCATCCGTTGTGATTCCATGTTAGTGGTCGACCAAGTGAACGGAGAGTTCGAGACAAGGGATCCTAGAATGAGGGCTTACCATCACAAGGCAATGACTTTGCTCCATAAGTTCAAGATAGTTGAAGTTAAGCAAGTTCCTCGGGATAAAAATGCACACGCCGATGCCTTGGCTTGTTTGGCCTCGACATTGGATTCCACCATGACGTGAAGGATTACCGTGAAGTCCCTTCCCAACTCCAGCATAGATGAAGCCTCTAGGGTGGCTGTCATCCAGGAAGAGGAAGACTCCCCCAACTAGACCAACCCACTCCCCAAGTTCCTCTTGTCCGGGGAGCTACCTGAATCCCCCAAGGAAGCCAAGAAGGTGAAACTAAAAACCCTGAGGTTTTGGGTCTCCCTGGATCAGAGGCTATATCAAAGGTCTTTTTCTGGACCCTATCTGCTGTGTGTCCGGGAAGACAAAATTGAACCCCTCCTGTACAAGATACATGAAGGAATATGTGGGGGGCACTCGGGTGGATGATCCACAGCCCACCGCATCATGTTCCAAGGATGTTGGTGGTCGCGGATGCAAAGGGATGCGTAGGCATACGTTAGGAAATGTGACCAATGTCAAAGGTTCGCACTAGTCATCAGGCAGCCGGCAGAAGATTTGCATCCACTAACTAATCATTGGTCATTTGCTCAATGGGGATTAGATCTAGTTGGGCCTCTTCCAAGAGCTCCTGGAGACAAGAGGTTTCTGATAGTAAGGATTGATTATTTCACTAAATGGGTGGAGGCTGAGCCCTTGACCCATATTCGCGACATGGATACCAAAAAATTCGTGTGGAAGAACATAGTGACAAGATTTGGGATCCCTCGTGCACTTGTATCAGATAATGGAACCCAATTCAACAGCGGACCTTACAAGTCTTTTTTGCGAACATCTCGAGATGAGGAATTACTACTCCACTCCTGCGTATCCTCAAGTCAACGGGCAAGTAGAGTCCTCCAACAAGACTACCATTAATGGAATTAAGAGAAGGCTAGAAAAGGCCAAGGGGAAGTGGGAAGATGAACTCCTAAACATCCTGTGGACATATAGGACCACCCCTTGAATCTCTACAGGAGAAACACCTTATGCCCTCGTATACGGGGTGGAAGCAATAATCCTTTTAGAAGTAGGCCTCCCTACCATAAGGATGCAAACCTTTGACCTTGGGGACAATGATCATCAACTAAGCTTGGACGTGGACCTGGTGGAGGAAAGAAGGGAAGTGGTTGCCTTAATATTGGTCAAGTACTAGGAGGGGGTATCTAAACACTACAATAAGAGGGTAAGGCCTTGAGAATTTCAAGTGGGAGATCTAGTGCTCAGAAGGGTGGTTGCAAATACCCGAGATCTAGCAGACGAAAAAATGGGGCCAAATTGGGAAAGACCCTACAAGGTCATGTCAACAGGAGGCTTCGGATCATACCGAATGGAAGACATGGCAGGAAATACTGTGATACGACCATGAAATGTAATAAACTTAAAGAGATATTATTTCTGATGAATAAAAGCTCTTTATTGTGCAAGTATTTTTAGTACGAGTTCTCCTGGAAAGGGCATGGCCCTAGAAGTAGAGTCCAGGACTCTTGCTTCCGAATAAGAACAGGAGCTAGCCTCCTGGAAGGGCATAGCCCTGGAAGCAGTCCAGGACTCCTTCCGAATAAGAACTAGAGCTAGCCTCTTGGAAAGGGCATGGCTTGGGAGCAGAGTCCAAGACTCCTGCTTCCAAATAAGAATAAGAGCTAGCCTCCTGGAAAGGGCATGGCCTTCGGAGCGGTGTCCAAAACTCCATCTAAGTAAACAGGAGCCAACCTCCCCGAGAAAGCATGACCTTGGGGACCGAAGGCCAGGCAACCTAGCTTACAATTATCATACAGGAATATGACTCCTGAATGGAAAATGACCCTTTAAGGCGGGTACAGTTCGGCCACATTACTTGGAGCAAGGATACTTGGCCATACCACATCTTAAAAAGAGGGGTCGTGGGATATATTTCTTATCTGGGACCCTTGGGACAGGTCTGGCTAAGGGAGCCCAAGGATGGGTTGACTAGATCAATGTTTCTTTTCAACGAAGTCCTACGGCACCCATACCTCGGGGCACCGGGAAGGACGAGGACCACCGAGGAAGTAGTTTTACATCTACCCAGGCTGTACCTACCCTCGAATGTTCCCAAGATCCGCAAGGCCGACCACTGGAACGCTTGCACAAGTACATGGGTGCGGGCATTTTAAGTTAGTGGTAGGACAAAGTGAGAAACCCATCTCTGCGGATTGGGCAACAAGAAGGATGAAGCGAACAGGAGTGAAAAGGCCTCGATCGACGCCCTTGGCGTCGAGGACCCTCTCAACCCCCATCCTCGGGGGCAGGGGTAAATCTACATTATATAAGGGGGTAAACCTACATTATATAAGTACCCCCCTAAAGAGTGTACTTTCGTACCCCGAGGGACAGTACTTGAAACTTAGGAATCTGAAGTTTGAAGGTTAGAAACCCGAGGCAGAACCTCAAGTTAGGAGTTACTAAAAACACATAAGTCAAAGAAACAAGCTTATGAGAGCAAACTGATCTTTTCATTTCAAAAGAGGGGCTTTGCATCTCCAAGGCTACAAAAAAAAGGTACAAGTACTGAAGAAATAAAACCCTATTCTAAGTTGCTGGAGGATGAGGGTTGAATACTTCACCGACAACTTCTTCGGCTACATCCCCAAAGAATTCCTCAATACTAGGGGAGTCGGCGTTGGAAGCACCAGCGACAGGAGCAGGAACAAGAACAGATGAGACAGGATTTAAAAGGTTAGCCCTTTGCGGAGCGGCAGCCTCCGGGGCCAAGGCTGCAACAGCGGAGGTCACAGGAACTTGCACCTGATCATCGACTGCCTCCTCAGCAGCTACCTCGGCGCAACCCGAAGCATCTCCTCCGAGGGCTTGTACACATGCATCAGGAACAACGAGGATTCAGGAGGAACCCCCACCTCTTGGAGTGCCTCGTCCCAACCCTTCTTAAAGAATTCCCTCTTTTTCTCCTCCAGGGCGACAAGGACGTCATCAGCACACTCATATCTTATTTGTTCCTCTGACTTCTTAGCAGCCTCCGCCTCGGCCTTAACCCTATCTAACTCCTGAGTTAAAGTGGCGCAATTGTGCTCCAACTCCTCTACCTTCGCTTCCACAGCCAACAGCCGTTGAGCTGACTCGGTTATCTTCCTCTCAGCATCGACAAGGGCGGCACTTAGCTTTTCAGCACTTGCCCTCACCGACTGGTCATCCTTCAGCAGCTGCTCGATTTGAGCCACCTGGGCAGACAAAGTGTTGTCCCGGGCGGCCACCTCCTCCCTAGCCCCTACAAGGGTCGTTTCTACATCGACTTTCTCCTTCTTAGCCTGTGGACAGTTCTGTCTCTGCTCATGATAACGTGCAGCAATGACCGACACTTGTTGGGTAGCCTACGAAAGGAAAGAATAAGGAATTATGCCGAGGGAAGCAAGCTGGCAAACGAGTTAAGAGAATTGAAACTTACCACTAAGGAGTGTTGAATGATTGAGTGGAACAGCTGATTGTTCGGCCGCTCCCGGTGCACTGCCATATCAGCATCAAAATGGAGCGTTTCACTCACGGCGTAGGCCATATGAGGATCACTGATAATGGAGTCATCAACCCGGATTGCCCTGTTCATCTGATCCTAGGCTCGGGGGCGCCATTCCTCAGCTACTAGAGTCAGCGCAGGAGGAGGAGGGGGAGTTTGCCCCTATTGCTGTTGAGGCTGCTGAGACGGAAGGCCTCTGCCTCGACCTGCCCCATCATATCTCTGTTTGGTCCTCCTCTCCTCTTCGATTGGGGAGTCCTGATCACAGACCAGCCCCCGGCCAGAGGACCTTGGCGGTACAAGGGAAGGAATGTTGGTGCTAGACCTTGGTGGCGCATGTGGAGGGACACTGCTACTGGTTCTTGGAGGTGGAGGGGGAACATTGCTTGCTGAACCCCAGTCCCTCATGACCAACCTCCGGTTCAAAAAATTCAAGTTGATGTGAGGTTGACGCAACATTGCAACTTCGAGTGCGTCTACCTGGTCCAAGCTTTGTAAGATATTGAAGTCCGGACAAACTTCCCTTCCGACAGTGCTTGGCTCGGTGTGAGTTGTGAAGGGAGGTTCCCTAACTTCAGCTTCTTCTGCAACCCCCTCTACCTCGGCCTCTGTGACTCGGTCGGGGTCCTCCTCCAAATTTTGCTCTAAGTCCTACTCCTCGTTTGTCTAAAAAGCTCAGACCACCATGAGGGATCGTAGGGCTGGGAGAGTTGAGAGAATTTCTTATACCTTGGAGTATAACCTAGCAGTATATGTCTGGCTCACCCAAATTCGTCTCCAATGTACCCCTAGATGGTTGTAAGATCAGCAAAATTCACCAAGTGGCGAGGTGGAGAAGCGACTTCTCGGGAGGAAATGTCTGCGCAAAAGAAAAGAGATCGTTAACACTTGGTACTTCAAACATCAGAAAGTTAAACCACCAAAAACAAAAAGGCCTGCGTACTTGTTCTTCGGCATTCCTTGGGGCAGGACAAGTCGTCGTACTCTGGCCCGGCTCCCCTCTCCTAGCCGCCGCTGAAGACCAACAAGTCATCCTTATACCCCTTGTCGGAATCAAGGAGGTGAGTAACGAGATACATCAAGGTATCCCGGGCTTTAAGGTAGAAGGTTCCCTGACCCGTCACCCTCATCACGAAGTAGCAAAAGAGGACATCCTCGAGGCCTAAGTTGACCCCGAGGCGTTTGTTGAGCTCCAAGACTCCCATAATTATCCTAAAAGTATTAAGGGTACACTGCCCTAGGAAGAGACGGAACCGAGAGAGAAAATCTGATCCCACCCTCCATAATAGCCTTGGTATAGAAGGGCATGGCGTCCTCGGAGCCGGCGTCACAGCGATGATGGGCTGGGTTGAAGTCGTGGACGTCTACGTTACAAGGGATGTCGAAAAGGGTTTTAAAGTTGGTTCTTTGTTACGCCCCCTTTACTGTCCACCTCCTCGGCCTAGAGGTCCCGATCTCTTGGTCCTCGGTGACTAGGCCACATCTCAGCATCTCCTCTACAGAATGAAGGGGACTCAAAGGGTTACCTCTAGAATGGAGATTCTAAGGGTCGCAGTGGAGGAAGTTTAGGAGATTACCTAGGGATCTCTAGTTTTTTTTTGTAGAACAAAGGCAATGGTGGCCTGGAAGTTAAACAGATACCGAAAAAATGAAAGAGAAAGGAGGTTCGAAGAAGACAACGTCACCGGAAGTGCAAAAAACAGAAAGAGAGGAAGGTAGAAAGAAATGAAAACTCACCAGAAATGGGTTGAAGGAGA
Source organism: Ilex paraguariensis (assembly GCA_963454935.2). Taxonomy (NCBI): domain Eukaryota; kingdom Viridiplantae; phylum Streptophyta; class Magnoliopsida; order Aquifoliales; family Aquifoliaceae; genus Ilex; species Ilex paraguariensis. The sequence continues at coordinate 436,722 of CAUOFW020005680.1, read as the reverse complement.
GGAACTGAGGGCTTGAGAGGGTCTTCCGCCTTCAACAACGATGACTTAGGAGGCAGTGGTGCTTTGACGAAATAGTGCTCCGGCAGTGTTTTCCGACGCAAAGGTTTCTGCAAGCTGGTAAGGCAAGGGGATCCGGTTGAATGCTCCGGTGAAAGGTCTCTGAAATGGTGGGAGGCAAAAGTGATAAAGAGGGGAGGGGGGTTCCATTTTTATAGGCCCTCAGACCCCATCATTGTGCACGAGACATGAAAGGGTGCATTCAATGCGCACGATCTCCAAACCCCGGAAAATGGCTGGAGCAATAATGAGACAGTTACAAACCCTTCCACCTTCCAACGACACGTGACTTTCTGTATCGATATCGAAGGGCTAGGGGGCAGTTGATATGACACTTCCAGAAGGGTGCTAGATCAGAGACACATGTTCTCGGCGCCGATGCACACTTATGGCTCTGGCGAGGCCATGTGTCCTTGGCCCCGAGACCACCTACTCTGCCTGATACACTCCTAGATTCCAAGGCATGCTCCCTCGGCTTCGGGGAACTAAAATACCTCGGTCCCGAGGGATACTCCCACTCTAATCTCATCATGAGTCTTCAATCCCTGAGAAGGCTATTGACTGACAACTGAACAGCCTAAGCTAAACTGGAAATGATGATGGCACTCTACACAAAGGGGCCAGGATGGCAGAACCAACAAGACGCTCCTTCAATAGGAGATCGACGTGTGGCATGTAGGTACAGGATCAGGGATAAGAAGACAAAAATACCCCTGCTAAATATGCGGCAAATGGAGACATGCATTTAATGAATCATCAGCTGATAAGACATCTACCATGGGCTTGATGAGTCGAGGAGTAAATGCATTAAATGCTCAGGAACCCAAGCATTTAATACCTCTACACTGAAGAAAGAGCATTAAGTGCTTGGCATGCCGAGCAATCAAAACTAGGACATTCCCCATGAAAAGTAAGAGGCACATTGTCCCATCTTTGAAGGCTATTAGTAGCCTAGGTTGTCAGCAATGATGAACCTTTGAAGGTATAAATAGTTCTCAAGAATACTTTGCAAAAGTACGCAAAATCACCTTTCAAGAGCCCCAAACAGTGCTTTCTTCTTCCTCTCCCTCAAAGAGCTGACTTGATCGTCGGAGGGAATACACCAGAAAACACTCCGGCGCCCTTCTAACCCGTTTTCTGTGTTTCAGGAAGCCTTCACGAGCCATCAGGATCGATTCAACAGCATCAGTAGCAATTCATCACCAGTCCATAGGCCCCCTTTGGCCCTCTCAACCTACTTCTTGTTGCCGGATCCACCATTCCGACAGGTCGAGTCTCGCCGTGGGAGAGATCTGTTCTCATTTCGACTATTGTGCAAAAAATCTCCCGCACATATATATATATACACACACACACACACTAACATTATAAACCCTATAATATCTAATTGAATAAAACTATAAAACCTAAAAGAGAAGCAATCAATCCATAGCTTTAATGAATTCAACCCCTTTTCTTTTTTCCTCCTTCTCTTCTCTCTCTCTCTCTCTCTCTCTCTCTCTCTCTCTCTCTCGCTCCCTTCTAAGCCGTCATTGCCTTTCTTTCTTTTTTTTCTTTTTTTTCTCTTGCCCTATTTTCACAGCCTACATATATATGTATTCAAGTAAAAGAAACCCTACAGTAACCTTAAGATGCAATTCCTCATATTCATTAATTACACTAATATCCCTTTCAAAAAAAAATACCACAAATTAACATAAAACTAATATATATATATATTAAAAAAATTGAGGTATTACATTCTCTCCCCTTTAAAAAAATTTCCTCCTCGAAATTTATTTACCTTGTAAGAACAAATAAAGATATTGAACTTTCACACTTTCTTTACTTTTCCAAAGAACTTCACAATTGGGTGACTCTTCTACAGAAATTAACCAATGAACTAGTTATATTACACAAAATTTATTGGCTCCTCAACATAAATAAGAGTTTCATTTAGCTCAGTAGACTAACTCAACCAATATATTAGAAAGATCAAGTATATACACTTCCTAAGCATATTGAAAGGAAATATGTCGTGAAATGGAAACGAGTTTGCTAATAGAATCAACCTTAAACCTGTAACCACAATTCTCTCTATAAATTCGTATGGCAAAATATATCTTACACTAAGCTTTTATTTCTTACCAAATCTTAGCACTTGCTTCCAATGTCATATTATCATAGATGTTTGATCTCTCATTGCAAACTTAAATTTTTTTTTTTTTGCTTATCAACATAACTTTTTCTATTTGGTCTAAACAACCTTTAATCTTACTTGAATCAACCACTTCAGTAGCTTTGCCTACATGATAATGATAGAATAATCATAATCCCTAATCTTTCCATCCATCTTGTTGTCCTCAAATTAAACTCATTTTTAGTAAATAAATCTTTCAACATTTGATAATCGAAATAAATTTCACATGTCTTACTGTATAAACAATATCTCTATAACTTCAAGGCAAAAATAATTACATCTAACTCAAAATCATGAGTGGGATAATTCTTTCCTTACTACGAGAATACACAAGTGTAACATCAATAAATACGATAACATATGAATCTAGATAAAGTTTAGATACTCAATTTAGTCAACCCATAAAAATAGATGTAGCATTTGTCAACATTAACGACTTCACAAAAAATACAAAATGACTACCCCAATTGGACAGACTATTTTTTAGAACATATCACAATTTCTCTTTTTAACTAAAGTAACCCAACCTAAGATCAATCTTACTAAATACTCTAATCCCTCACAATTGATCAAATAAATTATCAATATCACGTAAAAGAAATTTAATGATTGTTGTTATCTTATAATGCTTGTTGCTATCTTATTCAACTTGTAGTGATCAACGTACCATTTCACAATTCCATCATTTTCTTTACAAACAAAACATGGGCACCCCAAGATGAATTGCTAAGTTGAATAAATATTCGGTCTGATATATTTTCAATTGAATTCTCAATTCCTCTAGTTTAGTAAAAACCATGCAATACAAAGTAATAAATATAAGTGAAGTACCCCAGAACTATTAAAAAAATGTAAAATCTCTCTCTCTAATGGTAGTACATACAATTCTTCTCGAAATAAATCTAGTATCTCTTCAAGAGACACTCCCTCGTTCAATGTATCAATAATGCTAACAATGTTCCCCTGAAAATTTCCTCAATAGTTTTTGAGTTTGCGCTCCTAGAGTTGAGATTAGGGATTAAATAATTCATATCCCCTTGCAACTAAATCCACATAACTCTCTTTTCAAAATGACCAACTGTCACATGTTGCATGACTAACTAGCCTATATCTAATATCACATCAAAACACCTAAGATCTAAGAATATTAAATTAACTAATAATTGATGCTCCCCCAATGTGGACCTTAAATCCTGTTGTACACGACATCTCCTAATTTAGAATCACCTGTAGGAGTCCCGACAATCAAATCAAACTCATGTGGTTCAATTCCACACCATATCTCATTGTTACTTTAGAAAACACAAAAGAATTCGATAGACCCCGAAATTTAATTAGTGCCTGTCACATTTCTTACTGCACCCCTACAATTTCTTCTTGCAACCATCTCTTATTTGTACAAAATAATAAGCAAACTAACTAGTCTTAGTCACTAAAGCAATAATACAATGCACTAGTATCATCATTCCACATCCCTTAACCAAATCAACTAAAGCCTACATAACTATTCAGATTCAACCTAATCCTTTTGTAATTCATAAACTTAAGCTCTGATACTAAACTTGTCACACCCCACCCCAGATTACGTATGGTGGGCAACGGACCGGCTACCAAGGCCTTAACCAACCAATTCCTGTGCATATTAAATGTAAAATACAATGAAAGACAAATAATAAAGTGATCAAATCTACCGATCTAATAAATACTAGAGGAATAAATTAAACATCACCCAATATTATTATTAAACTAAGTAAAACCATAAGGTTTACAACTGTAATCATAAACAACATTTTCCCCAAAATAAACTAAATAATTGTCTCAAAACCATAAATGATACTTATTCCTGAAGACCTATAATAAAATAAATATTAAAGTCCTCTAAACCGTTTCCTATCTATGGACTTACTCCTCATCTAGATCCTCACCTGAAAATTGTTAATTTTTGTATGAGCACGACTGCCCGTGAATAACAACCACCTCGAATAAGGTGGGAAAATAAGTCCCGTTTCATCGATGTACACTTACAAAAGATTGAATAGAATTCATTTTGAAATTAATCACATAACATGTGAATTTAACTAGAAATTCAAGTACTCACCGAGACAGAGCGCAAGAGATATGAGAGAAGAAGCAACTACAAAAACACGAAGCTTTGATTAGAGTAAGGGTTTTATATTTATGAGTTTTAATGAACATAAATTTTGATACATTAATAAGTACAATAAATTGTATCTCAACCCTTCTCACATAATCATTTAGCTAAAAATGATTTCATGTTCACAAATGACTTTATAAATGAAAAGACATATTAACCAAAAACACACACACACATTCAGTTCCAAATACATTTGTCATATCATGTTCGTTACCATTAATTTAATAATTGACCTCGTCTCTTGTCACCACTAGTTCGATAACTGGTCTCGTCTATTGTCATCACTAGCTTGATGAACTAGCTCTTGTGTGCATATCTCTATACCGATCACACCGGTATACCTTCAATCTTGTTACCATTAGACTTGGTAACTCACTCCCTGTCTCATAAAATATGATTCACAAGAAAAAAAATTCATATTTTGTACAGTTCATATTTTTGTTTAGATTCACAAGAAAAAAATTTAAAACTGGTATGAAACCAAACGAAAAACTAAGTTGCTTCTTGATTGTTTGAATTTCAAAAATTACCACACGTGCTGTGTTTAAGATTTTTCTTTAGTTTTTTGGACTCTTAGAGTTGAAGTCACGGTATTCCAATAATTTGAAAACAATTGGACTGACATAAACCCAATGTTGATGATGTAGTGTCTCACGGGTTACGAGTCACTGGGCCATTGATACCTCCCAAGAGCAGGTAAGAAGCAGGCAGAAATGCACAGACAATGTAGGTAAAGACGCAGGTTAAAAAACAGAAAAGATAGTGACAACTCAGAAGAGCAAGTTTGCACGTGATGTTTAAAAATTGGTAGATCAAAACCAAGGGTGCTAAGCCCAATCTTGAGCATGACCAAAGTTGAATAATTTGGTTCAAGGGAGGATGTAGAATTTGACTCAAACTCTCTAATTGTCATGAATAAGTGTTTGTTGGGTAATCAATGTAAAAGTTCTAATAAACTATGAATAAGTTTATTAATGACCTAATCAAATAAGAAATTAATTGGAAGAATTTTAATATACTATAAATAGATATATTAGACATGTGAAAAGAAATATAGAGATCAAATGAAGTATGAGTTACAGTATTTTATCTCTATAAATAAAATTGAGTATTATGTAATCAGTTACCAAATTTCAATGAATAATACATCAATGTATGTTTTTGATCTGTGAAAGTAAATATAGTGTACCAAAGTGAGTATACTATATCGAACCACGTTATATTTGTGTTATATTTTTATTATTTTCCTATCTTTGAATTTCTATCTTCCAACAATTATTATGTGTTAATTATCCGTTGTGCATACCAACACTCTTACATATGATCACCATCAAATAAAACATTGCCACCCCTTTGACGATTAGCAATCACACCATGTCAATTAAGTCTCTGATACCAATTGAATAACTATAACACAAAGACAACAGAAAATCAAGAGAAGCACATAAAAATTGATATTACAGAGTTAAAATTCATAGCACATTCAAACACTCTAGGAATGTCGAGAACCCTAAACATTCCCAAAAAAGAATATCCTACTTCTATGGAAGTTACTGAAAGGAATAAAAACACATGTAATTTGCAGTTTACAAAAATTGACATGATTTAGACAACTAATCACTATGGAATCTAACTAATTAAATTCTCATTATAGTAAAATAATGAAATATCAAAAAAAAAATTGCTAATCCCGTTCATTTACATACTTTTGATGTGGGACAAATAACATGCAACAGTCCCAACATCCATTCAACTATCTAAGACGGTTCTCTTGATAGCATGCTAATTCATAGACTTTAGGTATACATGAATGCAAATAGGGAAGATAGATGACAACATGGATTCGTTGGATCACGTCATCTACTTCAGTTCTCTAAGAAAGTCCCTGAATAAACCAGGCCATCTAACCGGCAACATATTTGTCACCGACTATGAATGGGTTCAATGAGCCAGTGTGTACGAATTATATATTGTTCTAAAAACGTACTCTATATACACCATAGTATATATATATATGACACATTTAGATAGGTACATATCCTCTCCTCCATCTGACGAAGTCTAGATGCATCTCTATTCTCTACACAGCAGAGGGAAATTGTTTTTTAAAAACATTAAATAGCAACTCAATAGCTTGCCATTGACAATAGCTATTAACATTAAACAATAAGGAGAAAACATTTCAATAGCTTGCTTCTGGTCTCAGAAAAAACAGCAACTCTTAACTTACAATGTACCTACATGCAAAGCATGATCAAAATTAATATCAAATTACACGACTGGTTCAAATCAGGGACGAGGTCAGAATTTTCTTCCTAGGGGGCAAAACCTTTCCAGAAACTCAAACCAATAGCGCGAAATACTTAGATTTTTTATATTCAAATTTTAATTGTAGAAAATCCCATCAGACAAAAAATAAATATATTGAAAAAGAAACTAGACAAGATATAATATTTTTCACACATCTCCACTAAGTACTCAACGTTCTTTGCTATCACGGAATCATCTATGATTAAATCTGTACTAAACTTTTAGCAATTTCTTTTTCTAGGTAAACAATCAATGAAACTGCGAGAAAATTACCCTCCATCCTGTTGCATTTAACTGTACCAGAATTGTAATAGGCATCAGTATAAAGCCAGTCAGGAAAAGCATATAGGATATCATATAAAGCTTGCAAAATCAGTGTATATCAAATCAGTGCGTTCATAAGAAAGCACACCATACACTGGTTCTTTACAATGTAGTGAAGAGAGAATCTTCCTCATCTTGGGGGTTTTCAAGTGATATAATGTGCTTCTTGAATGAAGCAGCGGCCTCTTCCCTTTCATGCAGTTGTCCCAGCTTGTCGAATACAATAGCCCTTAAGTAGAAAGCTTCAGCTGCCAATTCATGAAACTGTGTACCACAAGCAAGGTCATCTGCCAGGTTATAAAATGATGTTTTGTGCAAGTAAATATTTCTTTACAAGTCCAAATAAGACAAAAAAAAATGCATAATACTAGGCATCATCTATCATACAAACACCTGTAATGATTGTCAGGCGTATGTGTATTGATTAAGTGTCAATGTCATCCTTTTAATCCAAAAACATTTCATGCAAGGGCACTGCTACATTGTCTGAAGTGTGTAAACCAGCTATGATTCAAAAATTTACTTGAAGTTCTAAACGCAACCCATCATTATCAGATGGTCAGCACTATTCAGACCCCTTGAAGTTGATGAAACTCTGGGTTTCTAACAGAGTTGCTCTAAGCTATCCAATTTTGGTGGCCCATTAAGGAGATTCGACTACACATTTTCAGTTCAATTAAATGACCATGAATTTCCTATATCAAAAAATTTGATGCTCCTTGGTTGAGGTCAAGCTAAAAAATTGAAAAAGCTATTCTAAATGAATAGATCAAGACATTAGGCGTTGTTTTTGTCTTCAAATTATACTAACTTACTTGAACTATTAGGGTATTCAACTCAAAACCAAATAGCTATGAGTGCAGTACCCCTTCAAGTATATAAACCAACTTTGAGTAGTCCTAATTATTTGATGCGGGATATAAACTCTCTTTACAACATCCCTCATGTGGGACCCGGGCTTCCACGTGGGGCTAACAAACAAACAAACAACCATGCAAAAATTCAAATTTAAGAGATTTGGTCCACTGACTATCATAGTTATCAAATCGTGTATCGGAAGGCGTATCGTAAGATACAAATATTGTATCGTAAGATACGGTGCAATTTTAAATAAATAATAATAAAATATATATACCTTTGAAAAAAAGTCATACACTCATAAAAATATAACATTTCATTAATACTCCACCAATTATAGCATTTCATCAATTTCAACCTTGATCCTTCTACTTTGTCACAATGTTCCCATGTGAGATCATTAGCAAATTTTTTAGTCATTTCTATATGAAATAATGAAAATACGATGCTGGTGATGCCACTGTTTCACAAAATTAAAATTAATCAAGATTCAGAATTTTTATACAAAAAAAAAAAATATTTGGCTTTGTAAATAAATTAACACAATTACTTACAATGCACAGGTTTAGCTGGACTAGCTGGAGAAGGAAGAAGAAGAAGGCAGCTGCAACTTCGATCCAAGGCAGCTTCGTCGATGAAGAACAAGGAGAAGAGAGAGAATATGGAGATCAAAGAGAAAGAGAGAGGGGTTAGACTGGGGTTCTTCGTCCTCAACAACAGAGAGAAGGAAGATTCCTGCCTTCGTCGATGGACACCTGAATGAAGAACAGAAGAACAGAGAGAGGCTAGACTGGGCTTGCTACCTTCGTCGATGAAGAACAGGGAGAAGAGAGAAGACGGAGAACAAGATTTGGGAAGATTCTTGCCTTCGTCGATGGCTCTTATGCCTTCGTCGGGGCTAGACTGGGCTTGCTGGTCTTGTGTCTTTGTCGTCGCTCGTCGCTTGTGAAGAACACCCAGACCAGAAGGAAGACATCGAAGATGGAATGAGAGGAAAAAGAGGGATTTATTTTTTTTTCTAAACCCTAGCCTCAAAACAACGTCGTTTTGAGTGGCAGGGATAAAAAATCAGGTTCTGCGCATATCGTTCGTGTCGTACCGATACATATCATATCGTAAAAACGTATCGTGTATCGGACGATACAACGCAAAAATGATACATAACTACGATCCGTATCGTTTTAGGCCTGTATCGTGACGTATCGTACAATACTAACAACTATGCTGACTATCCAAGGTCTAACTCCGATACATTGTTAGAGCATTCAACTCAAAACCTTGGCTATGAGTGGAGTAGTCCCTCAAGTATATAAACCTATTCTAACATATTAGTATTTGGGGTAGTTTAATCACTTAAATTATTTTATATTGCGCTACTATAGAAGGCCCCTATTATGTATCTTTGGTTTTCTGTTGTTGAACAGACTTTGTGTGCTGTAATGATATTCTTTCCTTTTCTTTTCTCTCATCTTTCTTGTCTTTTTTATCATAATCATCATGGTATCAGTGCATGCTACGATCTCTAAGCTCACTCAAGAAATTGTAGAACATAGTAGAAAAAGTTTTGGTTGAAAACTAGGGTTGACGTCATTATTGCTCCGGATGACGTCATCAATTTGACGCAGGAGAGACCATCAATTTGCTCGATTTTTCATAGGCTTTGCAATGGTGTGCTTTGACTTTTAAAAAGTGCGATTTTGACTTCATGATGATGCTTTGATTGTTTTGAAGCAGTTGGAAGGGATTTGCTTGAGTTTTTTGCAAATTCTGAAGTTTTTGTTGGTCCTTCTCTTTAGTAAGTGACCTCTCCTCTTTGGCTTTCTGTGTTGTTGATCTACTGGCTTGTTGGCTTGGCTTGGCTTGGAGTTTTTTATTGAATTCTGTTGGTTTGGCTGGAGTTGGATCTTTGACAATCTCTTCTTCCTACTTTTGCATTTTTTTCTTCTTGCTTCATTGTTGGGCTTTGGGCTATTGCATTCCTGTGGCTGGAATTCTTTTGGAGTTTGCTGGTTTTTAGATTGGGCTTTCAAGATTTGTGTCACTTGAATCTACACCAATTTGGTCAAGTGGTTTGATTGTTGTTATTTGATCTCCTTCTATTGAAATTATGGTGAGCAGCAACTCTGATTCTCTTTAGGCTGTAAGTGTAAGTTGATTGTGGAAAACTATGTTTAGTGGGGGCATATGTTATGAAAAAAAATTTGTTGGGCAATGATATATGGAGTTTTGTTAATGGTGTTATGAAAGCTCTAACAGATACTAAGGTAAAAAAGTAAGAGGACTTGATGCATAGTTGGGACATTAATAATGCTAAAATTATTATTTGGATTAACAACTCAATTGATCAGGCTATTGGTGTTCATTTAGCCAAGTTTACCACTTTATTAAATAATTTTTCTTTTTTTGGGAGGGGAGGAGGATTTGACTCCTTAACCTCAAGAAGACAAAGTCTTTAGCCAAGTTTACCGCATCCAAGGAAATTTGGGACTATTTGGCTACGTTTATTGTTCAATCCAACTTTGCAAAGAGATATCAACTTTGCAAAGGAAATTTGGGACTATTCGGGGTGTACTTCAGGCTCATAGAACCATATAGGAGTTCTAATATGTTATGACTAGATATTGGGATTAGCTAGCACTCATTGAACTAGCTGAATTGAGTACTAATAATGCATATCTTACTTTCAAAGAGGTACAAAGGTTTGTGCAATTTCTAATGACCCTAAAAGATGACTTCAAGAGTTTTGTGGCTCCATTCTCGATCGTCACCCACTTCCCTCAGTTGATGGAATGGGTAATGAGCACTTAGTCGAGGAGGTGCATCTTAAGACACTTTTTGGTAACGAGCTTCTTCCATTGCCCGAGCAAACTGTCTTGGTTATTCCTCCCAAAGACACTTCAAACCACCTGGGTCTTTGATTCAGGTTTTACACATTATTATCTCACCTTCATCTATATACGTGCTTGCAACTAATGACACTCAAATGTCATTGGCTAATATTGCGACAGTCATTTCTTTTCTCCTTATACTTCCAAAAGTCCATTACATTCCCTAACTTACCTTGATTTTAATCTCAGTTAGCCAACTTTTTGATATCAGATTCTTGGTTCATTTCTCTTCTTTTTGGTTGTACTATGCAGAATCGACAATCCAAAAAAATTGATTGGGACATGTCATAAAAGGGAGGATTCTATGTGTTGGAGGAGATACATATTCCACGTTGCTACTTTCAATGTTGATTTATCCGTTTTTGATTTGAGTCCACAATCGTGTAGATTTCATTTGTAGCATTCTCACTTTGGTCATATTTCTCATTCACGTTTGAAAATTTTAACTTCTACCAGTAATTTGTGTAGTTTAGAGTGTCATCACATTTCAAATTGTAGTGGATGTAAGTTGGCAAAATTTACTACATTAATTTTTAATAAAAGTTTTACTTGCTCTCTTGCACTATTTGATCTTGTGCATTCTGATATACGAGACCTACTCCAATTCATACATAAGAAAGGTTCAGATATTATGTCTCTTTCATTGATGATTATAGCAGGTGTTGTTGGATATATTTGATGAAAAGTCGTTTTGAATTCTTTTCCCTATTCACTGTTTTCTATGTTATAATACACACTCCGTATTCCACTGTTATTAAATGCTTCCAATGATTTGTTACAATCTTATGGTACTATCTTGTACTAAGACACTTGATTAGAATGATATTGCTGACCGCAAACACTGCCACATTAAAGAGATAACTCACTCTTTTTTGTCATCAACAAATGTCCCCAACTCCTTTTAGGGGAAAGCAATCATCACAACAATTCATTTGATCAAGTGTGTCCCTACTACTCTCATTTTTGGTGTCCCCTATGTATTTGGGTGTATTTGCTATATCTTACTCCTTAATGTTCTTAGTACTAAGCTCTATGCTAGCTCCACTTTGTGTTTTCCTTGGTTACAATAACAATAAAAAAAAGTATCGTTTTTAAGGCCCTATTATGCACAAGCTCTATGTATATCGCCATGTTATTCTTATGGAACATATTCCTTTCTTTTCGATCTCATCCAGCTCTTCATCTCTACATAAATTTTCATTTATATTGATACCTCTTTGGTTGATGTTTCTAATGAAACATATGTTGATGATATTACTGTGTCAGACTTGTCATCCTTCTCTTACAATTTGGCTGCTACTCGTCCTCCTATTGTGCATATTTATATTCGCAAGACTCCTGCTGCCTTTTCTACAGATGCGGTGCCTCCCACTTCACCTCCTACCCCACAATCAAGTTCTCATTGGGCATAAGAGATATCTATACTCCAACTTGAGCGGGAGTGTAGAATATTAGGTTATTTTAATTAAGGGTACTATTGTAATCTTCACTTTATCGTAAGTTAATACAAATATGGGTGATGAAAGGAGAAGCTGATTAACTCTCACTCTACTTAACAGTAATTATAATCGTGTTGTCTTCCCTATTCCCTTCGCTTTCTTTTCTTTTGTCTCTTCACCATTCTAAACCCTAAATTCTATTACTTTGATATACCAACTAAACAAAGCAAAACTGCAGCACTGCTATGATTGTGAATAAACTATAGTATTCATTATTTTATAATGTAGGCGATATATAACAACAAAATGAAAATTACTTAATTGAAGAAAGTTACATCTATTTGTTTGAATATTAACGATTAATGTTTGAAGAATTGCATCATCAAAAACATATACAGAATAGTTTGGATAACAATTGAAATATATTGGGCCGTTAATAAACTTCCTGTTACTGATCCTAGTAAAGAATCATTGAACTTTTAAAGTCTCAACAGAGCAAAGCAATAATGCCAGTAATAATAATAATAATAACAATAATAATAAAGCAAATAATCCTTCAAAAATAAATGATTGTCCTTTAAGAATAATGAAAAAGCAATTACAATTGTTGTCCGGACAAGTACAGAAGAAACAAACAAAACATTTTTCAAAAGTCATCATAATGATGTTCCAAAAATACTGCATGTATCGGTTCGTCCTTCTTCAAAGTAAAAGGATGAAATTGCAATGAAAGGCAGAGTTGGATAATGAGTTAAGTGCATAGCGTGAAAATTGTAATCATAAGCTCTAGCATTCTATGTACAATGAATGTACTGTTTGATAGGGTTATATACTAAAAGTTTATTTTTTATAGTGAAACTCTTTTTATTAATTAATAAAAATTTGATTTTTTCATTTTATTGAGAATCTATGTGGGCAAAATATTTGTATTGTACTTGATATATGGTATGCATGTATGTCTTATATTTTATATTGTAGATAATCTGATGTGTAGAGTTCGTCTTATGCACAGAAGACCAGATTATCAGATCCTTATATAATATAAATATAGATTCTCAATCTTAGATGGAATTGAACACACCATTAATATGATTGTAATGTAATATTATGACATAGTCTATCTTGACTATAGGAAACTGTTTGATGTCTCGAATTATTGCATTAGTACACTTTGTATATTAAACAAAACCATGTTAAGATTATTATATTTTACTGATTGAATAAAATAATAAATACCTTATAATTATTATAATTGTTTATACTCTTAATTCTGAGATATTTAATTGTCACATACATATAATAATTGTCACTTTAATTCATCAAAAAATGAGATTCATATTGAGTCAATAAACTCAATGAATTTGGAGACGATAATATTTGGATGGTGAAAATTAATTATAAATAAAAAATCACGTCCTAGTATTTAAATGGGTTGATGATGTCCTCTTGAAGAAGCTCATAAATTTTATCCATGTCAAGCCCTGTAAGTAAATTTAATTATCCGACATGACAAATAAGTTGAGTGGTAAAGTCTTAAAGAATAAAAGAAGTCAATTAAAAATAATTATCAGTAATTTATTTAATTGATAGACATCTATAATCTTAAACGCAGGAAGACTATTAAGCATAAAATAATAAGGAACTCGAAACATAATTTTAAGATAAGGCTCAGGAGATCAATAATAAGTTTTTAGTGTACTAACTTATTATTAATAGATTGTATGATGTTTATTCTAGGTTGAACATAAGAATCTTAGGCCCATTGAACGCATGGTTCAAGATCGCGGTATCGGGCGATACGATTTAGAAAAAAATGTTGAACATGATGAGAAATTCAGGAGATATCACAGTGTCGCAGAACCATATCAGTCAATTCAGTGACGATATTTCGGTGACTCGAGATTGACTCGGATATAACTCGAATGACTCGGCTGAGTTGTGCGAGACTCGAGGTTTATACGTATCGTGTAACGGTATTCTCTCCAAAAGTGCCGAGACAGATACGACTCGTATCGATATCGGCCGATACTTTGAACCATGATTGAAAGCCCAACCCTTATTTCTCTTTAAGATTTATACCGTAGCCTATATATAGGCGTCTAGGCTCTCTAAATTAACATCACCTTGATTACTCACGTTTTGAGGGAGGCTGAAAAAGAGAGTAGAAGTTTTGAGGTCCTTGTAGCCCATACTGCATCCGGATTTTGGCGTTAAAAGATATACGATAGAAGATCGCAAGGTTCATTGAGTTATCTTCTACGTCTGTCTTTATATTCTGCGTTGTGCTAAGCCGAGATCAATCCAAAGCGATCTCGAATGTAAACCCTAGTTCTACTTTATAGGATTTTAATGAAATTTTTTTTCGTAATTGATACATACAAAAACATTGTTCGTGCTGTCAATGATTCTTAAGCATAGTTGTCAAATCGTGTATCGGAAGGTGTATCATTTTTTAAAAATAGTGTATCGTATCGTATCGTATCGTGTATCATAAGATACGGCATAATTTTAAATAATTAATAATAAAATATATATGCTTTTGAAAAAAAATCATACTCATAAAAACATAACATTTTATTAATATTCCACCTACTATTCAAGTTGCCAAATATAATTTACTAATATTGAAAAAATAATGAAGGGTATCAAATTAAATTAATGGTACTTATGTATACTTAAAAGTAAAAAGTTATATTGTAGTGGGGTAATAAATGTAATTTTTCAAACTTATAACAAAAAAAAATATATATCTACACATGACACTCGTGACCCACGAACGAACACAGCAGAGACAGAGAGAAGAGAGAAGAGGTGAGAGGCGATGGCTATGGCGATGCCGGTGCCGGAGAGAGAAAGAGAGAGAGAGAGAGAGAAGAAGATACCTGGTGGTTGGTGGCTCGTAGTCACAGATCGTGAGACAGAGCGAGATTGTGAGACTAACAGGTTTGGGGTAAAAATTCAACCTAGGGTTTCATCCAAAATTACAGGTTAGTGTTGCTATTTTTTTCAATTTCAAAAATTTGTTTGATTTGCTTTTGCTTGGGTGTTTTTGCTGATTTGTAGGTTTGGTGGACCGGTAATTCTTGTCTTCATCTCTTTGGCATTTTTTCTATTTTCTGAGGTTGTGAATGATGAGACTGTGAACAATTTGCTACGTTAAAAAAAAAAAAAAAAATTAAACAGAGACTTCGCGTATCGTTTGTATCGACCGATACGTATTGTATCATAAAAACGTATCGTGTATTAGACGATACTATGCAAAAACGATATGAAACTCTGATTCGTATCGTTTTACCTATGCATCATAACCTAGGAAGCACGGATACTCGTCGGGGGGTCATCGTGGCAGTGTCCGACACGGATACGCGTGTCCGACGGTACACTTGTAGAAGTGTCCTGAACAGTGACTGTAATTTTTTTTGGTCGGATACGTGGGGGATACGACGGGATACTTTTGTTATTTTAAAAACTTAGGTGGGTCGAAACGAAAAAAAAAAGACCAAAGCTAAATCATTTTGGCTTGAAAAAGAAAAAACTAAAGTGTCGTTGATCTGTGAACCGACTCCGATCGACATTCGGTATGTTCGAGAGAGAGAGAGAGAGAGGAGAGAAGAAAAGAGAAGAGGAAGAGCTCAGGAGGACCGGAGGAGAAGAAGAGGGAAAAGGAAGGGCGACTCACCTGCGCCTGCGATCTTCTTCTTGCTTCTATTTTTTTTTTCAGATCTCCTACTACTCTTACCTCTTCATCTTCTGGTCTGTGTGGAGTGTGGACTTTCAAAAAATTTGATTAGGGATTTTTAGGGTTTTCAAAATTTGGGAATTTTGTTTTGGTCCAGTGTTGTGTTGCTTGCTGCCTTCGGGATTTTTTTTTGGTCTTAGTCATCTATGTTGTTGCCTTTCTGTGATAGTGTGCTACTACCAACTGGTTTTAAATACTGAAAATTATTTTCCTAGCTTGCTGCCTTTCAATGTTGTGTGCTTGCTGCCCGCTGGTCTTCTCTTTTTTGTTGTACTTCGGTCTTCTCTTTTTTTGTTATGCTTTCTTAGCTAGCTTTTTTTTTGGTCATCTGTGCTGCTGCCTGCTGGTTTTAAAAATTATATATATTTTTTGAATTTTGATCTATAAGTAATGTTTGTTGTCTTGTTTGTTATTATTAATGTTGTTGTTATATATATAAAAATATATATAATTATTTTAATTAGTCTTATCCTTGTCGTACCCGTATCCTACATTTTGGGATTTTGCCGTATCGCCGTGTCCGTATCGTATCGGATGCGACACCCATGTCCGTATCCGTGCTTCTTAGATCATAACGTATCGTACGATACTAATAACTATGTTCTTGAGACTTTCGTTCCAACACTATTTTCATTCACATTTATAATGTTTGTCATCTATCAATAAATTTCAATTTCAATTTCAAACTTTCAATACAAAGCACTGTAAGTTCCATGTTCCCAGTTATGTTATTTTCATATTTGTTTTATTAGGTTGAATTCCATGTGCCTACATAAATTTTGATATCATAGTAAGAGTCCCTTTACTCGCTACTGACAAAGACCGAAAGCGTAAATGAAGTGAATGGAAGGATGTCTCTTACCCCATTCCCCTGACCCAGCTGCTGCCACTCCTTCAGGTGGCTGCACCTTAACTCTACCGTTTTCACCCCCATTTAGCGGCTTAATGAACTTCAAATCTATTTTGCCATCATTCTTATAAAGATTACATCAAACCTTAGAATTAAATTCTAGTTTGACCTGAAGTCACGTAATCCTTTAAGGTAATGTTAGGTGAGATGGCCTTAGGAATGCCCTATGCCATATAAATCGTTGACAATCTATAGAATTTACTTTAACATAAGATGAGATATTTATTAAGAATTAATCTCCTCATGCCTCATCATCTCAAAGCACTTCAAACATAATAAACGACTATGAATATAATGTTACTGATATTGAGAAAATTTTATTAAATTGGAATATGTCAAAAGTACCAATTAATACAGTATATCAAAAAGGAACTTTTGAATTATTTACAAATTATCATATCAAGATAACAAAACAATCAGTTTCACCGAGAAGTCAATATAAAACAACTGAACTTTTAAATCCTGAAATTATAGCAAAATGTTCATCCTTCTTACATGCATTATTCTTGGAACATCATTATGATGACTTTTGAAAAACATGTTTTGTTTGTTTTTTTCTTCATGACAACAATTGCAATTGCCTTTTCATTATTCTTAAAAGACAGTCATTTCTTTTTTGAAGGAATCCTTGTTTTTTTTTTATTATTATTATTACTGACATTATTGAATTCAACATAATAAAAATAACATATTTAACCAATACATGCATTATTCTTGGAACATTATTATGATGGCTTTTGAAAAACATGTTTTTTTTGTTTCTTTCTTTATTTGGTTGGACAACAATTGCAATTATTTTTTCATTATTCTTAAGGGATAATCTTTTCTTTGGAAAGCATTCCCTGTTTTGGAACTTTTGAACTATAAAACAATTTCTAGGATATTAGCACTTTCACTATACCCAAGACTACCCAATGACCAAGTCATAAAAATGCATTTCTCCATAAAACCGCTTTTTTCCACGGATATCCTAGAGCAAATAGAAAGAAATTCTAAACCAACCTTAGTAGTCATATAAATGAAGATTCATTCAATAAGCCTCCATTATTTCATAGAAATTGGGGGCAATAGAAGTACAAACAAACAAGAAGAAACAATTTGTAAGAAATAGCTACACAGCTCACATAAAGAAAATAGATGGATTTAATTCCAAAATACCGTCTCATAATACCAACTCCAGAGCTTAAAACCTTAACTTGAAAATCAGTGATTAATCCAAGCAAAACAACATATATACCCAGCATGTTGGCATAATGACAACTGTAAATTTTTCTATTCATATTATTTTAACCCAGACACCATCGGTAGACTTCTATGATCAGATAGAGGTCCTAAATTCTCAAAACTTTGTAAATTTAGATAGAGAGCAACTAACCTCCAAAGGTCGAAGATCTACTGAAGCTTGCCTTAAAGGTTCCAAGACAACCCCTGCATCCTCAAATGCTGAAGAAATATAACAAAAGAATTAAGTAAATATTAGAACCTTAAACGAAGAGGGGAATATTTGACAACAGTACTGATTTACATATACTTTTTCCGGCCACTTTATTCTTTCTTCTTTATTTTCGTATTATCTTTTTTGGTTTTTTTTTTTTTCACCGCGGAGAAGGTGTTTTGTGATTTTCTATCAAATCTCATTTTTAGGGCTATGTGCCTGTACAACAAAGCTTAAATTGGCCAACTTATAACTCTTGGCTTCTTTTACGCAGATTGTGCCTGTATGTCTGCAGGGATAAGCAGAAATTTGTTTGATTAAACCATAATCCATAAGCTATTCAGCTGTTAAGAAATTATAGCATCTTCATAATAAATCAACCGATCACAAATTCCTTCAATGAAACACAAAAACTCAACATGTACCCCTATACAAATCTCTCACATCTTAGACCCTTTCCCAGTTCAAGATCAGCCTGCATTGCACCTAAAGCAAAGCTTCATATCAACGTGGTAAATACCAGTGCCTCTTTCAGTATGACATCCGCACACACACATACATACAGATATATGCACATCTATATCTAATAAATTACATTTATTTGTTCGAATTATGGTGTGCATAAGGGATAATATATATATATATACACACACACACACACAGTTTCTATTTTTTTCGATAATAGATGCTATTAGAAATAAATATGACTTTTGTCGTGTTATCCACGTACAAATCTTAAAAATGCTTGGACTCTTGTTCAAATTCATGTTACAAGTGTAGTAGACAAAAATCAAGCATGTTTAAAGAAAATCCAACCAAAAGGAAAGATGTACATACCCCATTCAAGGAGTTCAAGTGGTCATAATGTAACGACATGCACAAATTTTTGGTCTTTACCCTTTTGAAGTTCTCAGTTTTGCCAAACTACTACAAGAGAACTTAGTTCGGTCTGAGGTGCCATAGGCTTTAACGAGCATTGTAACTTGGAAATCAAAGTTCGTCATTTGCACCTAATGACTTACTTCTGCATACTGGTGAGCAGCATCAATATACACATAATACAACCCCAGATTAAATGCACATGGTTTTTTTTTGGAAATGAAATTCCCATGGTTTTTTTTTTTTTTTGGAGCTGTTGTATCAACCATCGACTCAGAGGGCATTGATACACATTAGTCACACATGCTAGATACAAGACCCAAAAAAAAAAAAATATGAAGAAAATTTTTTAAAAAATCCAAACAACTGCCTATGTCATATGTCAAAAATACATTATGGAGCACAGTGAACATAGAAAAATGGTATAATGGTGCTACAGGAATTATTTACCATCATCAATGTTAAATGGAACTATTATGAACCTACCAAGCTATAAACATTGCCATAATTAACATGTTTCACAAATAAATGTAGAAAAATAAATATATCTCTTAATTATAATTTTGATATTTACGTTCCATCCTAACATTATAGGAATTGACGTAAATCTAATGCAATTTTGATATTTTATTTTACAAATTCTTAACAATAAGAAATACAAAAAATTGCAAATCTATGTATGCCAAGTTATTGTGCAATCAATACATACATGTAATTATTATATGTCCAATTATACTCAAAAAAAAACTATATAAAATATATAAGGTTCAGTCATAATATACCCAATATTACATGAAGAAGAACAAACCAATATAAAATATATTAATTTGATATGGTATACATCATAAAAAAGTGTATTTTACAAATATATCATATGGTAGTTTATTATTTAATATGTTTAGCACCAAAAAAAAAAAGACTTAACCCAGCTAGTTAAAAATTAGCAAAACAAATACCGCAAATAAATAAAAAAATTAGAGAAAAAACAAAAAAATCAATACAATTAAAAGTTTAAGACAAACATAAGACGACAAAAAGTTGTGGACTCTGCCTTTTGAGTTTGAATGGTTTCATCTGGCTCAAATAGAGAGTGAGAGAGAGCGCGAAAGAGAGAGAACCTGAGAGACGAGAGTATCAAAACCAACGACGTTGAGCCTTTACTGTGAGATCACACGAGCTTCACAAGGAAGAAGAAGATTTGAGCTCTTTGTATTTATAAAGATCCTTCAACAATTATACGGGGTTGTTTTCAAACTCTAATAGTGGTCCAGTTCAAGGTTCAATAATTTGACAGTTGCCTCTAGTTTCAATGTCAGTGTTGAAAAATTAGAGAGCAATAGGTCGTGATTGGCGATTTTTTCCTTCTCTGCTATCAGTCCCTTTTTTCTTTGGCCATTTCTTTCTTGTCTGAGTAACTCTGGCCTTTGGATGATCCACTTGCAAGTTGGGTATTCTTTTGCAGATGTGTTACATTATACTTATGCTATCAGTCCCTTCTCTTTGGCTTTTTTTTTTTTTTTTTTGTACTTCCCGTTGTTTGACATTTGATAAGTGATTCTCAACATTGGTTGTGATTTGGATAAGAATCATCAGATTCAAACAACATGAATCTGAGTAATACTGATACATCCGAGTCAACCCCGATTCATATAAGACTCCTGATATTTGTGTACGTGTATCGGTATCGAATCAGTGTTGGTCAAATCGTATTGGACTCGACCGATACTTTAAACCTTTCAATACAAAGATTTTTAACTCAAAAGTGATGATCTGTTAAGCCCAGGTTGCACATATTTATCCAAGCATGACTTTCTCATTATGATATTGCACTTGACAAGAAACACCAACCTCACCCTCAACCTCAACCAAAGTGTCGAAATCAAGGTATTGCAAATTCAAGCTCTCAAATCCGTCAATTATATTTTCAAATTAGTTAATGAGATTTCAGACACAAAACAACCAAGCTGCCTCAACTATAAAGGTAGCCTCATGTACTAAACTTTGTCAACAGCATGAATTAAATAAAGCATGTTTATTTTTCATCATTATCTTGAGATTATTATCGAACTTTTGTTTCCTTTGAAATTTGGCACGGAGTATTTAAGCTTTTCATTTCAGGTTTGTTGACGATACAAAAACAGTTGTAGGTATCTGTTCAATGATTCTTCAGTCCATAAACAAATGTGAAGCTTGGTAATTGGTATTGTTGAAGGGTTGAACCAAAAACAACTTTGCTTCAAATACTATTTTCATTAGTTTAACCCTAAAAATGTAATTGTTCCATGTAATAAATAATATATCATTTGTTGCTCATAGTTAGTGATATGTGTTTGTCCTATTTCTTGAACTATTTAGAAATAGGAGGTGGAAGACAATTACATGAGCAGCTTGAAAAAGAGAACATGAATTGAAAGAACAAGGTGCTTAGGAAGAGAGTAGGGTGGCATTTTTTTTGGGAATGTGGTGTAATTTTTTCCAATTCCTTGATCCAAGGTTTAGTTTGAATTCAATTTATCATAATCAACCCACATTGTTTTGAGCTCAACTATTTAAGAGAAGCTGATAATAAAAATATTTGGTATGGTAACATCATGTATAATTGGTGTTTATGTTGTCAGGTTATTGAAGCATTGGCAAGAGTAAAGTTCCATGCAAAATCACCCTATTTTGATAAGCTTATGGGTGTTTGACCCTATTAATTAATGTGCACACTATCAAAACCTTAATATATTAAGCCTCAATTTTATGTGGCATATGTGGTTTGTTATCATTTTTCAGTGTGCTTTCAAGAAGTTTCAAACAACTTTTAAGTTACTTTAGAGAAGCTGCTACAGTTTAGTTTGACAAATGGAAAATCATATTTTCACTTTTACTTCACATGGCCTTTTAGCCATTTTCATAGCAAACATCACTTTTTTAGCTTACTTTGACAAATATCCCATCCAGCTCAACAGCTATTGTGTAATCAATTCTTTAAAAATAAATAACTTTGTAATCTGTAAGTTGTTCATGAAGCTGTGGTCACAAGGGCTATATCTGTAGTAATATGTCAGCATTGCCCTTGTTTTGGTGCAAGTAACTCTGCAAATTATATAGAGATCATCTGAGTGCAACTATCCAATTCATCATCCCGACAGCATTCACCATATCATGTCAATGAGGTTTATTATTGTGGTACTAAATTCACCAGCAGATAAAAGCAAATAGACTAAACCTTTCATGATCAAACCAATAGTGCAATAGCACTGGAATACCATATTAACTAGGGGACCAAATGGCTGGTCTGCTGAAGTTGAATATTAGACACCATCACTGGTGCAGAATGTCATAATTTTCCTATTCATACTGAAACATCAAGTGTTCTGATGAAGAAACAAAAATAGTTCAGTACCTGAAAAGTTTGGGTCCATTAAGTAACATTTTGCTTCAACAATATATGCCCGAGCACGAAGTTCCAGACCACCGTGACCAAGAATCATTGGGAAAGCACCGTGTACAAGGGTTAAAGCACTTTTTGCATGATTTGATCCAAGTGAGAGCCACAACTCAGCCAGCGTCAGTGTAGCCGAGGACTTGAGAAGATCCAAGTTATAAGATTGACAAAATGAAAGGCTGGCCAAAGCATAGGGAATTCCTAACACAGCATTGCCTGATCTCTGGAAACGATAAATAAGAGGTTTTAGTATTACCAAGAAGACGTTCTCAACTCTATTAAACTCAACAAACACTTGGTCTAACTACTTGGGTCGGCTATTTTACCAATGAGTACAATATAAGTATGGGCACAATATGCAATTATTAGGTTGACCTGCATTTGAAGAGACTGATATGATACTGCCCAATTGACAAACAAAGCTAGTTCTGGTACTACCAGTACTTCAATATCTGCATTTATTTACCTTGTGGATCTCAGCTAGCAACAGAAGAACAGTTGCATTCTCAACCTGCATATTGAATTTGTAACACATGCAGAAGAGGGAGTGTGCAACAGCTGCGGCCTGCAAACAACATCAATCAGGCTAGGAAAGCAAAAGTTATGCATTAAAAATGTAGATGGTCTCTGGCCGAGTATGTAATCCAGGTGGAGAGCACACCTAATTTACTCTCATCCGTAGTGGTTTCAAATGTAATTCAACAGAAGGTAAGGATTGCTTTGCCAATTAAGTAGACCACATATAACATAAGTATTGCATAGTAGGACTGTAGGACGTGTGGCCACCTTTACTTTAAGGTGTGTCGGAAAGTTTAGGGGTGTTTCAAGTTGTGTCGGCATGTTTCAACCCACATTTCAAGATGTTTTGATATATTTTGACCACTATTTCAGAATGTCTTGGAACAAAATTCCCAAAATATGGTTCTGTTTCCATTATGTTTCCGAAATGTTTTCGTTTTCAAGGTGATCGAAAGAATGTAGCGAAACAACATTTTGATCCAGGAGGGTAATCTGGACGTGTACATAACCTTGGCATTATTTAGACAAAGTGATTGCCCAAACTCAAACCTTGCAACCCAAGGTTCTACAATTGTACAAAGAAAATATTATAGCAAAAACTATATTTAAAAATAGAAGTGTCTCTCTAAACATCTGACTCAAAGCTGCAGCAGAAGTAAAACCCAATAAAAATGATAATTTTAGTTTCTAGCCTCTAACAAAGTTGCTACTAAAATATAGTTGATGAAGGAAAATAGGAATAACTCAACTTAGCAATAAGCTGCAAATTCCTGACAGATACATATCTTTCTTTACTATCTCAGTTGTAAATTAATTTCATTACCCCACCCCTCGCGCTATGGTCGGTGGTCCACATCACTTTTCCTCACTAGTGTTGTTATACCCCGTTCCAATTTGACAAGGAACTAGTTAGAAATATTATCTTGTAAGGAATAAGAAAAATTTTAAAAAAGAATTTAGAATAGTTTAGAATATTGGAGAAGTTTCTACAAAAATGTAAAATAGTCTGGAAGATTTTAGAAAGTTCAACAATAATCTAGAATAGTCTAAAACAATTCAGAAGAATCTAAAATGTTGAAGAAGTTTCTAGAAGAATTCGGAAAGTTCTAGAACAATCTAGAGAAGTCTAGAATATTTTAGAAGGTACTAGGAAATACTAGAAGGTTCTAGAGGGATTTAGAATGTTCCACAAAATTTCGAAAGGATTTAGAAAGTTGGAGAAGACTTTAGAATATTATAGATGAATCTAGATACTTGTGGAATTACCATGTGCAAAATAAGTTGGAAACCTAGAAGGATATAGGAGAGGGGAGATGGTAGAATATTCTAGGCAATCTCCCCTAAAAATGTCACATGTCAATATTCTCTAGAATAATCCTAAGATACCTATAAATAGAACATTTGGGGATTGGATTAAGGATACTAGAGTGCAAGTAATCTTCCACTTTCAAGAAAGAATAGAGAGTAAACGAGAGAAGAAAGAAGGAAAAGCATTTCATCAAAGGAAATTGTAAGAAAAAGATAAAATTGATGGGACATTTTCAAATACTCCAAGATGAAGACACGTGTCCACGACATCAGTATATTCTTGTTACTGTGATCACGACACGTACTCGTCGGTTCATAAGTCTCTTTCCCCCCGAGGTACTATTTATAGGGAACAACGACACCCAGTACGTTATGTACCCACACGTATCCCTCGGTCGGATATGGGTACATCGGTCCCTACATGTACCACTCCCTCGGTACCGAGATATACCCCGTCCAGGTTGGCGTTTTCTGCTCCTGCAGAGGCTATTGAAGTACAGGTCCCTAGCCTAGGCTAGGCTAGGTTAGCCATCATGACCTCAGACGGAGGGAATCCAAGACCCTTCGCCAGTACGCCATCTGGTACTGGGAAGAGGTTAATGAGGTGCAGGGATGTTCGGAACCCT
Source organism: Ilex paraguariensis (assembly GCA_963454935.2). Classification (NCBI taxonomy): domain Eukaryota; kingdom Viridiplantae; phylum Streptophyta; class Magnoliopsida; order Aquifoliales; family Aquifoliaceae; genus Ilex; species Ilex paraguariensis. The sequence continues at coordinate 411,663 of CAUOFW020005680.1, read as the reverse complement.
CCAACCTAAGAGAAAAGAGAGAGAGCGGGAGGACACTTCTCGAAAGGGGCTGCTACCCCCTCCGGGGGGGTCATTCAAAGGTGTTCAGACTGTGTTCAAAGAACCCATCTACAAGTTGCTCCACAGGATCAAGCATGAGCCATTCTTCAAGTGGCCACCAAGAATGCAGAGCGATCCCTCCACCCGTGATCAAAAGGTCAGGTGTTCTTATCACCGGAATTTCGGTCATCGCACCGAAAGTTGCAGAGTGTACAAGTCTTTCTTGGAAAGGTTGGTCCGGGACGGTTACTTAAAAGAATACATAGAACCTGAGTCAGAAAAGAGAATACATCTGGAGCCCCCGAACTGTCCGAGAAGTCCAAAAGCTCACGAGGATGCTGGCAGCACTTAACTGTTTCGTCTCGCGCCCCTCAGACAAATGCTAACCCTTTTTTGGAGCCATCAAGGGGCTGGGAAAGATAAGTGGAGCCATGGGTGCGAAGACGCCCTGGCAGGAATTAAGGAATACCTCAGGACTCTCCCGACCCTATCCGTCCCTATCAAAGAGAAAATGTTCTTCTTGTACTTATCCGTATCAGAATTTGCCGTCAACAGGATACTTATTCGTGAGCATGAGCACCGCCAGAAACCGATTTATTACATAAGCAAGGCGCTCCTGGACGCAGAGACAAGATACCTGCCCCTAGAGAAACTGGCTCTATCCCTGGTCACAACTGCAAGAAAACTAAGGCATTATTTCCAGGCGCACCCAATTATTGTCCTTACCGATCAACCCTTAAAGGCCATTTTGAGGAAGGCAGACCTCTCTGGAAGGATTTCCAAGTGGGCAATGGAGTTAGGGGAACACGACATTCATTTCAAACCTCGAACCGCTATAAAGGGTCAGCTGTTGGCGGACTTCATAGCAGAGTTTTCAGGGGAACCTCCCGTTCCAGAAAGACCGCCTCCTCCCGGCATAGCGTCCCCAACGAATTGTAAGGGATCACCATGGCTTTTATGTGTGGACGGTTCCTCGAACAGTAAGGGGTCCGAAATCGGTATCTTGCTAGTCTCTCCAGATGAGATAGTCGCGGAGTAGGCCGTTCAGCTAGGATTCAAAGTATCCAATAATGAAGCTGAGTATAAGGCCCTCATCTCGAGACTTCGATTAGCCGAGGCAACTGGAGTTACGGACTTGATCGTACATTGCGATTCAATGCTAGTAGTCAACCAAGTTAACGGAAAGTTTGAGACAAGGGACCCTAGAATGAAGGCTTACCATCACAAGGCAACAATTATAATCCGCAAGTTCGAAAAGATTGAGATCAAACAAGTATCCCGAGACAAGAACGCGCATGCCGACGCCCTGGCTTGCCTAGCCTCGACACTGGAGTCCTCTCAGTCGCGCAGAATCACCATAGAATACCTTACCACCTCCTACATAGACCAAGCCCCTGAGGCAATGGCCGTCCAGGACACACACAAGCCGCCTAGCTAGATTGATCTTTTTCTCAGGTTTCTGGTAACAGGAGACCTCCCGGAGTATTCAAAGGAAGCCAGGAAGATAAAACTTAAAGCCCCGAGGTTTTGGGCCTCTCCAGATCAAAAGCTATATCGAAGGTCTTTCTCAGGACCTTACCTACTATGCGTCTAGGAGGATCAGGTGGAAGACCTCCTCTATGAGGTATACGAAGGAATATGCGGTGGCCACTCTGGGGGGCGATCCATGGCACACCGCATCATGTCTCAAGGATATTGGTGGCCGCAGATGCAAAGGGACACACACGCATAAGTCCAAAAATGCGACCAATGTTAGAGTTTCTCCCCGACAATCAAACAACCCACGGGGGACTTGCACCCCTTGACCAGCCCTTGGCCATTCGCCCAGTGAGGGCTTGACTTAGTTGGTCCCCTGCCTAAGACTCCTAGAAACAAGAAGTTCCTCATTGTGGCGACGGATTATTTCACCAAGTGGGTTAAGGCAGAGCCACTGACTCACATCCGCGACATAGATGCTAAAAAATTCGTCTGGGAAAACATAGTCATCAGATTCGGAATTCCCCGAGCACTTGTATCGGATAACAAGACTCAATTCACCAGCAGGCGTTTCAAATCTTTTTGCAAAGCAACTCGGAATCCATAATTTCTATTCCACCCCTGCCTATCCCCAAGCCAATGGGCAGGCAGAAGCCTCCAACAAAACAATTATCAATGGGATCAAGAATAGATTGGAGAAAGCTAAGGGAAAATGGACGGATGAGCTATTGAACATTTTATGGGCGTATAGAACCACCCCTCGGTCCTCGACAGGAGAAACCCCTTACTCCCTCGCTTACGGGATGGAAGCAATCATACCTCTGGAATTGGGGCTTCCAACCATAAGGACTCAGGCCTTCGACACAGGGGGAAACGACCGTCAACTCGGACTGGATTTGGATCTAGCAGAGGAAAGAAGGGAGATACCCGCCTTGAGAGTAGCCAAGTATCAGGAAAAGATTTCCCAACTTCACAACAAAAGAGTCAAGACGCGAGAGCTTCAAATCGGCGATCTGGTCCTCAGAAGGATAACGGCCAATACATGTGACCCAGCAGAAGAAAAAATGGGACCTAACTGGGAAGGGCCCTACAAAGTGGTATCTATTGGAGGCTCCGGGTCATATAGATTAGAAGATAGGGAAGGAAAATCTGTAATACGACCTTGGAATGTGATAAATCTAAAGAAATACTATTTTGAGTATTATCTCCTTCAGTGCTCACCAACGGCTAAGTTTCAAGGACTTCTGCCCCCGAAGAAAAAAAAACAGGAGCAAGCCTCCTGAAAGAGTAAGGCCCTGGGGACAGAGTTCAAGGACTCCTGCCCCCGAAGAAAAAAAAAACAGGAGCAAGCCTTCTGAAAGGGTAAGGCCCTGGGGACAGAGTTCAAGAATTCCTGCCCCCGAAGGAAAATAAGGAGCAAGAAGGAAAAACTGGGGCAAGCCTTCTCGGAGGGTAAGGCCCTAGATGTAGAGTTCAAAGACTCGTGCCTCGAAATAAATAGTACGAATAAACTTTCACGATAGGCAAGCCCCCGCGGATGCGTACGATCCCTAGCAATGATGAAGTTAAACCAATCGGGCGGACCGGCAAATCCCCAGGTGTCAGGGATATCAAGGTCGTTAAAAAGAAAAAAAAGAGAAGAGGATGCACGAAATAAAATGCAAGAACAAATAAAAAAACTTCATTTCAAAGGAAGGGCTTTGCGTCCCCAAGAGCTACAAAAAGGAGAAAAGGAGTACAGTTTAAAAAAGAGGTGGGCAAAAAGTCTTCATCTGGCCCCAGGCACCTCCAACACATCACTGCAAGGCGAATCGGCGCAAAAGGGTAAAGCAGCTTCGGCAAAGCTGAGAGTGAATTAGCAATAAGGAGAGTCTGAGGAATATTGTGGTCAGGGGCTAGGTCTGGCAGAACCTCGTCGGATAGATCCAAAATTACCGGCTCGGGCGGGTCTGCCGAAACTTGCATCGGTGTTGGAGTCGCACCCTCGGCAGCAATCTTGACCTCGGCCTGCTCCATCTCTGCCGATTGCACGTAGTTATGCATCTAGAAGAGCGGGGAGTCTGGAAGGATCCCAACAGACCGAAGTGCCTCGTCCCACCCCTTCTTGAAGAACTCCTTGCTATTTTCCTCAAGCGCAGGCAGCACGTCGTCGGCGAACTCCTCTCAGAGTTGTTCTTTGGACTTCCTATTCTCCACCTCAGCCCTGATCCTGTCCAGCTCCTGGGTCAGAGCCAGACAGTTCTCTTCTAAACATACAGCCCTCTCCTCTACCACAGAGAGCCGTTGCGTCTGCTGTGTAATCCTCTCCTCAACGTCGGCCAAGGCAGCACTAAGCCTTTTAGTGCCGACCTTCGCCAATTCGCCGTCCTTCAGGAGTTGCTCAATCTGAGCAGCCTGTCCCACGAGGGTGGAATCCCTGGCAGCTACATCCTCCTTAGCACTGGCCAGGGCTCCCTCGGCCTCTTCCTTCTGCTCTTGGATCCGCTGGAGGTCCATCCTAGCTGCATGATATCGCGCAGCGATTATGAAAATCTATTGGGTGGCCTACAAAGGAAAGGACTTGTCAATAAAAAATAACGCGACTAGAAAAGACTGAAGCGAAGATGAACTTACTACCAGGGAATTCTAAATGATTGAGCGAAACAACGCGTTCGTTGATCGCCCCCTGTGAGCCACCATGTCGGCCTCAAAGTGCAGCGTCTCACCCATTGCATTGGCAACATGGGGGTCCAGCAAATTGGAGTCATCGACCCTGATCACCCGGTTCATGTGATCAATGGCCCGAGTGCTCTACTCTGCGGCTTCCACCGTCTGCGGAGGGGGAGGTGGAGTCTGCCTCTGCTATTGCTGTTGTTGTCTCTGCTGCTGTTGCTGTTGTTGTGGCCTCGGCTGTTGCTGTTGCTGTTGCTACTGAGGTGGAGGTAACCCACGGCCCCCTCCCGCTTTGCTGCTAAGCGGAGGGGGCCCTGGATCCCCTACCCAGGCCATCGTGCCTTTGTTTGACCATTCTCTCCTCCTCGACTTGAGGATCTCGGTCACGCACTTGACCCCGACCAACGGCTCTTGAAGGTGGGGTGGCGCTGGTCCCTGTTGATGGGGCCCCGCTAGTTAACCCTCGTCCCCCCCCGGCAGCGAGGGCCTGCCTCTGCCTCAGGAACCCCAGATCTATGCGAGGCGTGTTCGACATGGCTACTTCGAGGGCGTCCTCCTCGTCTAAGGACTGCAAGATTTGGAAGTCAGGCCACGAGTTTCTCCCCGAAGTCCCCACTTCGGCGTACGAAAGAACAAAAGCCTCCCTGGCCCCGAACTCCTTAACTTCAACAACACCCTCTACTTTTACCTCTGTAGCCCGATCGCGGTCTTCCTCTAAATTCTCCTCGACCTCTTGTTGCGCAGCCTGATCGAAGAGTTCAGACCACCGCGAAGGCTCGAAAGGATGGGGGAGCTGTGAGAAGTTTTTATATCCGGGAGTGTAGTTCAAAAGAATGTGAACAGCCCAGCCGAACCCGTCGTCGCCAACAAATCTCCAAACAATGACGAGGTCGGTAAAGTTTACCAAAGACCGAAGTGGAGGAGCTATTTCTCGAGCGGAGACGTCTGCACACAAACATAAAGAGGGGAGGGAGTTATGAACACTTCCAAAAATCTCAAGAACAAAATAATAGACTCGAAGAAGCCGACGTACTTGTCGTTCTCCATTTCAAAGGGCATAACAAGCCGTTGTACTCAGGACCGGCACCCCTCTGCCAAGATCCCTTGAAGATCAGTAGGTCATCCTTGTACCCCTTGTCCGAGTCTGGAAGGTGAGTTACGAGGTACATGGATGGGTCCCTGGCTTTGAGGTAGAAGTTTTGCTGAGGCATGACCCTCAAGAGGGAGTAACAAAAGGGGATATCGTTCAGCCCAACATTTACCCCGAGACGTTTGTTGAGCTCTAAGACTCCCATAATTATCCTGAAGACATTGAGGCAACACTGCCCAGGGAAGAGGTGGAAATGGGAGAGGAATTGGAGGAGTAGAAGGGGCAGAGGGAACCTAATTCCGCCCTCTATCATGGCTTTGGTATAAAATGGTATCTCGTCCTCGGCCCCGAAAGTACGGGAATGCGAAGCCGAGTTATAATCCTCTATGTCTACATATAGGGGGATGTGATGCTGGACCCTAAACCTATTAATCTGCTGCCCCCCTTCACTTTGTACTTCCCTGGCCTTGAGGAACTAGCCTGAGGATTCTCTGGGGCACGGCAACGTCGAAGCATCTCCAAAAATGATGAAAAGTGAAAAAGAAGGGAGGGGTTTTCCCACGAAGATCCCCAAGGAGGCTTCCCGAGGGTTGGTCACAGAATGGCAACCAGAAACACCTCCAGTTATCGGAAAATCAAAAAAACATAAAAACAGCGAGAAGAAGAAAAGAAGAGAAGGAAGATACAAGGACTAACTAGAACGTAAACGGAAGTTTTTCTTGAAAACTTGAAGTGATTCCTTCCCCTAGGATGTTCAGAAGCAAGGATGGGTTTGCTGGCCTTGAGACTCCGGTGAAAGATTGGGGAGTAGACAACGAAAGGAAAGGGATCTCCGACGAGGTTTCAGGCAATGGCTCTCTGAAGAAGTTCGAAATGGCAAAATGAGAGAGGGAGAAAGGAAGCCCATTTATATAGTATCAATCCCCATCATTTGGGCACGAAGCACGAAGAGGCGCATTTAATGCGCACGACCTCCTAAGCAGGGGAAAGCGGCTAGAGGCAACGATGAAATAGTTGGGGTGGTTCCAGAACCCTTCGTCTCCTTACGACGCGTGTTCTTGGTGTCAGGAGATCGAAGACTAGGGGACAGTTGATGGGACATTTCCAAATACTCTAAGATGAAGACACGTGTCCTCGGCATCAGTATATTCTTGTTACTGTGATCACAACACGTACTCATCAGTTCATAAGTCCCTCTCCCACCGAGGTACTGTTCATAGGGATCAACGACACCCAGTACGTTATGTACCGACACGAATCCCTCGGTCGGATATGGATACATCGATCATCGTATCTCTACCATGTACCCCGTCCAGGTTGGCGTTTTCTGTTTTTGCAGAGGCTATTGATGTACAGGTCACTAACCTAGACTAGGCTAGGTTAGCCATCATGACCTCGTCTTACACAATTGGTATCAGAAGGCACAAGAAGGCAGAAGACACAACCAATGTGGAATAGGCGCATGGCATATTGTGTCAGATCAGAGACAAAAAGACCGAGATGCCCTTACTGACACACGACTTGGGAAAGCAAGCATTTAGTACACCATTCCCTTGATGAGATATCATTTAATGCAGGGAGGCTCGAAAGTGAAAGGTAATAAATGTCCCTATGACTGGACATTTATTACATCCTTGCCGAGAGAAGCTCTTTAAACACTCGGCAGGCCGATGACGAAGCATTGGTTGCTCGGGGTCCCGAGCAGTCAAGAGAGAAGACATTCCTCATAGGAATCAGTGTGAACGTTGCCCGTATCTAATGATCACCTACTGACTACACTGACAGCAATCATGAGTTTTTAAGGTATAAATACTCCTCATAAAAGGCAAGATAAAAGAAAAAAAGACGCAAAAACCTTTTCTCAAACCTATACATAGTGTTTTCTTCTTCCCCTATCTCAAGGAACTGACTTGATCGTCAGAGGGAATACGTCGAAAAACACTCCGACGCCCTCCTAACTCATTTTTCTCTGTTTCAGGAGCCTCCCTCAGCCTTACGGGACCGTTCCGACGACCCACAAAAGTCACCCATTATCATTCCAGGCTACCACCGGTCCTCACAATCTGTTCCAAGCAGCAAGGTTGACCATTCGATTGACTGACTCGTATTCATCACGGGAGAGATCTGTTCTTGTGTTTATATTGTGCAAAATTCTGCACGCACAGATGCCTATAAATAGGACATTTGGGGATTGGGTTAAGGATACTAGAGCGCAAGTAGTCTTCCACTTTCAAGAAAGAATTGAGAGTAAACGAGAGAAGAAAGAAGAAAGAGCATTTCATCAAAGGAAATTGTAAGAAAAAGAGAAAAGGCATCAATAACATCTCTCTACTTCGGGTAACAAGCAACACTCAAGAAGCATATCATTCTCTTTGGACTTGAGGTGAGTGGTTTGGCGTGCTACGTATTTTCAAAAAAATTTTGTATCCCTAAACATTTTAAAAACAATACATCATGCTTGTTCATTACTACCTTTACAAAATATTTTACTAAGTGTCTAAATATTTGTGGCATATGATTCTCTTTGCTTTGATGAATTCTTTTGTGAAGTGTTGTAACTCAATCACTTGGTTATATGGTGAGACTTTGTGATAGTGAATGGAACCATGATTAAAAGTCCAGGCAAATTCTTCTTTTGTGTGCAGGTGACTCTGGCCACTAGGAAACAGACCCGGGAGAAGTTGAGGTGACCCTAGTGCTCAACGGTTGAAGGAACAATGTCTGGTGCGTCCTGGTGACCTTCACCGGATCGTCTTAGGAAACAGACCCGAGAAAGGCTGTGGTGACCCTAAGTACGATGTTAGATCCAACCTTGAGATATATTCTAGCATTTGGTATTTGGTTCCCATCGATTATTGGATATCGTACAGTCTCCACCATTATGATATGATTTACCGTTGTAGTATGATTTATTGTTGAAACCCGATTGTGTTATTCTTGAGAAATTGGTTATTTTGATGAAGTTATTTTTCCAAATATTTGATTTACATGTCGTATGCCAAATATGTTTTTCAGCCACTTTGAATATGCATGTTTTTTCATTCACTGGATTTTTTAGCTCATATTTTCAAAATAATATTTTTTTTAGGTAAACGATTGGAGTGTCAATAACGGACTCAGGGAATTGATTGGGGACTAATAATGATGTGACCTCCGTAGCATATATCGTATAGTCATCTTTACTTGTTTGGATAATTGAGACAAACAAGTTTAGGTATGTTGACTTTGATATATTGGCATGAGATCAATTTAGTGTTAATGTTATTTTCTGCTCCTATATTATTATTAGTTTATTGTTAGGCTTACGTGTTCCATAGGTTATGGATCTATGGTTCACGGCCGGTCATGTCCTTGGAGTTGGGGTGTGACAAGTGCAATAATAGTAGGTCAGCTTTGAGTTTTCAACAGCCTGTTAAAGACTAAGTTTACTTGACCAGCTGGAAAGCACTCAAGATAGCAACTTGAACTCACTCTCTCTTTTTTTTTTCCTTTCCAGATAGGGGCTCTCACGTGGATACAATAGCCCTTCACGGGATTACAAACTGCCGAAGATGTCCCTTTTTTCTCTTCTTCACATCTCTCAAAGACTCTCTTGACTTTGGTCTTTCTGGACTTTCGAACTCTCAATGTGTCCACTCTTTTTTTTCTAGATTCTCTCTAAATTTCCTAAATCTCTAGTGGTTTCATTTTGTTCCGACCAAAAGCCCTAGAGTTGTAATTAAATTGTGGAAGAAAGGGTTTGTGGGTACATATGGTGAGCTCTGCCACTCTAGTCACCATGGATACAATTGACTCGAGGATCTTGCCATCGATTGGACTGGTGCTAATTTGCAGTGGTCGGTTGTGGGCTTACCATGGCTATTTTAGGTGTTATCTTTGCACTTTGCTTCAATATATTCAACCTTATCTTTGTTGACAATGTATCACTGTTTTTTATTGGATTTGTTGGTGATTTTCTTTTGGTTTTCTTTTTTTTCAACCGTATCCAATCCCGTATTCATCTGGTATCCCTACGTAGCCAAGATCAAAACATTATATTAATAATCATATACATATTGTTAAGAGAGATTGAATCCCACATCGAACAATTAGGACCACTAATGTTGTTTTATATATTTGAAGGGTCACTCCACTCATTGCTAATTGGTTTTGGGTTGGATGTCCTAACATAGTATCAGAGTTAAGCCTTAAAACCATATGTGCATGAAGGTTTTCTACATACAGAGCATCATCTAGTTTTGCTAATCTAGAAGCTACCATTGTAACTGAGTTACTAAAAGATTGATTCTCTTTGTCCTTCTTGGACTGTGAATTACTTGATTTAGATATTTGAGAAGTTTGCTTTCGAGCAGTAGCTTTACAACGTTAGGGCTTAGATAGGGGCCTTAATTAGATTATTAGTAAGATAGGTTGCTTGAGCGCATTTTACCGCCTTTCTATTAGTAAGGTTGTCAAAAAGTATCGATTAAGGCGAAACTTGAGTTCACAATAAGGGGTGCTAACACCCTATCTATAGTATAGTAAGGGGGCTTTTCAATAAGGCTAGCGCTAGCCACTCACACTTTTTGGCTTCCCTAAAATCGAGAATTGTGAAATTGGTTAAAACCAGCCCCTTGTTTCAGTCAGAATGAGTCCGCAGGACCCGGGTCATTGGCTTCCGCCAATAGTGAACTATTAAGGGTCGCATCCCACGCATATTCTACATTGTAGCCTACAACTGAGTTAGCTTTCGCTTCTGGGAGATCAAACGGAGCTAGATTAGTTTATGAGTCAAGTCTTTTACCTATTGAATTTCTCGATATGCATAATTGTTTGTTGCATGAGCCCGAGTCCCATGTGAGGAAAGGAGTTAAGAGAGCTTGTATCCCATATTGAATAATTATGACCACCAAGGTTGGTTCATATAATTGAGGCCACTCCACACCTATTGCCATTTGATTATAGGTTGGATGCTCTAACATGTACAATCCATATCCGATAGGTATCATGGCATATCTGCATCAGATACATATCATATACGAATACTTCAAGTTCATTGAGTATCCTGGGTTCCCAGGTAATAAGCCTTCAGTAAACTTGTCCAAACCACCTAAATCAATGATCTCATAATTGATCTTTTATTGGTACTACTACTTTTTATAAGAACATATCCAATCATAATCACTCATTTTCGTTTCCATTGCCCATTGAATTTAAATATCTTTATTTATGCTACGCTTCGTTTTTAGGTTTGGCGATATGTCATGATCACGCTGTTGGATTATAGTACTAAGCTAATGGAAGAAAGAGGAAGAAGAAGGAAAAGAGAGAGAGAGTAAAAATAATGAGCAATTAAGGTTCTCATCCTTATGAACTTCTTAAACTATAATCTAACAAAACCAAGTACAAAAAACACATATTCTAACCCTTCCCCTCAAGCTAGTTTAAAATATTACGCATGTCGAGGTTGCAAAGAACCGGATAAAAACAAGGTACTCGATCCTCCCTTTTGTCAAAGTATCCACAAGGTAATCCACAAACTTTACAAAAAGAGTACAAATAAAACACCTATTCAACATGTTTCAATAAAATGTCTTTTGACCTCAACATGATTGGTTCTATCATGTTAGAGTGAATAGTAGAATATTAATTGTCTTTCTTCCAGCACAATACAACTTTATCAACCCCCTCATAATCAAAACTAGAGAATTTCAACCACCGTAACTCACAAACACCATAAGCCATAGCTCTAACGTTTGCCTCTACATAAAACGAGCTACAAATGATTGTTTCATGTTGAACATGACACCAAATTTCCACCTAAAAAATACAATATCCTGGAGTTCATATTATATTCATAATTGGAACGATCAAATCACTCTATACGCTTTGACATTCAATTTGTCAGGCCAAGAAAATAATAGTCTTTTATTCCAAAGTCTAGTTCAGGTAGTATAGCATATTGGGACAGCCTCCATATGAGACTCGAGCAGTAAGTGTAGGAACTAACTTACAACTTAAAAGCTATATTTGACGAATATGGAACAAATAAATAAGTTTGTCAACCAAATTTCTAGTATCAACCACTATAACCAAGAGTGTCATCACCTTTTTCTCTTAGCCTATGATTCTGCTTGACAACAGGAATATCAATTGGTTTCCACCCCAACATTCATGTCTCCTTAAGGAGAGCAAGGAGACTTTCTCTAATCAATAAAGATCCTTTATCAAGATCTGATAAGCTAAATTCCCAAGAAATATTTTAAACTTCTAAATCTTGTTCCAATTATTTTGGCCAAATAAGTCTTCAACTTCGACATCTCTCGTCATCACCTATGAGTGAAAAATCATCAACACATACGATAAGTGCAGTTGCATTCACGTGGGGAGAATGCCTCACAAATAACGTATGATAACCTTGACTCGGATGATAATTACAACGTTGCATAGCTCTGCAAACCTCTCAAACTATGTGTTAGAGTTTTTATTTTGTGAAATTACTTTATTTTTATTAGTCATAATGAGCTCATGTAGGATTATAATGCAATTACACTCAATATCTGTTTACTACAAATTATGAAGCACGGATACTTCGTTGTGATTGACGTACCCGTACCGGATACCGCATCGGATACTCGATGATACTTATCGGATACACCTTCTACATATCCGATAATTATAATTAAATATTATGATACTTCACCGATACTTTTGTAGTAGAGCAACATATATAATTTTTTTAAAATGTCTTTTTGAATTCACATACCATACAATATGTTAAAAGTATTTGGGTAGTATGTATAAATTGTTAAGAGTGTTAAGGGGTGTTATGTGTAAATATAAGGTGTATTATGTCTTTCTTATTATTGTAAGGTAACTATACATACAAGTGATGAACGAGAGGTACGTTAAGTTTTGACCACTCTCTGTTTCTCTCTAATATTGTGTTAATTCTCCGAACTTAACATGGTATCAGAGCAAAACAATTCTAAATCTAAATATTAAATCAAGGGTTCATTGTTGTTGTCATTATGCCTAATGTCGTCGTCATCGATGGTTGGGTGTGACAAGGAGGTTAACGCTAGTAGTGTCTCGTTCAAACACTGTGGAGTAGTTGTCTGGTAGTGGTGGTGGTAGTTGTTGTCTGGTAGTGGTGGTGGTAGTTGTTGTCGACTGGTTTCATCGACTGGTGGTTGTGATGGTAGTCGAATAGGTTTGGGTGTGACGTTTGTGTTGTGTGGCTGCGTGGTGTTGTGTGGCTGCGTGGTGTGTTGCTAAATACCAGGCGCTGTCGACAGTAGAGGAGTATTAGGGTTTGTTGGTGAAGAAGACAACCAACTGGGTCGGTTGCGGGTTTGGGTGGTAGAATCCAAGTCCAAGCCCAGATCTTGAAAATCCAGACCAGACTGGTCCAAGTCCAATTCAACCTGGTTCAGTAAGATTTACACCGGTTCAGTCCCAATTCAGTGAAGGGTACACTGGTTCAGATCGGTTCCATCTGTTCTTCCTCCAATTCAGTAGTCTAGTGGCCATTTCTTGGCCGCTCCAACAGTCCAGTGGCTATTTCTGGGACGATTCAGCAGTCCAGTAGCCATTTCTTATCCGGTTCAATTGCCGAGCAAACTCTCCCAGTTTGATAAATAGTCCACTGCACTCCTCTTGCTTAGTCCAGCCCAACCAATCTGTAAGATTCTCTTGTCTACTATTGCTGCGCTATTATGGAACCCAAGTAAGATGCTAATACCCTTGCTCCATCCTTACCACCTACTTTTGCTCCTCCGATTCTTCTGAATGGTCCTATGACTTTCGTTAAATTAAATGGGACAATTTATACTTTATGGTCCCGCCCTGTTCAAGTCTTCCTTTGAGGAAAAAATTTTAAGAAATATCTGGTTGATCATAAACCCAAGGAAGACACTCCTATGTATGATCAGTGGAAACAAGAAGATGCTCAGATATCTCTTTATTATTGAATAGCATTGAGTCTAATATTAGTTCTACTCTGCTCTATCTTGACACTGCTAAAGAGATATGGGATTACTTGACTACTATGTATTCTGGTATAGGTAATTTTACTCGAGCTTATGAGGTATGTAAGAAGTACTTCCGGCTGGAACAGGGTACCCTGAGCATTAAGAATTATTACTCTCACGTTCGGGGAGTTTGTAAGGAGATGAAGACCTACCATCCGTTTACTACTGATTCAGCAGTTTGGCCGAAGCAACATGAGGACCTAAATGTTGTTAGGTTTTAGTAGGATTGAAACCTGAATATGAGGCTATTCATTCTCATATTTTAGGTGGTTCTAGTCTTCCCTCACTACTTGAGGTTTTCTCTCGTATACAATGTGCTACTTTGTCTACAATGTCTTCAGGCATCGATCATGGTGTCTCTACTGATCACTCAGCTCTTGTGGTTCCTACTAGCCATAGTGATGGTCATTGAGGTGCACGTGGTGTTCTTGGTGGTCATGGTGGTTGAGGAGGTCGTACAGGTGGTCGTAGGGGACGTAGTGGACCTCGTTCCTATACTCACTATAGTTGTGGAGGAGGATACACTGTTGATTACAGTTGAGATTTACATGGAAAACCTTCTGGTACTGCGAATCAGGCTTCATATCAGGATGACACCTATGTTGTTGCTTCCGTACCTCGGTCAGCTCCACCAGACACTAGGTCGGTTACTATTACACCAGAGGAGTTTGCTTAGTTTCTGTCCCAGCAACAGTGTCCCATCTCCCTCCACTGCTACTTTTGCTCAGTCAGGTACTGCTTCCACTTATTTATTGTTCTCCACTCGCAGTCCCTGGACCATAGACTCTGGCACTTCTGACCACATGACTGATGCGTTAGATAATTTTTCTACTTATCAGTCTGCTACTTCCATACATAGTGTTATTCTTCCTAATGGTACTTGTTCTAAAGTTTTTGGCCTTGGAACTACTCACTTGAGTACTGATATGTCCCTATCTTCTGTGTTATTTGTTCCTCAATTTTCTTTTAGTTTATTTTCCATTAGCAAAATTACTCGTTCTCTCAATTATTCTGTAACATTTTATCCCTCTTATTGTATCTTTCAGGATCTCAAGACGAAGAGGAAGATTGGTATGGGACATCAAGCTGGTGGCCTATATTACCTTAACTTTGATTCACCTACCCGGGCTCCACAGACCTCGTTGTCTCCTTTTCAATAGCATTGTCCTCTTGGACACCCCTCTCTCCAAAATCTGAAGCGTCAAATTCCCAGTCTTAGTTATTTGTCGTCTTTGTCTTGTGAATCTTGTCAACTTAGTAAACATTATCGTGTGTCATTTCAATCTAGAGTCAATAATCGTATGTCTAGTCCATTTGAATTGGTACATTCTGATGTATGGGGTCTAATAAAAAATATTTCATCTAATAAATATCCTTATTTTGTAACATTTGTGGATGACTATTCTCGTGTGACTTGATTATTTTTTATGAAAGCTCGGTCTAAATTATTCTCTATATTAGAGACCTTTCGTAAGAAAATAAAAACTCAGTCTGGTTGTCGTATACATAATTTACGTTCCGATAATGCTCGAGAATATAAATTTGATCCTTTTTTAGCTTATCTTAGTAAAACTAGCATTATTCATCAGACTTTTTCTGCTTACACCTCTCCACAGAATGATGTTGCTGAACGCAAAACCCGTCATTTGTTAGAAGTTACCCGTGCCTTGTTATTCCAAATGAATATTACCCGATATTTTTGAAGTAATGTTCTTACTGTTTGTTATCTTATTAATCATATGTCATCTTCTGTGTTAAATGGACAAAGTCCATATTCTGTCATTTTTCCTAGTAAACCCTTATTTTTCCTGACTCCTAAGATTTTTGGATGTATCTGTTATGTTCACAATTTGGGTCCTGAGTTTGACAAACTTGACCCATCGAGCTACCAAATGTGTATTTTTTAGTTACTCCCACACCCAGAAGGGGTATCGTTACTATAGTCCTTCTCTACACTGATATTTTACTAGTGCCAATGTCACGTTTGAAGAATCTGTTTCATATTTTTCAGCACCTTCTCAGCTTTTAGATTTGGACTTTGGGTCATCTCCTGTACCACCATCTCTTTTCTCATCTTCAGATATTTCACTGCTTACTGTGTTACCATCTACTTTACCTCTCCGTGTCTACTCTCGTTGTCCTCGCCCATCGACTGAGGTGCCTGTACCGTCTTTCTTTTTGCCTTCTGATCCTGGTACATTAGGCAATTTAGACTCTTTACTTATTGCTTTTCGCAAAGGTACTCGTTCATGTGTTGCTAATCATCTCATTTCTCATTTTGTTTCATATGATTCCTTGTCTCCTGTATTCTTTTGTTTTACTTCCCAATTATCTGCTATATCCATTTCTAAGCATTTACAAGATGTATTATCTGATCCGGGTTGGAGAAAAGCTATGGAAGAGGAGATGGATGTCTTACATCATAATAGGACTTGAGATCTCGTTCCTTTACCTCCTGGTAAACGAACTGTTGGCTGTCGTTGGGTGTATACTGTTAAATTTCATCCAGATGATTCAGTGAAGCATCTTAAAGCCCGATTTGTTGCAAAGAGCTTTACTCAGACTTATGGTGTTGATTATGAGGAGACTTTTTCTCTTGTTGCCAAAATTTCCTCTGTTTGTATCTTGATTTCTTTAGCTGTTAATCTTGATTGGCCCTTGTTTCAGTTAGACGTCAATAATATCTTCCTACATGGTGACTTGGTTGAAGAGGTATACATGGAGCAGCCACCTGGGTTTACTGCTCAGGGAGAGTATGGTAAAAGTGTATGTTAGTTAAAGAAATCTTTGTATGGTTTGAAGCAGTCACCGAGGGCATGGTCTGATAAGTTTTCAGATGCAGTTTTAGAGTTTGGTCTTCTTCGATGTCAGACAGATCATCCTTTGTTTCATAGACAGACAGATGTTGGATATGTCCTATTGGTGGTCTATGTAGATGATATTGTGATTACTAGAAATGATTCTGAGGGGATTGTCAAGTTAAAAATATTCTTACAGGATCGATTTTATATTAAGAATTTGAAAAAACTCAAGTATTTCTTGAGTATTGAGGTGGCTCGATCTAAACAGGGTATTTGTTTATCCTAGAGGAAATATGTACTTGACATGCTTGAGGAAGCAGGTTTACTGGGTGGCAGACCTATTGATGTTCCTATGGATCTGAATCAGAAACTTTTGATGGATAATGGTGCACTGTTTGAAAATCTGGATCAGTATCGCAAATTGGTTGGAAAGCTCAATTATCTCATTATTACTTGACCGAATATTTCCTATGCAGTCAATATAGTAAGTCAGTTCACGGGGTGGTCCTAGAGTACCACATTGGGAGGTAGTTATTCGTATTCTACGATATCTCAAACGTGCTCCTAGACTTGGACTATTATATCGAGCTAATGAACATCTTAGAGTAAAAAATTTCTCAGATGCTGATTGAATTGGCTCTCCTTCTAATCGGAGATCAACCACTGGTTATTGTACTTTCTTAGGAGGTAATGTTGTCTCATGGAAAAGCAAAAAACAATCCATGGTAGCAAGATCTAGTGCTGTGGCTGAGTATAGAGTAATAGCGCATACGACGAGTGAGTTGACTTGGCTACTACACTTCCTTCAGAAAATTGGGTTTTCAATTCAACTTCCGTTACAGTTGTTCTGTGAGAATCAGATAGCTATCCATGTCGCTGCCAATCCAATATTTCACGAGAGAACCAAACATATTAAGCTTAATTGTCACTTTATTCGAGACAAGATAGTAGCTAGAGAGATTATGACTCTATTTGTGAAATCTGAAAATCAGCTTGCAGATATGTTTACCAAAGCATTGAGTCGTACACGTCTTACAGTAATTTGTTTCAAACTTGGAGTATATGATATATATAGTCCAGCTTGAGGGGGAGTGTTAAGAGTATTTGAGTAGTATGTATAAATTGTTAAGAGTGTTAGGGTGTTATGTATAAATATAAGAGGGTATATTCTGTCTTTTTTATTATTGTAAGGTAACTATAAATACAAGTGATGAATGAGAGGTAAGTTAAGTTTTGACCCTTCTCTGTTTCTCTCTAATATTGTGTTAATTCTCCGAACTTAGCACAATAGATTAACAAAAATTTCATATTACTTCAAAGGCACACGAGTGTTTTTTAAATATTATCTACAATTACATATCAAAAGACCATATAGTAAAGGTATTACATTATAATCTTAGCAAAAATTACTTTCAAATATTAGGTAAATATTAATTTTGATTCCTTTAATTAGTCACTTCACTTTGTGAATATATACCAAAACGCCACGATATATACTTTCTTGAAACTAAAAAAAATTACTAATTTTTCTTATTATATGTTAAAGAATTATCAAAATATATAAGTGTTAAGTTGGTTGAAAATAATAAAAATATTAAATATATTTTATTATAGTTATATCCTGGCCGTACTCGTATCCTACTTATTTAGACTTCATCGTATTGCCGTATCCGTATCGTATTGTACCCATATCCGTGCTTCATAGACTATAAATAAAAAGGTGTAGGGCAAGACAATTGATACACTGATTATCCTTCTCCTCTTCGTCTTTCACATTCTCTCTTTTCTCTTTCTCCTCCAACCCTAATACCAATTTCATTAATTTAACTTTGCACTCTTGGGAATTGCGTCAAACCGTATAACGAATTTTTAAGTTTATATTCCTTTCTACAAAATAATATTCTAGAAAATGTTCCCTCTCGGATATCCCTTGCCCTTCGATTTTTACAACCCCATTTCGTTTTTTACTTTTGCTAAAATAACAATTCGTAAATTCAGATTTAGTTCGATTTAAATTAAATCATTTAGTTTCTAAAACTTCTTTCACTACTCTACTACGAATGTTTATTCGCATTTTTGTCATATGACATGAAAAGATTATCTAACATATTAAAAGATGGTATAAGAAATATCACAAACCATTACATATTAGGTGCGACTATTCCCACCCCCATAAAATTCTCTAATTTAAAACTGTTAAGTTGCCTCATTCTATACCCACCACATTGGGACTAACCTGACCATAAATATGTTGTTCCTACCCTTCTATGTGTTAGATCTAGGATCATAGATTGGCAATTTCATGACTTGTATTGTAACTCCAGGTTATGCCATGACGAACATCACTTGCATGAGCTATAAATACAAGCCTTGGACTTGAAGCTTCCTGACGACAACAAAGAAGAAAGAAAATATTCCACCAAGCATAGCAAGTCGAACTTCGGCATTTCCAGAAGACTTCAAGCACATAGGAAGTTGTATCTAGGTCAATTAGGTCACATTTGAATGTTAGACACACTTCCCTAGGACCAACTTGGCATTTCCTTGAAGTTGGCAGTAGGTTACTGGCTTTTGGGACAAGGACCAGGCCCAGGGTCACTCAACTGACCCCAAAGCTGATCAACCAGGTTGGTCAGATTTTGAAAACAAGACGGGCTAGCTGTTGCATTCACCCCAATAAATACCCACCTTCATCAGTCGAAGGTTGATGGTTTTGGGGTCATCACTCTCATATACTTCCTTGAATATTTAGGAAAGAGAATGAGGTTGAAATTACATTTTTACCCTTACCCAAGAGAGCTAAGACAGACGTTAAAGGAGACATTTTTGGCCAAAGTTGTCACTGTGTAGGTGTTTTCTAATTCCACCTTTGTGTTTTAGACTCACATTTGCGTGCCAGACACCTTGTAGAACACTTCGTTTAGAGGCACAGTTCCAGGGGAGCTTATCAGTCCATGTGGTGATTAACAGTGGAGTGTTTGTCGTAGGTACTGGTTTCCAATCGTAGGAGAGCCAAAGTTAAACCCCCACCAAATCCTTGGGATCGGGCCTTGGGAGGACTACTCAGGGTGAGTCAGTGGATTGACTTGCATGCAATCCACACAGTTGCTGGGTTTGTAAAAATCACATTTAGTGGAGTGATCCCACCAAGGTGGTGGAAGAGACATAAGCCGAGTGAGCCAAACCACTATATATCATGTTGCATGTTCTATATTGGATATCAGTATCCCAAGCATGTTAAATTGACAAGAATTGTGCAGGTATGATTATCCTTATTTATGGACTTCAATATACCAGGAAATGATTAATTGAGCTTAATTGATCACGTCTGGTGCATTTAATTGAATGCACACTTGGATTGTACTTTGAATCGTGTTTGGAAGCACTCACAAGCGTGTAGTGCTTGTTAGATATGATTAGAAATGTTTAGCTAGTAGACTGGCCCTAGTCAACTAGCATCTGCAGAACCAGTATTATGCTCTATACCTTGAGGATCAGACTTGGGCTTTTGGTTATCTATCCCTCAAACCTTATATGAGCTACACTAACATGCCAATGTGAGTAAAATGCATAATTGACCAAAATATCCTTGGTTTGAATTACAAGAAAAAAGAAGCCTAACGGACCTAAACAGAGCCAAAAAGGAGAACTCCAAAAGAAGTTTACCAGAGGACCCTCCCTGTAGAACCTAACACTATGCATCATAATCATAAACTATTCTCAACCATTACAAGGGTTTCTTTTCATATCATCTATTATTTTCAACTCTTTCAGCTTGGACCAAGCAAATTTTATTCTTCTCTTTATTTGGAAAACATTTACCAAGCATAAAGTGCAAATCTCAATGAGGTTGGCTCTGCCAGTCAATACATAGTTCCTATTGTTCCGTGATCCACCATTCGCATTAGGAGCAAATTTAACATTGATGGACCTGTTGCTTTGAAGTAGTGGCACTCAGCCACGACTTTTCCATGCTGATGAATCAATATGTAATGGCAAGAGCCAGATTTGTGAGAGTCACCAAACAGGGAAATAATTAGGTTCTTTCACGGGCTACTACCTGAAGGGGAAATCCATTGATGCTTTTTTTAGTCTCGAATGTGTGAGATGCCATACGGAGAAAAAACATGGGGAATGGGAAATGGTTTACAATTGGGGTGTGTACAGTGAATGGACATGAAATACATAACATATTAATTGGGTTGGTTTAGTTATTAATGAAATAGGTATAGAATGAGGTGGACTAGGTGGGGGAAGGATATTTGTGGGGTGAGAATAGCCCCACCCTTATAAATTTAACT
Organism: Ilex paraguariensis; assembly: GCA_963454935.2. NCBI lineage: Eukaryota > Viridiplantae > Streptophyta > Magnoliopsida > Aquifoliales > Aquifoliaceae > Ilex > Ilex paraguariensis. Next base: position 391,292 of record CAUOFW020005680.1, on the reverse strand, counting down.
TCTACACAGTTATTTTGTTTAGTATTTCTACTTTATATACATAAGAAGTAGAGGAAAATGGAAACCATCCAACCTGGCTAAATTGGTTTGCAGCAAGCAATGTCCGAGCATGGCGAAGGCTTGCCTGTGTCTTCAGCTCCATGTCAACGCCAATTACAGATGATGCCAAAACTCCAAGCTCATCACATAATTGTTGGGCTAACTTCAAGTTACCCCTGCAAGATAAACAGCACGCATCAAACACAAAAAAAAAAAGGAATGAAACTTACAAACAAATAGATGATTTCTAAAGTCCTTCAAAGGAAATTCATTGCAGATCGTAATCTTACCTATGTAAAGCACGCTCATGGAGCAACTGAAGTTTTACTAGTAGGATTCGGGACTTTGACACCGACAAAAACTTCTCCTCAGCTATTTTAAGAGCAGAAAAGGCTTCTGTAGATAGAATATTATTATACAACTCCACATAATCAAAGAAGATGAACATGCATGCAGCTGTGTGTGTGGGTGTGTGAGAGAGAGAGAGTGAGAACTTGCCAATGATCAGGGTATAAATAGACAGATTTTACAGGAAAATGTAGGGCTGACAACATAATAAGCTTACGAAATTACTCTGGTGCATATAGTGGTTACTTGTTGATCTTGGTATGGTTGTCTATTCCTACTCCGATGTATTTGGACAACACAAGTTCAATTCAGATTGCCCACAATTTGGTATTTCATGAGCGTACAAAGCATGTTGAAATTGACTGTCTTTCTGTACGACATCATCTTCATCTGGGCAGTATTTCTCTCCCTTCCTTCTTTTTATTATACAATTGGTAGACTTTTTCACGAGGTCTCAAACAATTATGTGCTTCCATTTTCTTCTTGACAAACTCCTGATACTATATACTACGGTATCATGAGTTTGTGGGAGAATGTTAGAGAATTTTAGTATTAAAGTCAGTCTAGACCTTTTCCTTTATTGTTTTGCCCTGCTGTAAAAGGTTCCCATTATGCATCTTCTATGCAATGTAGTAAGAGACAAAAGAGTTCACTCTCCTTTTCATTCTCTCTTTGTTTTGCAATCAAAGTTTTAAATGTGACCTAGAAGGGGGATAAATAAGTCTTACGTGCTCTAATGTGGAATTATACCCAAATAAAACCTATCTCATTCAATTACAAATTAACAAAGAAATTATTTGACTAATAATGTAATTAGTGAATATGTTTATTAAGCCAAATAGATGTAATCCAACACAACACAATCAACCAACCTTATCTCTAAAATTCTTTCCACCAATTGACAATAGATTTATGCAATTAGCATGGCCAACAACACAAGGCGGACTCTCACAAGCATTTTATCAAGCACATAGAATGTGTAGAAAAATTGCAAGATGTAAAGCTTGGCAATCATATGACACACACAATTTTATCGTAGAAACCTCTACAAAAAATTCGGGATCGTTATCCACTTAACTTAATCCACTAGATCGTCAACAATTATTGTTCAAATTCTAATGGAATTAGATATTGATCTTATAGGGATTGGATTTTGATTTGAGCTAGGGCAAGTTCTCTAAAATCAAAGTCTCTTACACCCTAGAGCCTCTCTTTAGCCTTCTTGGACATCTGTTAGGTTAGAGAACTCGTCACCTATTTATAGGAATAAGAAATAAGAGGTTAATTGGCGTGCAAGAAAAGTATGTCCACAAAGCACTGCTCGAGTGCCGGAGAACACTTATTACTAGACCAAAATCTACCGCCCTTCTAAAAACCAAGGCTTTTTTTCAACTCTCAACGTGTTGATACCTAAAAAGCTTACATGTCACGACTTATTTAAAAACAAAATTGCAAAAACTAAAACCTAAAAGTTTCAAAAACGTTTTCACAACAAGATCACAAGAGTCATGTACAGATCAATTATTCACACTCTAAATACAATTAAACAACAACCAAACTAGGGCAACTAGGTATGTAGGTCACACAAACTTGATAGGATCCAAAAGTCTTCATAATATTGCTTTGTAACTTGACCTTATTCACCATATCTTACTTCGGTCTTCAATTTTCATTTACCTCTTAACCATGGATTTAGTTGAGACATTCACAAAATTTCTCCGATTGTAATAAATTTCCTAACAAACGCATAGTAATCTATCCATCTAAAGCTACAAAGAGCAAATAGAGAGCTTAAAAGGATTAGGACATGGTCCAAAGAAACTCATAAATAAAATTATAAAAGTCAATGCAAAATGCAATGTTCAAAGCTTTACAATACTTGGAATTAGAATGAGTCTCGTCATAAGCAAACTTAGCTACAGTATAAAATCGTATTCACAACACAAAAAGATGCAAATGCAGGCACACTTTTCTACAAAATTCATTCATGTGTTTAAACTGAATCTATGTACATAGGACTACTAAACAAACCGAACAGCTTAGGATCAACTCATTTTTGGCTCGTTATTACACAAGATGAATCTAATCATTTATCTAAGCTGCTTTTAAATTCAAGCTGAGCCTAAGCAATTTGTGAGTCTAGGCTTGCTTTGTCATGCATATATCAGTATGCTCATTACTTTTTACACAAAACATATCGACAAATGAAAATAAAGAGGATTTTCATGGCTATTCTCCTAAAACAACTATCTACAACGTTTGCCAAAGCATATCAATTTTCAATGCCATCACATGAACATGTCTCCCCCCCCCCCGGGGAAGCGCGCAACATACACCACAATAAACTCCAAGACTGAATTATTTTCCTTGTTTTAGTCTCACTTCTCGCCCCTCTATCTTCATTTACATCCACCCTCTGCCTCTCCTTCATAGACTAGATTCTTGGTCTCCCTTACTCTCATTCCATTTCAGGTTTTACTCATCCCAAGTTACATATGTGTGTGTGTGTGTGTATTTGATTTGTAGGTTCTGTGATTTAGGGGTTCTATAGTTAAGGTTTGTGTTTCGGATTGAATTTAAGTGATTGGCATAGAAAATTGTCTTCTTCTATTTGAAATGTTATTCGAGCCAAAAGCTTGAGATTGAGCTCAGATTTGAGCTTGTATCAAAAAATGACCCTACATGAGCCAAGCCCGAACTATTGGTTTTCCAATCGCTAATTTGAATAAAAATTTATGCTCAGTGTTAGAGTTCTTCTTGTTACACTATTATTCCCAATAAACTAGTGTACGATATTATTGAAATTCCTCACAATATTAGTCTAATATGAATAAGAGAGTGTAGAGCAACACAACCAACATAACTGATTATTCTCTATCTTTTCTTCTTTCTTCAAGACTATTTTTTTCTTCTCAACCCTAGTATCGCTGTTATAGTTTTATCAGGGTATTAAAGAAGCAATTTGACACTGCATATCATCGAAAAACATAGTAGAAGACCTCCCGAGAATTTTCTAACCCCTAACGTCATTGCAATGGATGACTCATGTCGGCGTCATCATGACACCCTCAACTTTCGATCATTGGAATGCATTCTTGTTTCTTGTTTTTTTTTTCATTCTCATAATTTTGATGTTTTTGATTACTTTTTTTTGAAGCCATCTGAAAAGGGTTAGCTAATTTTGAAAGATTTTTGAAAAAATAGGGCCTATTTTTTAATCTATTAATTTCATGCAAATTAGTGTTTTGTTGCTTCGATCTGCACCAGAGGGCTTTTCTTGCAAGTTGATGAGTTCGTTTGGCTTAGCAAATAAGTCTTTGACAAGACCCCTTTCTCCAAAGAGGCTTGACAACTAAAGGAATTTTAACTTAAGGCCATAGGAAGAAGAGGTCGAGGTCCGCATCTCATCATCCCTCACTTTGGGGGGAAAAGCATACATGCACATTCTTTCATCCTGTTTTCAAAGGTAATAGTTTACCCAAAGGGAATATTAAATTTTGGCAATTACCATCACACAATAAAACAAAAACAAGTATACGACATCATCATCAAGCACAAACAGGAAAAACAAAAAAACAATTTGACGACTTTCACCATAAAATATGTCCCTTGTGAGTCCTTAGGAAATAAAGAAACTAAAATCTTTCATCAAATTAAATCTTTAACGATCCAATTAAATGTTTAACCTATAAGTTTTGATAGCATAAATAATTCAAAATAGGGGGAAAAAAAAAAAGCAAAGGAGCATGATGACTTTTTTTTTAATAAATAACAACAAATAAGGAAATTCGATTCCAGACATAAGGCACCACAATAACAACTAGGAAATATCAAGGAGGCATAATTACACTCCCATCTACTAGGTCTGAATTTGAGAATTTTACATGAACTCTAGGTGGCAACACATGTTCATCCAAGATATAATACACTAATAGCAATGCTGCAAGAGTTTGAAGAATTAGAATATTTAACCTGACCTTTGTATCCTTTATATATTGCTAAATGTTGTATAAGCTTGGAATGTGCCAATGCAACATCAGCAGAACTGTAGAAGTAAAGAAAATGCTAATATATTTTGTTTTTTTTTGGGCAAATAAGAAACTGCTAATTTGAAGGTAAATAAATTGCATACACCGTATTGAAAAAGGAAGGCTAAAGCACCAGGATATCATATGGTCTTATTTGAGCTATAATTACCTAGATGAGTCGGCGAAGCAAGTTGTGAAAACCAGCGCATTTATCCGCGCAAGTGGTGCACTGAAAAAGAAAGTAAAAAGTTGAAAAGCGTAACCCAATCAGGATAGACAAAACTGAAAAAACAACTTAAGAACACCAAGACTCTCATTAGCATTAGAGACTAAAGGAGAGGATTCAAGCTAATCATAAAAGGACAAGGAGCAAGAAAATGAGTATTTTAATACATATAAATCCCACAAAACTTTTCTATCTTTGTGGCATAGGTTGATTTCAAAGTAGAATTTAAATGACTAAAGAAGGGAAGAAGGACAATTAATAACCAGGATCAAGTTCCGATACAACAACAAGAGAGTGGCTATTGATAATTGCTATTACAAGCAACTGAAAGGCATGGCATTTCATATGTTAGGCATTCGAGTGGGCTTTTTGATACAAGCCTTCCAATCATTTGTTTCAAAACCACCTCTCTAATAGGTTAAGCTTTATGTCATATGCATAGGTGAAGTGTGATTTAGACATAAACCTTAAGGGGGTTCAAATGTCATGCTTTAAGTAATGGGGAAGTTGTTGTAATTAAATTGTCTTAAGATTCAAACTTTTTCAAGTTTGTTCTTAAACACTTCAAAGCCCTCTCTTGTTCATTCTGAAGGTTGCAAAAACCCTGGCTACCTTTTCTCATACTTCAACTTCTAGTTTGCACCTAAGGGTTGACTCTTCAAGAAACTTCTAGCTGGGGAACTTGTGTTGAGTTGAAGAAAATAATCTATGGTGCCTGCTCGTGATGGAACTTGTCTGGTTTGATTGGGATGAAGCATCAAAGGAGTTGGTTATGGATTGAATGGTTAAAGGAGGAAAAGCAGCTTAAAATCACAGGCCACTGGGGAGGGTGTCTGGATACAGGTTCCGAGAATCTACACCTCAGAAGATAGATGTATGTTCTGCCCTTGTTTTCGCCTATTTCAGTCAGTTTCATCCAGAACTTGACCATTCTTCAGTTCTGTATCATTGGCAAATCATGGGCAAATGGGGCAGCTACTCCATTGCAACTTGAGAATTTTTGGTATTTATTTGATATTTGAGGCATAATAATTATTTAAAACTTTTTTTTTGCTGGTTAAAATCAGAGTACAAGAGCCAGAAAGGAAACTAGTAATTAGTGAAAGTAAAAGACATAAATGTAAACCTACAAGGGATTTCGACTCTAACAGGTCCCTATCTTGGGTCACTCTATTCTTGACTGGAGTTGATAGCTGTGACTCAGTCAAGCATCCTTGGTAGTTTGAAGATAGGCCCCATCTTGCCAATTCTTGTGCCACTTGATTTGCTTCTCTGGGAGTATGACAAATGCCCCATTCTTGTAGCTGTGATAACACAAACTTGTTCCACTAAGAAATTTGCAAGATAATTGGGGTTAGTTTTATATTTTGAAAATAAAATGGAATTCTTTCATAGACCAAAAAATTAGACTTAAAATTCCCTCATACCACTTAATCACCCAACTCTTTATTCAGTCTCTTAAGTCCTATTCGCTCTGCAAAAACATACCACGTCACCAGTCCAATCCTCATCCGCTTCCGCTTCTACCTTTCCTCTCTACCTCATCTGTCGACCGCGACAACTCAGGGCTTATGATTCAGTTGTCGGCCTAAATATCACCTGACATCACAAACCATTTGTATCTGTTTGCCTGTTTTTGATGGATTGAAATTTTTCAGTATGCTTTAGTTAAGATTGTTCTACAAAATTTGATTCCAATATTCAGAATTTGCCACTTATGGATTACACTTTGGATTTAATTATTTTAATATTGACAATTTCCTTGTGATGGATTAAATTATTCATATATCTAAGTTCAGTAAAATAGTGTTGCTACGGTGCCTTCCCTCAAGGTTGGATTGTCTAACCCAAGGACCCAACTCAAATGTTGAACTGATTGGAATTCAAATCCTGGATTTCGAATTGATGTCCTCTCATTGATTCCTCCTAAATTGCATTAATATATTCTAAAGATTTCATTTCAATTGGAATTTGGTTATTCACCATGTACGAGGATCCCCGCTAAGCATCCATGGCTGAATGATTAAAGCGCCCAACTCATAATTAGCGAATTCGTAGGTTCGAATTCATAGGGAAGAAAATAGATTTATGGATTGAATCAAATATACAGTATTTACTGACAAAAGTATTCGGCTATAGGGGAAAATCAATATACTTCAAATGTCGAATCAGGATCAACTAGGGTAGAAATAAAGAATTGGGTCGAACTCTTTATTTGTGTCAAGGTAATAGCTATAAATAGTCATTGACTTCTAGGAAAGGGTAGAAGAATGGGACTTATTATGGGACATACAATGCATTATAGACAAATGATCATTACGTTCAACCGGGTTATTCTATTCCACCTCTTAGAAAAAAATGACTTAAATCAAAATACTTAATCGCATAGCGATATATTTATAAAAAACTTCTACCCCGAGCACACGCAATGGAGTCATAGACAGTCAAGTGAAATCCAATCCACAAAATCATTTAATCTATGGATAACATCGTTGTGGTAAAGATTGTAATGCCAGAGGAATCATTACCACAAGACATAAAGAGGGAGGTCATATGCATCTATACCGTAAAATCGATTTTTGACAGAATGAAAAAAACATATATGGTAGAATCATAACCATAGAATACGACCCTAATCGAAATACATACATTTGTCCCATACACTATGGGGATGGTGAGAAGAGATATATTTTACATCCCAGAGGAACTATAATTAGAGATACCATTGTTTCTGGTACAGAAGTTCCGATAAAATGGAAATGCCCTACCTTTGAGTGCGGTTTGAACTATTAATTTACGTAATTGGAAATAACCAATTAGGTTTAAAACGAAACCTAGAAATCGATCACTGATCCAATTTGAGTACCTCAACAGAAAACTGATGAGTAACAACAGCAAGTGATTTAGTTCAGTAGTTCCTCATATAAAATTATTGACTCTAGAGATATAGTAATATGGAGAAGACAAAATTGTTTCAAGCATTGACAGACAAAATTGGTTCACAATTCATTTGAAGGTCAGAAACGAATTGAAAGCTAAGCAATAGTAATTCCAAAGATTTCTGGGGGGAAAATAGAGGTGTCTCCTACGTTACCTATTTTATGTGGAAGTATCGACGTAATTTTATAAAGTCATTCGGTCTAAATGCTACATGAAGAACATAAGTCAAATGACAGAACGGGAAGACCTAGGATGTAGAGGATCATTACATGAAGGATTCAGCAGATTTGGATTCCTATATATCCACCCATAGGGTACTTCATTATACGATATATATAAGATCCATCTATATAGATATCATCACCGACATCCAAAAAGTCGTATGCTTTGGAATAAGCTTGTATAGTTTGGGAAAGAGTTTTGATTGATTAAAAAGAAGAATCAACTTGAACCGATATGCCCTTAGGCATGACCATACATAATATAGAAATTACACTTGGAAAGGGTGGACAATTAGCTAGAGCAACTAGTGCTGTAGCAAAATTGATTACAAAAGAAGAGAAATCAGCCACATTAAAATGACCTTCTAGGGAGGTCCGTTTGATATCCAAAATTGCTCAGCAACAGTCGGACAAGTGGGGAAAGTTGGAGTGAATCAAAAAAGTTAGGGTAGAGCCGGATCTAAGTGTTAGCTAGATAAGCGTCCTATAGTCAACGTAATAGTTATGAACCCTGTAGACCATCCCCATGGGGATGGTGAAGGGAAGGCCCCAATTGGTAGAAAAAAATCCACAACCCCTTGGAGTTATCCCGCACTTGGAAGAAGAAATAGAAAATGAAATAAATATAGTGATAATTAGATTCTTCGTCACTATAATAAATAGGCAATAAAATTTCTTTCTTCGTATTTACATTTACAAAACAAAATAAATAAAATAAGAGTAAGCTGTGACATGTTCACTAAAAAAAATCCTTCAAATCATTTATTAAGAAAAATTGAGAAACTTAACACAAAAACAGAAAAATAAATAATAGTAACTTGGTCCCGGGCATCTACCATTATACGCACAATGAACGGCTATACTATTGATATCTATAATGGAAAGGAACAATTGCCTATTTATATAACAGACCGCACGGTAGGCAATAAATTAGGACAATTTGCACCTACTTTACATTTTCGAAGACATGGAAAAAGTGATAATAGATCTTGTCGTTAATAAATGTTAACAAAAAAAATTATCTAGATACTTATCATTCATTAGCAGGTGGCGACAAATTTATGTTAAAAAAGAGAAAAACAAAAGTATAAGCTTTAGGTCAACATATATCTATGTCTACTCACAAAGCACGAAGAGTAGTTGATCAAATTCGTTGACATTCCTACGAAAAAACACTTATGAAACTAGAACTCATGTCTTATCAAGCATGTTATCCCACTTTTAAATTGGTTTATTTTGCAGCAGCAAATGCTAATTACAATATGAATTCCAACGAAGCAAATTTAGTTATTATTAAAGTCAAAGTTAACGAGAGTACTACCGTAAAGAAATTAAAACCGCAAGCTCAATAAAAAGACATACCTACCAAAAAACTATCGTAGTGAAGGATATATCCTTATATGAATATGTAGATATAAACTATTTCACACAATCCAAAAAAACCGAGATGTAAAAAGAAGTATGTAGCTATGGTGTATCATGATATGTATAGTAATAAGGGAGTATGGGACAAAAAATAAATCCACTTGGTTTCAGACTTCACCAAAAATTTATTCCAAAGGTCTACAAGAAGATCAAAAAATAAGAGATTGTATCAAGAATTATGTACAAAAAAATAGCAAAATATCATCTGGCATCGAGGGAATTACACGTATAGAAATTCAAAAAGGATCGATCTGATACAGATCATAATCTATATGGGATTCTCAAAATTTTTAATAGAAAGTCAACCGCGGGAGATCAAAGAATTACAGATGAATCTACAAAAAGAATTTAATGGTGTGAACCGAAAACTTAACATTACTCAATTATTCGAGTTTCTACTTGTTATCAGGCAAAACATCATTGAACAAATAGAGCGAAGACATTCAGACAAAAACCCTATTTTTGCGGATGCAATCGTCAGCGTGACATCAAATTTTCTTGACAAGATGAACCAATGCCTAGAATCAACTGTCAATACTGGTATTTACCGTGATTTTTTTTAATTTTTTAAGTTAAATCGGTGTTTTTGATGCTTTAGTTCAGACCTAAGGACAGTCACCAACTCATACCTGTTTGGTTGACCTACGAGTATTCCTAGGTGACAAATGGTTTAACTCTACAGTTACGTGACTGATTGTTCTGGCTATTTTTGCCTGTGTTGTGTGTGGATTTCATAGTGGCTCGGATTCTACTTGTGTTGTGTGTGGGTGTGACATGTTGATATGTTCTGGAATATCATATTAGTCCTCTCATACCTGGTAAATAATTTATTATGGGCTCCTGGATGGCAACCTCCGCTAATGTCAAGAGTCATCCAATAGATAATCAAGTTAGACAAATTACTTCTCTCATAGTAGTAAAGATTTCACATGTGCAAAGAAGAAAATCAAGAATTTAGCTAATCACCCAAATCAAAAATTCTGAAGATTGGTGGAGTAATAATCCTTTGTCGTGACTTGGTTGTGGCTTAGTATCGGACCATGCGTGGCCTCCAATGTCCAACTGCTTCATACAACCAAGAATATAGGGACCCCTCTTAAGAAAATGTGTTCAAGTGCATGTTTAATGCCAAAGAAGGTGATAAATCTTTAGCTGAACATTGGCAATATCCTAAAATTTTGAAAATCCTACATCCAAAAAAAGTTTAAAATTCCAGTGGGGGCAGCTAGCTCTGCCCCTCCTGTCCACAACCTATATGGAAGGACCTGGAGTTAAGGTAATAGCATTAGTAGGCTCGCCTATAGTAGTGTACTGAGCACATGGCGAAAATACTGCTTGAATGACCCCCTATAGTTCTAGATGGACAGCAACAGTTAGGTTTCCAATAGATATCTCGAGTGTGTTGTGGCATGTAATAGAAATCACAGCACAGACCTGTCATTATCATCAGAGGGGGAATCTATGGTCCTAACAGCATCCCAACTCCACTGAACCCTCTGTTATCTCATTTAAAAGTTGTAATCAATGCAGATTTCTCCTGTGCAACAAAGTGCATCAACACATTCTCTTCACAGTGCACATATGCATACGCAACCATAGGGGAAGAAAGAGGCTACGTGACAAACATCTGAAGAGAGACCTGACCATACTCAGAATTGAGTCGAATCAAAAACTCAAAAGTCACTCTTGCTTAACCATCCGATGCAACTTTGAAGCATCTACAGAACATACACCAGAAAATTATGATGGTGGTCTTGACTCCTGGCAAAACCCAAGAAAGTGTGAAAAAAAACAAAAATAGTCTTATCACCCTTAGTACTATTGTGAATCTGACACCTTAATTCATAAATTTTAACAATGTTTCCCATCTTTGAGTATGCCTATGTGACTGCATCCTGAATTTTCTTTGCAGTCTGCAAAACTAAGAACCCTTGCTAATTTCTGGTCTGATTAATGGATGCAAAAGCCAAGACATAAATTTGGAATTTTTACTTCCCCCTTCTCAAACAAAAAATCATCATTTGATGGTTCTTGATCTTAGCATTCAAATGTCAGATCTTTCTTCTACCTTTAAAAAAGTGCTTCACCTAAGCAAATAACGCCAGGAAAATACACCCGCCCAATTTCACAGTTGTGATTCGGAGAGTAGGGTTCTCATTCGAGGTTCCAGTCTAGCCTACTGCCTTGTTGGTGTTGGGTGACCTCTATTGCTTCTAACATATTGAAAGACTCCTAGACTACACGTCAAACGACTCCCAACAAGCCAACATATGGCCATTCAAATCCAAAAAACAACAATTTAAAGGAAAAGACAAACCACTGCTTCAGAAGATCAAATCAATCTGATTGGAGAGTCGTAACAGAACCAAAAATATCACACAAACAAGACTACAGCACTATCTAAACCACTAAAACAACACACCATTTTTTTGCCTTTAATCTCCTCAAATGTTGCTTGAAAACCACTAGTCACCCTTATTGCATATATCCTGAAATCCCTGGTCCAAATTCCTATGAAAAAAGGAGGCTTGGGAGCGAAGTCCAGATAAATCGCCCCAAAATTGTGAAAATTAAAGACAAGTTGATAAAATGCATCAAATAAACTCAAATTAACTAAAAAATATTGGGTATTACTACTATCCAAGTCGACCGACCTGTCTTTTTTTCTTGGCAGATGTAGACCACAACACTTTCTTCGTACAGATTCTAATACAAAGATAATGAGATAACGGTTTATGATTGAACGGCGGAGAGAGTGTGTATAATTGAAGAGAGACCAGCTAGGGTTCTCTCCATGTATCCATTACTTATACTTGACTCTATTATTAAGCCATAAATACCTTCAAAGCACTCAAGATATAGCAAACACATATTTAAGCAACATGCTTGAACTTTATTACTAGCTAGGCTTGACAACTATCTTTATTACTAATAAAAGTACCTTAATACGAAAACTTTTGATTCACTAATTTGCCCTTATAAAATACTATAAAGGCTAATATATCATTTTGTATTTAAATATATAAATTATCATTATATTCCTTTGTATTTAAATAACAAATTAATCTCTAACATATCATACAAATCTATCTATCTTTGCAAAACTTTTGAATGGTCATGTTATGCTTAACATGATATCTAAAAATAATATTTTTATTTTTTTTCAAAAACTCAATATTAATACACGTTAACAACTCTATTGATACAATATTATTTCTAATGCCTAAAAACAAATATATTTATCTTATCTCTCCATTCACAATCAAAATAATTTAGTAAAAAATTACTAAAGCACAAAGTAAAAACAAGAAAGACAAAAAAAAAGATCGAAAAAAGAAAAATCTATAAAGCTTACTACTTGGTAGCTCGAATGAAAGAATCATAGAAAATTAGTCTATTGGATGTTTATAGTTATGAAGAGAATATAAATAATTTAAGTATGTTAAATATGAGATAATATATAATGTAGCTACACAATCACATTTTTTTATGTATTTTATCAAATTTTTCAACAAAAATTTTCACATGCAACGCACGTTGTTTATTGCTAGTTACCTTAAAACACAAATCAGTATATAAAATGACTAATGGTAAAAAGCCCCTACTGGGATTATTTAACCCTAAACTGATTAGGCCTTCTTAGAAGAAACATCATTTCTGCAGTTTCCTCTCTTAATGTCGAGTTACTCAACATTTTTGAACATTACCTCCTGACTACATCTTTTATGGATGTTACCAGCAAACTAAAAGATAACATCCCATAAGTAGTAATTGCAATATATGAGCCAAATTAAAACTCATATTCAATATTCACATAAGCAATCAAGTAAATTCTTCTGCATTTCATCTCAGCAATATTGGCCCACCAATACAACCTTAAAGGTTAAAATTATGCTCCAACTCCACTCCATTACATCAACAGGAAAATTGGAGAAGGAAGTAATCATAAGGTGTTCAAATTCTAAGTAAACTACTAAATATAAAACATGAATTAAAGACAAGATATTTTTTAAACATAACCTGCCATATATCTCCCATGTAGTGGCACGAACCAAGTAGGAAGAACCGACTAATTGCAGTACAGACCCAGGGATAGAGCTTGGTTGTGCACAGAACTGAAAAGCATCAGAATTGGTTCCAGATCCATTTTCTTGAGAGAAAACCAACGAACCCATTGGCTTCTTCAGATTATTAAGCCATGAGGCACTAAAAGAGCCGTCAGTAATCATGACAGAACTCTCCGTGCAGAATTCACTTATCAACTGAGAACTTGATCTCAGTTCCTGTAATATAATTGTCAGAAAACAAAAAACACCGACACAGTCAAATTCTTCAAAATTGGATATGGAACTTTGGAATCATCGCTTGGGAAAGATCTTAATTTGGAATTTACCTTGCAGACATTAGCCGGGCATGTTTTGAGCTTCATGGAAGCTTTCGGACCAAATGAGAGCAAAGGCCTTTGGACATGCTGCAAATCGGGACATAACTTTTATAATTTTATTTATTGACAATATCAAGGTGGAGAAAAGATGTGAAGGAAAGAAAAAACTCTCTAATCTTACCCACTTCGGCGACTCATCATCACAAAAACTCAGAAAAATTAAGTCCATCTTACCTCCATTCTTATACACGAACATGAGATAAATTTACCAACAGATCGCCAGTATGTGTTCCCCATTGTTTGAACAAGGAAGCACTACACAGCAACATACTCTACACCAACAGAAGTGTGTTCTCCCCATGAACATTCCCCAGAAAGAAAACACCAATCCAATTGATCATATGTTTTTTCAAAATCAATTTAAAACAAAATATACTCCTTTCCTTTTGCCCTCAACTCCCCCACAACTTCATTTGCCACAAATGCAATTTATTTGGTCGACCAATAAATTTATTTCAAGATATTTTATTATATTTCAACCAATGTTTTGAAAAAAAAAATTTTGATTTTTTAATTTTTTGTCATTCTGTTTTTGAAACGGATTGAAACGTTTTCGAAACACGACGAAATATTTTCTTTTCCTAGGTGACCGAAACAATGCACCAAAATAAAATTTTGATCCTTCTTGTTAAGTACTGAACCCCTCTGAAATCGAGCTGAACTGATCTGAAAATAGCTGAACCAGTCTGAAAATGGGCTGAATCGGCGTGAAAACGAACCGAACCGGCCTGAATATGAGCTGAACTGGCCTGCAAATGGTTGAACCGGTCGGAAAACGAGCTGAACCGCCAGACAGGGTAGGGCTGAGTTCGAACTAGAAACCGTGGTCCTAACCGAGTCCAACTACAAAGTTGGGTACTGGAATAGACAAAATTTGACCCGGAATAACCCAACCTAGAATAACTCAATAACCCAATCAATTATACTCTACTCCCAAATCAACTTGATAACGGCAGCACTCAGCGACATACTTCAACCAATCCCACTCACAACAACACATACACCCAAAAAAAATGCATCAACTTTAGCAACAACATCCAACTATTTCAATGTCAAACACAATTCGACTCCCTCTGTCGACAACCATTCTTCAATCACCAATGAATAACAAAGCAAGAAACCTCAACGAGGCATGTCGCGGGTGACAAACAAAGGCGACAATTGTCCATTGAACTCAACCAACAATTGAATCAACCCAATTCTCCAACAGAGAGGAAAATACAAGAGAAAGAAAAGAGAAATATGAGGACGGAGTGAGTCGATTAAAGTGAAGGATCTGATACTATGTTTTTGTGAGAGATTTTGGGCTAGGACAAGAATGAGAGAGAGAGAGAGGGGGGGGGATGGAAGAAGAGGCACAGAGGTTGAAGTTATGTTCAACGCCTCTCTCCTCAAGTGAATATATATGTATTTGAAAAACAATCAAAAGACCAATACACCCTTTAGGGATATCCTTATTCTAACATCTAACATAAACAATATAGGGCAAGTAAACAATATGCTTAGAAGGTAAATCATATTTCAAAATAAACAAGGTTTAAAAATAAATATCATTGCTGGTATCCGGAAAATATACTTCTGATATATAAACAAAAGAATCTTTTGTTAAGCATTTAAACAATTATGCAACACCGAAGAATGAGTAACCATTCTAAAATTTTGCAAATACAATATCAAGTTGAGAGACTTTCAACGAAGGAAGACATGCACCCAAGTAAAAATTCCACTAGACCACCAAGTACTCATCAATGAAACCCTCTACAATCTCAACGTTATTCATAAGCTCAATCTGTGTCCACGCTTATCAAAAATGATTTCCAAAAACCCATTGTTCCATAACTTGATCGAAAATATCACAATCAGTACAGTTTCAGAAACCACAACCGGATTAAAAATGGCAGAGTGTAACAAATAAACGGACCTGAACAAAATAAACAATTTAACAATATTTCTAACATAACCACTATAACAGTATGAAATGCTGAGTCCACCTCAAAATAGGAAAAAACCAGCCACTGAATCAATCTATAACTCGGTATTGAATAATGTCAATACAAAACCAATATGATGTTATATTTTAGAATCATCACGAAACTAAGTAACTAGGTCCTATTAACAATAGTCCTTAGATTGAATAATTAAAGAGTACGACATCCAAACCACGCCCATAATGGATTTCTCACGCGTTGTTGGGAGTGGTTGGGATGATTTTGCTCATATTCATCATCTTCTTCCTCTAGACTGGTCATTTTGAACCGCAGGTACCTTATCTGATTATTTTTCAATATCTCCCACATTTCTTCGCCAAACTTCATGATTCAAAAGTAAAAATCTTGTTTTTGAATTCTCATCTTGAAAATTTTGTCTTCCATAGTCGAAGAACTCAAGCAGCATCTGCAAACATGTTTTTGATAAAAATTTTAGAAAAGTGTGTTTTCGTATTTTTGTACTGAAGAAATTTTTTTGTATTTTTTGTATCAATACACAAAAGGTTTTTTTTAAAGCAAGCCGCTGAGGAAAAAAAAAACCAGATCTAAAGCAAATTTTGAAGCTGTTGAGAAAAAAACCCAGATCTACTTCCTTGATGCCGCTTGAAAAAAAAAACTCAAATTTGAATTAGTTCTAATTTCGCCAGAGAGCTCTCAGTCGTCGGAGAAGACGATCTCCAGTAGCCGAAGAAGGCCCTTTAGCCCAAAGACATTGTGTGTTTGTTCTCGTTCAGTTTGGTTTTGCTGAAGTAAGGAGAGATAAATTCGGGGAGAGAGAAAGGCAAACAAAAAAACCTTTTATAGTGAGACCTATTTTGCTGCTAAGTGGGTTTGAGGGAGAAACCTCATTAATGAGCAATTTGTTTGCCATGTTTCCCATTTTTCCCATTCTTTTGTCTCTAAAATACCCCAAAACAAACCCAGCTTGTTCTCTAAAATTAGATTTTAGTTCCCACTTTTTTTAGAAAATTGGAGAATGAAAACTCTAATCAAACAGGCTTTGTCTTGTTTTTAGTATTTTGAGAATAAAAAACTATTTTTGGAACACAATCCAAACACAGCTTGCATTTCTTGACCCCCAAAAACATCAAGAAGGACCTTCCTTTCAAATAAAAACTGAAGCTTTAAAGAAATTACATTTTTATAGCCAAAGTAGTGTTGTAATCATGGGCATGGGATAGCTTGGACATTTTTGGTGTTTCAAGTTATCTAGCATCAACCCAATTGGACTACAATGCCTTCAAATCCGAATCTTCCTTCTTTTTTAATTTTTTAACAATCTAATTTTTGTTTCCTACTTAATAACTAATCCTAATTAACCTTGATACATTTTTAAGGTTCCTCAAAAAAAATATTGCTCAAAAAATACGTGCGGATTTCCTTTCCGGATCATATCAATTATGCTAGATCGAGATAATTACACCACCTAAATTTCATACCTCCAAATTGAACTAATTTCATTGGGTTAAACTCACCTATATCGATTACACCGAGTTAAATTACTCATACCAGATCAAATACACCAAATAGGATTCCTCACAACGGATCAAAATTTCGACGATGCAAGGAACGACTACATGCAATCGGCCCCAATATTGGTTTAGAGAAACAAAAGTGCCATTTGAGTTCAAAATTCAATTTAGCTTTATTTAGGGATTTAGATTTGGATGTGTGAAGGTTGTGCAACATTTGTGGATTTGGAATTCTGGATGTATTAGTCATTAAGAATTTTGGTTTTGTTTCTGCCTAACCGAGCTTGAGCCGTGCTTAACCATCCCTTCAACAAATCAGGCCAAGCTTGAGCATGCCGAAGCTTGATAGGATCAACTGAATTAACACTCCTACAAACAGCTTAGAGGACAATACCACAATTCTTGGTGTTACTATTATCATAAGCTGCATGGAGAGAACAACCACATGTAACAGTCCAATCTAAACATCCCAAGGAAAAGAACAAAAATATCTTGGAAACAGAAAAAACTAAGAGCAAAATAACTCAAATTCTTACTAGTAGATTAAATTTAGCCATTGCAAGATGGTTAGAAGCCACCAGCCGCTTTAACTTTAAACTTCCTGCTCTCTTCAGGGATCTTGTCAAGAGCAAAAATAATTGTTGCTGAATGGACAGCGAAGTGCCAATATTGGCCACGGATGAGTATGATGATCCAACAATTCCAGTTGAATTTGAGATACCAATATCAGACAACAAGTTGCAAATGGCTGCTAATGTGTAGGCAAGACAAGTATCATCGCTGTGCTGCACATCAAAGAAAAATAGTAAAAAAAAAACAAAAAGTCAAGAGATAACATGCCCACTGCAAGAAAAGGTGAAAAAATTAAATAAGTCAATTAACAAAAGGAAATAGATATAGATAACTTCTATGGATAGAGGGGGAGTGGTTAAACAATCAAAGTTCCAAAGGAGTTAAAAATACTATCACACGAGGCCAAATATGATGATGAGAAGATAGTTGGGAATTGGATCTACTGCAAACGTGATGGATCATAATTGATTCATAAGTACAAGACAATGCTATGGCAAATGAAGCAAATATAGCAATCACCAAACCACACAAATTGGATAAGATATTAGTATTAGAATTGGAAATCAAAAAGTAACAGAAAAATAACGTCTCAAACAACATTCTTTGTTTATTTTTAACATCCCAAAAGTAGAATTTTCATTATGTGAATGTCCAACTATTAAGCCTACCTAAACACCATCAAGAAACGCACCGGAAAAAAAAAAAACATCATCAAGAAGAAATCTTTTTTTTTATATAGGAAACAAAAATATCATTAAACATAAAAAAAATATCAAAAATAAAAAAACAAGTCGATGGTGAACAAGTAGTCCAAACCAAAGACAAGAAAAGAAAATAAAATAAAACAAAACAAAACAAAACAAAAACAATCTACATTCCACATTCCACATGAAGTTATCCAACTCGAAGTGATGCAAAAAAAAGGAATGGTCTCAAACTCTTTTGACACAGAGGCCCAAAAGAATCCAAAAAATGAAGTATTTCCCAAAGAACATTAACCTCCTCGCATTTATCCTCAAAAATTCCTGCATGCCTTTCATTCCAAATAACCCCAATGGTAGCAAAAAAAACACACACACACACAAACCAAAGAGTCCTCCACCTCTTATTGTTTCCCCCACCCATAACCTCCATGCATATCATAGATATCATGTCTCTTAGCGCCATCCAACAAATACCCTCTTTATTAAACAACATATTCCATAGTGAAAACGTTATGGGGCAATGTAAGAATAAATGGTCTAAACTTTCACAATCTCTTTTGCACATAACACACCATTGCAGTTGAACACAAACCAAAGGTCTCCTCCTTTGAAACACATCATAAGTGTTAATCTTGCCATAAGGAATTATCCACACACAAATGTGTACCTTTAAAGGCACTTTAACTTCCCAAATCACCTTCGATGGAAGAAATGTGTAGTAGCCTACCAAAAGACCTTGTGAGGTGAGGAGGTGCTATAGCTTCATATGTTGCATCCCACATCAACTCGAGAAGGAGAGTGACTGGGCTATATATGTGGTGTGCTGACTCTTAATTGTCAAGAGGCCTTCTCTGGAATGAAGCTCTAGAAAAACAAAACCTTGAGGATGTATAGACTCTCAAAGCAGACAATATCTTGACATTTGGGATGGATCGTTACAAAATAAAGGAATATAGGGTTCATCGATTAAAGACTCAAAGAAGAATTTACACGAGAACACACCAATAGAATTAATAGACCAACATCTTCTATCCAAACAATTTTGATTCAATGAAACATCTTTTTGCAAAGAAAGAAACTCAATCTACTCTAAACATTCTCTACCATTAAGATTCCTATGGAACCCAAAATCCCAATATAAAGGAGATAAATAGAATTGAACGAGAGAATCAATCTTTTGATCATGGCCCATCGAAATTCAATACAGATAAGGAAAAAGGTTGGAAAAAGAAAGCTCCTTTTTGGATCCATCTCCCACAAGGAACTTGATCCTCTGAGAAAAAAGAGGTGACCCTAATAAATAAACTTTCATGGAATTCGAAAACTACCACTTTCTACCCTATTATATCCCACTCATTAGCTTGTAATCCATATTTGCTCTTGATAACAGAACACCACAATGAATTTTGTTCTAAAGAAAACCTCTAAAACTATTTTCCAACCACAGCAACATTCATTTTCAATAAATTCCCAACCAAAAGCCAACCCTTGGCTTTTAATCTAGACACCACCTCCCAAAAAAGCAAGTGATCTTTCCTACCCTCCCCACTCCCTTCCCATAAAAAATCTCTCATCATCATTTCTATTCTCCTTCATACCAATACAGACATCTTAAAAAGAGACATGAAATAAATAGGAATACTAGAAAAAATAGACTGAACTAGAGTTAACCTATCTCCCCTAGACACAAGAGCTTTTTCCCACCTATCTAATCTCTTCCCAACCTTTTTCTATAATAGGCTCCCAAAAAGACCTAGACATTAGATTGCTCCTAATGGGAGTTCTAAATACTGTAGAGGCCAATCACCGACTGAGCATCCCAACTAGAGAGCCAACCTTTCAATCTTATCCTGACTAATATTAATGCCCACAATAATACTATTTTCCATATTAATCTTAAGCCCTGAAATAATCCCAAAATCATCAACAATCTTTTTCAAATTGTTTACTTTCTCCTCATCCACAAATTAGAAAAAAATAGTATCATCAACAAATTGCAAGTAAGAAACCACAACTCTATCCCTTCCAATCACAAAATCAAGAAGAAATATTTGCTAGACTGAAAAAACCATACTTCAGTTTCTTTAATGAAACATGAGTTATGCAATTGCCAACACTGTATTAATCTATAAAACCTTTAGCGTCCATATAATTGCCTACTAATTTCTTAGAGGCAAAATTCTTCTACTGTGAGTAGCGAATTGAGACACAAAACTCACTAGTACACTAACAATTGACACCCTTAGCATCCAAGTCAAAAAAGGTAAATTCACACAACAAATTCAATGGATTGTTCAAAAACCAATATCCACCCAAATGCTTACTGTATTTGACCAAATGGTGTATTGTTGCATTTAAAGGAGAGAAATTTGCAAGAGTCAGATGGGAGGTTTGCTTGTGTACAGGGACAAAAAGAATTACTAAAATGCTTTGACAAGATTGGTCCAACTTGAGAAGGAGAGCAAGAGAAAGAGAGAGAGAGTCTAATGCCTACCCACTAAAGGCAAAAGAGACATTAACTGTGCAAAGAAATGGAACTTTGTGATGCTCTGCCCGCGTCCATGAGTGGGTTTATTTTTTTGCAAGAACTTAATGGTTTTTGTTAATAAGGGCCACATTGATAAAAGTAGTCTTCCCTGGGCTTTTTGGATGCATAAATAATTTTGTGATGCCTTCTTTCCTTTCTTTTGTACTTGTTGCACTTTGGTCGGGTGCCGGTGCTAATGTAAGATGATCATTGGTGGGCATGCTTGTCCACTAGGTGGGCATTCAAGACAAGTGTTCATGACTCTCCTGTCTAATATTCAAAATAAACAACTTGCATTTGGCTCCATCTTTTTTGTTTTTTGAGGTATTAAACAAAGCTTGATTTTGATTCTTTCAAATCAACATAGTTAAAGTGTAAATACTTAAGTTAAACTCCCTCTAATAACTTAAGCTTTTAAAACAAATGGTAATTTAACACGGTATCAAAGTAGCATGTCTTGTGTTTGAATATCGCCACTAGATTTTACACATGAGGTCCTATGTTTGAATATCGCCTCCACCCTAATAATTGAAGATTTACTAAACCCAAAATTTAGCCTACATGTGAGGGGAGTGTTGAACTACAGATACTTTACACCTTCTCTAATAGCTTTATCCCGGCAAATATTCACGCAATGTGAACTCAGCCCAGTGCTCTAATATCAAAGTAAGAAACAAAGGAAAGAAGGTACAATTGAAGTGAAAGATATCACTTCGATCAAATCAACATAATAACCAAATTCTCTCAGTCAACGGGGCAACATAAGGTCTCAGCCATACTGGCACAACTTAAGATCAGAGGGCACGATCCCTTTCTCATTTTACTATAAAAGTGCTCTAAACGTTCACAACAGTGGCAGCAACAGCACCTATTCTTGACTCTTTAGTAATAATGGCCTATGCTTACCGAATGGCCTATTACAATAGTAGACAAGGTATTTGACCAAGCAGGATGAAACAGACCTGATACCAACCTAATTATTTTCTTGGTGTTCCAGAAAAATTATATTATCGGCCTGTAAGACACTGACACTGAAACACAAAACCGAGGGGAAAACAAAAAATTCTTTTAATATGATGGCCGCAAAATTACAATGCTTAAAGGCTACATCTGTTAAAAATAGGTGGCATAAGATGAGAAGCTGTGGCAAGGCAAGGCAGCATACAAAGTTTAACTATGCCCAGGAAATATACAAACTTATGGGGGTAGGAGGCAACGCGGTGTTCTTTTCTTCTGAATAAATAGAATCTATCCTCCCTTTATGTTCTCTTATTTATCTAGATTACTTACATTTAGCAAACAAAATAAACCAACGTGTTTTGTACATGAGGATGATTACAGTACTAATTGCGAATTTGCAATTTTAGTATTATATTTCTACATATTATTTTGCTGCAGGGAATCGTGAGACAAAAAACAAAGAAAGAAAGAACTTATAGGGGACAAAAAATAAAAGGTTTAGGAAACAAATTATTTTTCTCCAGCCTTCATCTCAGCAACACAAGTGACTCTTGTATTTGGTCCCCCAAGCAATAGAGCGGATCCTACTTATCCATTTCGGAATGGACTGCCTTTATGTTGAACCTTATAATCTTTATTTCTGAAATTTCTTTGCATCGCCCTTTTATCACCAGAGAAAGGGTGAACCATCTAGATATCTCCAACAGGGATATAAAGTTTCATGAATAAAGTTTCTGCTCCACTCTCTTTCTAGGATGAAACCAAACTTAGGATGGCACTTCAGTTGGTTCACAGTTTTATTTTCAAAGCCAACAAGTCTTTAGGAGGGCCCAAAGAAACCAAGTGATTCCCGCAAGTTAAAATCTGGATTGCTGTCAAGAAAAGGAGAGCATAGGGAACTCGAATGTGGTATTAGTTACAAGCATTCCTCTTCAAAGTGGTCAGTAGGAGCTGCTGGAGGGCGCAAGTTTCTAGTTGCTTATGTTTTTAGTCCTTTGGGGGTTTCATTTTGTCAATGAAGATTCGTCGGACTATTACAGGCTTAGCTGCTCAGAACCTCAAGAGCCTCTAAAACCTATGAACTGAACCAGGATCCCTAGTTGTTTCTAAACCAAGCTCTCTTTCTCGGTAAGACGGTGATTAAGAAAATTTGGTATGCCCACAATGGAGGTCGAATCTGGTTCAGAATATTGGGAACCTAAAATAAGTCTGACAATTCAAACTCCATAGTGCTTGTGTGAACTCAAAAGCATTTAGAATCCTTTTGCCAATCCATGCAGCTCAAGTATGCATCAGATTATGAGGACAACAACTTACAAATTCCCCTATCTCTGTGCATCATCCGCCATTGCTAAGAAATTCCTTCAGTAATTTCCCAATGAGTTTTTGTTCTGCCTCCTTCATGGATGCTTCTTTTCATAGGACCCAAAGAGGATTTAGCCATTCTTTCCTCTATTTTCCCTTTGCAACTTTTCCTTCTAGCATGAATCAGCTTTCCAGTTAAAAGAGACGGGATTGAAAGCTAGAATAGATCCAAATTTCAGAGAAGACAGAAGTTTATTGCAACAAATAAGAACACGAGAAGAAGAATAAAGAATCCTTCAGAAATGACAATAAATAAACAACTAAGGCCTCATCTGCTTGAAGAATCGCAGAAGGGGGAATTGGGCACTTTAGTCCAGTCCAGATCCATATAGGCAGATAAAACACAGAATAGTGTAACAATTTATTCCTCCATATTTTCATCTTGAGTTTGGTAAAAAGTGGGATTAGGAGCAAGATAACACTTAGTCCAATACCGCATGTGGCTATCTTCACTAAGCCTTGTTACACCTTATCCCTTGTCCTTGGATTATCAATCCTACATATTTCCATTTCCTGCTAACCAAACACTAAGAAAAATCCAAAAAAATTCCCTTCCAGTATTTTATAGCATTCTCCTGCTAAACAGACCCTCAGTGCCAAGAATTCCCAGACAGCTTTTTATTTTGATTTTATACTATAAATTAGCATTAAACCTCAACTAATTCCACCATTCTCACACTCCTAGACCTTAGATATTTATTCTAAACCCCAAACCATAACAAGTTAAAGCCATAACACACTAATATTTGATAGCAGTGTATAGATCCCACATCAACTCAAAATGCATTGCCCCCGGACTCAAGCCATGCAAATAGATTTTCAACTAAAATATGGCTCAACAATGCCTTGTCCCAACTATTTAGGGTCCAATCCAATACTTGAGTCATTTTTCATCATTTTGCTCTATAAAGCATCATATTTTCTGTTAAACGCAAGCTATCATATTCCTTTTCATCATCTCACTCAAATTTAGTCCTAGTCTCTACCTCTGCCCACACATTGTCATTGATAGGTATCCCATCACGCTTCTTTACTAGTGCAGAAGTAGGGTAAAGGTGGGTTCACCTTTGCTTGAATTCTATCCCAAATTACCATTTGGCTCCTCATGACATAATACATAAGGTATATGGCAAGTGCACAAGGTAATACATGTGTAGCACAAATAAGAACATCCACCTGTAGAAGTGAAGAGGACTAAATTCATATAATGTCAAAGGGATTAACTAAGTAAGATACCTGCTGGGAAACCCGAACTGCTTCAGTTAAAACCTGAAAATTATCAAGCAAAACAATTAACAGCCTTAGCTAGCACCGAAATAGATAATAACATACTACGGTCTAAGAACTGCCACAGGAAACCAAAGCAAAAGGGAGCAGAAGAATGGAATGCGCACCCTTTCAACGTGCTTACCTCCAAAGCATGCTTAGGGTGCCCAAAGTGAAAATGCATCATTCCCAAACATAATAAAGCAACTTCGTATCTTCCAAAACTACTGCATCCAGGTGAAGGCGGAACAAAATCGAATCCTTCGGTCCCTGCACTTTAGTACCAACATTTCTCAGTTTAGCTGATTTGTAATGGGATTTCTTTTGTGCACATTAATCATTTAACTTTTAAGAATCAAGGTTCATCATGATGCATAGGAAAACCCTCAAGAAGTTGTAAAACGTGTTGGATACCAGAGTAAAACTGACAAAGAAAAAAGTATACGGCAGAAATAAGTCTATGGTACGCTGGTACATTACAGCTATCAGATGTCGCCAAATCCCAAGTAGTGGAGACCCTTTTTTCCAACAGGCGTTTGAAGAATTGCAAAGACACATCGCAAACCAGAAAGAAGGGATATCATGAACGATAGTTTAAGCAAGAGATTATTCCATCTAATCTGTTGCATTTAAAATCTAACATAAGGGGATCCTCGACCAAGAAAATAAAAGCTGAAAACAAGAAAACACAAAAATCAAAAACAAGAAAACAAACCCAAAAAGGCTAAGGATAGGTTTAGGGGTGTTAGTTCCTTACTGTTAGGATATTCTAGCAAGGATAGTATTGTCATTGCATTTTAGTCTCTATATAAGATAAATAGCTTGTGGAGAGCAGGAGATGGATAGCCCTACGACTCATTGTTTCCTCAATTGTCTTCATGGTTAGGTCGCTGTATCGACCATCAACATCGGCAGCGATGTCATGGCACAGTATCAGCTGATACACACAAAATGCTAGCCAGAAGGTTCAGAAAATTCTAAAAACAAATCATGAAAATTTCTTAAAATATAGAAACAACAACATACATGCTTCATATGACAAAAATACATCACTTAGTGCATTAAACATAATGGAGATGGAATTTATGGGTGCTACTGGAAATCTTCAAAAAAAATGTCAATTTATGTGTGCCTCAATATTATGAGTTCGATAATATATCAACAAGGAAAACTGTATAATTATTGAACATAATAACAAAAAAAAATTTCAATATTC
Source organism: Ilex paraguariensis (assembly GCA_963454935.2). NCBI lineage: Eukaryota > Viridiplantae > Streptophyta > Magnoliopsida > Aquifoliales > Aquifoliaceae > Ilex > Ilex paraguariensis. The sequence continues at coordinate 365,550 of CAUOFW020005680.1, read as the reverse complement.
GTGTGCCTCATTATTATTAAATATAATAACAAAAAAAATTTATTATATGAAAACAACATCTATTAAGACATTTACTACACATAATTATAGATATTTTGCTTACAAAATATATTATTTATAAATATTTATGTGTTAAGTTGACGTATATTATAGATGTATAATTGTGAAATAAAGTATTTAAGTTTTAAATCTCAACTGTTGCACTATCTTGTTGGAGTGCACAAAACTAATAAAAAGGCCCATGCCCAAACCAAAAAATAGTATACTCTAAAAAGTCTTGGTCACTGAAGAGTATTTTTGAGTCTTTGTTTTAGACCCTTCATCTCCACACACATACAAACACAGGGAGAGAGGGGAGAGAATCTGAGAAACGAAAGTTGTAAAGTCCTCGTCATTGAATCATTTGGGTCACACCTCCCTATTGCTCAACTACTTCGCAAAGGAGGAGAAGGATACTATTTGTATACAATTTTATAGGTTTCAATTCATTAATTCATTCACATAATTGCAATAGCGAAAGTGATTTAGGTTGAAAATTTGCAGAGATGTTGTGGGTTTGTGCGATTTCTGGTTGAAAATTATTGAGTGGCATGTGGGTTTCTACATGTGCGGATCCCTAATTTTTTTCCTCCCTTCCTATCATTCACTTTTTCTTTGGATTTGTCCCTCCAATCCAATAATTCTTGCCACTTTTCTTCACCTTCTTCCCCTTTGTTTGACTTTTTGCTGCTCGTTTGAGATTTTGGGCATTTGCAGAACATATACATATGCATTTGCCTTGTTCTAACCCCCGAGTCAGAATGATTTGACTCCAAGTTGGGTCGATACCCCCAAGTCGTTACTAATTCAACACTGATTCAACTAAATCTCAAGATACCATAGTGAATTTTGTTCCATAAGAAACCTCAATAATCCCTTCTCCGAAAGAGCCACATTCCTAACAATTTTGTTTCCTACACCAAGCACACTCTTAATCCCAGACTAGGAAACCAAATCTCAACTAATCAAATGATCCCTCTCCCTTTTCCAATACCTTCCCACAGAGCATCAATCATCATCTTTTCCTCTTTTCCTAGTGGACAACAAAATTTTATTAATGAGTAAATTGAAGAAGTACAAGCAATTCTATATGCCACCTTACATGGCCTCTTGAAAAAAAGACATAATAAATGGGAATGCTCACCAACACAACTAAACTAAGGGTAACCTCCCCTTTAAGAAAGACAAGCCATTTCCCCGCATCCAATATCTTCCAAATTTTCTCCCTAGAAGGATCTCAAAAACTCAATGTCAATAAATTATCACCTAAGAAAACTATTACTGAAATGGCAAAACACTAAATAGAACCAAACAAACCTAAGGGCATAGCATTTCTTTCAATCTTATTTTGATGATAACTATATTCGCACCAATGTACTAAGATTCATAAGTTTTTGCTTATGCCCTAAGGAAAAGAAAATAGTATCACTAGCAAATTGTAGGTGAAAGACTGAAATCCTATCTATATCACTCTCATATCCTTCCACCAAATCATATGTTTTAACCCTACCAACTAATATAGTCAAGCCATCCACCACTAAAGTAAAAAGAAATTGTGACAAAGGGTAACCATGTGCAAACTCTATAAGCCTTAAATCTTTCTGGCTTTCTAGGCTTTCAATAGCACTATAAAATTCATTAAAGTTAGACATCCTTTTATCCACTTCCTCCATACATCTTCAAAACCTTTGCTTCCAAAACAGAGTCCAAAAACACCCAGTCAAAATGGTCATAAACTTTTTCCAAATCAAATTTTAAGTACAATCATTCCTTCCCTTTTGATTTATACCCTTCCCACATCTTATTTACCACAAGGACAACATCCAAAATTTGTCTAGTTAATAAATGCACCTACTGCTTCTAAAACAATATCACAAGAATCTACCTCAATCTAACTGGCAACACCTTCGTTATCACATTATATGTACTTGTACCAAACTAATATGTCTTCTCTTTTTTCAGAATAAGACAAATGAAACTAACATTGGAATAATCACTCCACTTTGGATAAATTCATCAAACACCCCCTACAAATCACCTTTAACAACCTTCTAACAATCTTGAAAAATTCATATTACATCCATCGGAGCCAAGAACCTTGTCCCTACAACACTCGAACACCTCATCTCCACCATCCTTGTCTTCAAAAGGCCTTTCCAACCAACTTGCCATCAGACCTTCTATAAGGTTCCACTCCAACACAACCAATAGTTGATTATCACAATCACGATATCGATAAAGCATGGCAAAAAAAATCTATAATTCTTTCTCAATGCAATTCTCATTTTCAATAACACCAGCACTATCAATCTCCAATTTTAGTGCTTCTCTTGTTCTTCCACCACCATTAGCCACTATATGGAAAAATACAAAATTATTATCCCCTCCTTAATCTTTTGCTTCTAACTCGCTTCTTCCTTAAACACCACCTCCTCAAACTTAATTTTAACATCTAATCTCTTTGTCTTCAAACTCTCAACTAATTCACATCTTCTTTGTTTTGTCCAACTCCCCAATTCTACCCAAAATTGATCTTCTAGCAACCCTTGCATCCTCAAACAACTCCTTATTCCAATATTTAATTTTTGTTCGACAAATCCCAACTTTTTATGAACTTAAAACCTTCTCACCCTTGAAACTCAACCTCCTGCCACCAATTCTTAAAGTTACTCGTAACGAGTGATCACCCAACCATGTATTATTTCCAAAACAACAGGACCATGATCTCATACACCCTGTTAAAGCCTCCTGCTTAACCCTAGGAAAAGACTCCTCCCAATCCAAAGAAAAAGGAACCTATACAACCTGTTATTGAAAACAACATCTCCCAAATTAGACCAAGTAAATATAGCATTATTCAAAGGACAAACCCCTAAATTTCCCTTGTGACAATCCCCTAAATTTCCCTTGTAAAACTATCAAATTTGGCAACTCTCAATTCCTCCTTTGAATATGATGTATCTTCCTTTATGTTTTCCCCTAAACACTCCAAAGAAGCATCACAATAATTTCGATTTGTGACTTCAAAATCATCCTTATCATCTTCACAAGACATGACCCTGCCTTAACTCCCACAAATTCCATTTAGTCTCCCACAAATTCACAAGACATGACCCTACCTTAACTCCCACAAATTCCATTTAGTCGGTCCTCTGCTCTAAACATGATGTGTGAATACTGTCCGACTGTTGTAGCCCAATATCATTGGAATCATACTTGACAATCTTGAACAGCAAACCTCAATTAATCATTCTCCATAACTCAGCTTCTCATGGAGAATCTTCATTCACATCTCCTCAAATATGAAAAGCCACTTCGCCTAAACAATCCCTATCAAGCAACTCATCACGGAGATTAGTCAGGCGGATCAATCCATCCAGGTTTTGTATAAAATGTTGGCCCATAAATTCAGAGCCTCCACTTAGACCAAATTTTTTTTCTCTTTAAAGACAAAGTTCAACAAGACTTGAGATCATAAGCCATTTTCAAAGTCATTTTTCATCAATAATCACTACCACCCATTTGACTTCCAAAGATCCTCAAAACATTTATGAAAATTTCAAACTGAATCAGATATTAATTATTCTTATGAGCCCCTTCTAGTGGGACACAATGTCTTGGAGAACTCCTCAAATGTAATAGGAAGGCTAATGACAATAATGTTAGAGGATGATCACTACACGTGTGTACAAGGTCTCTCAGGCTATTGATTCCTCTACCTTTTTTAGGCAAATCAAATGCATGACAAGTTTCAACAGAAGCAAGAGAGGAAATATCAGGAAGCATCCTGTACCTCAATCAAGTCAAACACCACATTTCATATTAAAAGTTTTTTAAACTTCAAGCCATGCAGCAAGCTATGAGAAACTTCAGGACATTGTTATGAATAGTAACGACAAAAAGCAGTGTGAGGGATGTCAAATACAAGAAGTTCTTCTAGTAAAAACATACACAATGTCATGATGAATTTCACAATTAGAAAAAAAAAAATAGGAAGCAAAAATTCTGTTAAGCGAGTTCAATCCTTGAGCCTGGGGAGTAGAAACAGTGAGCCATATTGTAATACCCCATTCCATTTTGGCAAGGAACTAGTTAGTGAATATTATCTTACAAAGAATACGAAAAATTTTAAAGAAGAATTTAGAATAATCTAGAATGTTTGAGAAGTTTCTAAAAAGTTCTAGAAGATTCTAGAAAGTTCAAGAATATCCTAAAATAGTCTAGAACAATCTAAAATGTTGAAGAAACATCTAGAAGGTTCTAGAACATCAAGGAACCTAGAGCATTCCGGAAGAGTCTAGAAGGTTTTAGAGAGATAAAGAGTACTCAACAATGTCCTAGATTAGTATGGAGACTTCTAGAGATATGGAGGATTGACCATTGTATAAATATCTACAATTGGAACCTAGAAAGTTCCAAGTAAGAAAGTGAAGGGAGAATCTAGAAAAATTCCCCACACCAAGGAAATAATGACACATGTCCACATTCTAGAATATTCCTAGGAGTCCTGAAGGCCTATAAATAGGGGACTTGGTTATTGAATTAGGAGGAAAACATATTGGTGACCTCCCACTAGAAAGAGAGAGAGATAGAGAGAGAGAGAAGGAAGGTTGGATACTTCATATAAGAAGAAACGAAACCGTGGAAGAACAATATAAGGGATCGACAACTTCTCAATCAACATCGGGTGACAAATCATTTCCTTTGGACTTGAGGTGAGTGGTTTGGCATGCTATGTATTTTCGAAAAATTTCCTAAATATTTTAGAAACAATACATCATGCTTGTTCTTTGCTACCTTTATAATAATGCTTTACTGGCATACGATTTTGATTATTTTGATGAATTCTTTTGTGAAGTATTGTGACTCAATCACTTGTTTATATGGTAAGACTTAGTGATGGTGAATGGGACCAAAATTAAAAGTCCGGAGAAATTATTCCTCTATGTGCGAGTGACTCCGGCCACTAGGAAACAGACCCAGGGGAGGCTGAGGTGAACCTAGTACTCAACGGTTAAAGGAACAGTGCTTGGTGCGTCCTAGTGACCTTCACCGGATCGTCTTAGGGAATAGACTCGAGGGAGACTGTGGTGACCCTAAGTACGATGTTGGATCCAACCCTGAGATATATTCTAACATTTGGTAAAAAGTCCAGCAAAATTATTCCTCTTTGTGCAGGTGACCCTGGCCACTAAGGAATAGACCCGGGGAGGCTAAGGTGACCCTAGTGCTCAACGGTTGAAGGAACAGTGCCTGGTGCGTCCTGGTGACCTTCACCAGATCGTCTTAAGGAACAGTTCCTGGGCGGCAACTCGTGGTGACCCTAAGTACGATGTTGGATCCAACCTTGAGATCTTCTGGCATTTGGTATGGTTCCCAGATATCGTACAAGTCCTTACCAGTATGAGATGATGATATAATTTGTTATTGTCTCAACATTTTTACTAGCTTTTTTTATGATTATCTATCATAGGCCATACGTATTTTCTTGTTGTCAGTTATTGTATTTGATATTTGGTTCCCATTGATTATTGGATATCGTACAGTCTCCACCATTATGATATGATTTATCATTATGGTATGATTTCTTGTTGGAATCCAATTATGTTATTCTCGAGAAATTGGCTATCTTGATGAAGTTATTTTTCCAAACCTTTGATTTATATATAGTATGTCAAATATGTTTTTCAACCACTTTGAATATGCATGTCTTTCCATTCACTGAACTTTTTAGCTCATGTTTTCAAAATAATATTTTTTTAGGTAAACGATTGGAGTGTTAATAGCGGACTCGGGGAATTGATTGGGGACTAATAGTGTTGTGACCTCCATAGCATATATCGTATAGCCATCTTTACTTGTTTGGATAATTGGGACAAACAGGTTTAGGTATGTTTACTTTGATATATTGACATGAGATCAATTTAGTGTTAATATTGTTTTCTGCTCCTATATTATTAGTTTATTGTTAGGCTTACGTGTTCCATAGGTTATGGATTTATGGTTCACGGCCAGTCATGTCCTTGGAGTTGGGGTGTGACACATGATAGAACCAAGACGGAAACTCCAAAATTCCGTTAGAGACAAACTCAGCAATTCTGGACTTTCTAATCAACATTGTTGCAAGTGTTTAATTAAGTAAATCAATTTCACAAATTCAAAAAATAGTATTCTAAAATTATAACAGAGTACTGTTCGTGTACTATATACCTGTAATCAAAGTAACGGTGAAGATTTTCCAAGGCAGCAGGATAGTCATCATGATAAAGACTATTCAAGTAACGTAAGAAGTGAACCTGCATTATAATGCAAACACAAAATAGACAAAAACAAAAAAGTCTTCCAGTCAGGTGAAACTGTTCCCTAATTGGATGCAAAAATAATAAAAGCCAGAGCCAACCAAAATAAGCAAGCTAACTCACACGATGTAACTCCGGTGCCAGTTTCTGAAGCTGCTTTAGAATTGATTCGAAATCATTTAGAGGAAAGGAGCTGCAATGCCTGCCCCAAGAAAATTTATTTTGCATACATTATACACCGTACTTCATAAGTGAACAACACTGAGACATCCAGATAGAGAGGTAAACAAGTCACTTACTTTTCAAGAGCATCAGCTTGCTCTAGCAAGTATCCCTGGATCTGCCAGTTTGTACGTAGGAAAACCACACCTGGTGAGCCAATACTTCTCAATGCTTCATTTGAAGAGTGTGCAGATGAGCTAACTTCTCTAGGCTTACCGATGTGTTTCAGTTTTTGGCCAGCAGAAACGTCAATATCTGCAAGCATAATTGAAGTATTTGTCAAAGATGAGAATATGGAAATTACATCAAATATAGTACCAAAAAGGTACATCCAAAAAATGCACTAATCGAACTCAAAGGATTTTAAGGTACAATAGAATGCTGAGACTATAAAAATGGATCTCAAGTCATATGATTTGTATACCAGATTTTTTAGGCCAGTAAGCACTAAATCTCGGAGAACCATCCAAAAACGTCAGGCCTAATATAAACAAGAGTTGAGAAAGGGTTTGCCTGAATGAATTCCTCTCAAGTTATTGGAGGACTCCCAGAAATGAAGAAAAGAAGGTAAACTACCAGCCCATTGTCCTCTGATTCCAAAGCCGATCTACAGCATCATTTAAACCACAAAAACCCAATCATGTAGTCGCTGCACAACAACTCTTAAAGGATCTAGGCAGACAAGGCATTAGAAAGTAACCACTTTAGACCACCTTATTTTCGTCTGAGGATTATTTTTATAAAAATAAACAACCAAGATGCAAGTAGTGCTAGCTTTAACCGAGATGGTTCCTTCTTAAGCAGCAATACGACGAACATTAAATTGGTGTGTTTCTTCTCAAAACTAGGTCTAGTGGAACATCACATGGCTGCTATATCGTCAATTGTTCTACAACTCCAGAACACAACTTAAAACTGACGAAAAAAACAAGATTGTTCATAAAAGCATAAGAACCAGCACATTTTACTGTCATCTCCAAAGATCCATCAATAGTGTAGACATAAAATACGAAGAAATGAAGCAAAAGCATATAACTCAACCAAATTATCCAATTAACTCAACCAAATTACCCAATAACATGTCTCTTTCACAGGCATACATCAATGAACCAATGACGAGGACACAATCCAACGTACACTTTATTCCTCTTGCATCCAACTAACAGATGTTGATGGCCATACTGTGTAAATTCTTCAAAATGCATTAGGTACCCACTTCACACACCACCCAACAACTTCATAGGGGTATGGGATCTTTGTGCGACTCTAGCACATCATATTGGATACACCCTTGCAAGAATTCTTTAAGATTAATACACAATCCTACATAGCACTCTATATGTTGCTTTAATTGCATAGTTGCTTCAATAAGCAAAGTCCTTGTTTTGAACTGACTATGTTAAATAGAACACCATTTTGCCTCAAGGCATAGATGAAAAATATTAGAAAATATGCATGGCTGCACCTCCTTGTCTAGGGAACCAATGTAAGACGAATTTTACGTGTAGGACATAACCGCACTCAACACTCATACCAAAGTTCATGTAACATGAGTCAAAGGCATAACAATATATTACGATTTATCCATCCATAACCAAGGATCTAAATTCGTGTCGACACATCCGAAACATCCGAAACGTTTCGAAATTTCAACACTACGACACGAAACAGTGGTTGAAACACAAAATTCTAGTGTTTCGGTCGAAACGGCACTGTTTCGGACCGTTTCCGACGAAACAGTGATATAGTGATATATTCGGTTCACTCTAGGCCAAAAGGAAAAAAGAGAGAGACTCAGTCAAAAAGATTCGTTCGCAACTCCAAGTCAAAAAAAAAAGACAAAAAGCAGATTCCTTGTTAGAAATCGCATGATTGCTCAGAAATCGTTCACAACCCTAAGCAAAAAAAAAAAACAGAGAAGAGGGAGAGAAAGGCACCACGAACCAAAAATTGAAGGAGAACTTACTGTAACTTACCTCCTTGATTCCAGATTTGAGCAGATCCGCCCATTATCCACGCAGATTTAGGACTTGGGAGTTGTGCTGTCTTCGTCGCTGCGACCACGAGCAACCACCGGTCCACTGGTATGTCCTTCTTCTTCTTCTTCTTCTTCTTCTTCTTCTCTTCTTCTCTCTCTCTCTCTCTCTCTCTCTCTCTCCAGCGATGGCATCGCGATCGCCTAAGCCTCCGTTGTCGCCTCTCGCCCTTCTCTCTGTCTGTCGGTTTGTTCATGTGGTTGAATTGTGCTGGGCTTCTGCTTTTATATTTTTTTTTATTTTTTTTGTTATAACTATGAATAATTACATTTAATACCCCCACTATAATTATATTTAATACCCACATCAATTACATTTAATACCCACTGTAATTAGATTTAATACACCATTATAATTACATTTAATTATCACTGTTCTTCTGCCTGTTATAATTTTTTTGTTATAATAATGCATAAACATATTTAATGCCTACTGTAATTATATTTAATACCCTCTATAATTAAATTTAATACCCCACTGCTAGTACATTTAATTCCCCACTGCTGTAAGCATGAATAATTCCATTTAATACCTTACTGTAATTATATTTAATACTCACTGCAATTACATTTAATACCCACTGCAATTACATTTAATTTTTAAGTACACATAAGTATCATTAATTTAATTTGATACATTTCATTGTTAGTATTATAATAAAATAGTATTATTAATTGGATAACATTTTAATTTAAAAGTGTTATACATGTCATATTTAATTTATAGAATGAATATAATGAGTTTAATAATGTAATGAAATTTATTGTAGATATGACATCAAAGGGGAAGAATGTGGTTACTGAATCATCCCAGAAAAAGAAAAAAGAACGTGATATTGGATGAAACTATGGCGAACGAATTGGAGATAATCGACAACATGTGATGTGTAATTTTTGCCATAAAAAAATGATGGGTGGCGGTATGTCACGGTTAAAGCAACACTTGGCAGGCGGTTATAATAATGTGGAACAATGTGATAAATGTCCACTTGAAATTGCGAAAGCTATGAGGGATTACTTGAGTCGCAACAAGACTGAAAATGCAGAAGTGACCGATGAACAGAGAAAAATGAGACAGAATTTAATTGGTGGATCAAGGCGGAAGAGTGGTATTGAAATTTATTCTTCCGATGAGAATTCAGATGATGATATGGATATAAAATATAGAGCTGATATTGAGTATGCAAAACAACAATCTATTCGCGATATACATATGGCCGAGCTAAACTTTAGAGGAGGAAGTTCTAGACCATCCATCCAAAAAGGTGGTTCATCTAGGGGTTTAATGCGGTCACATAGTGTGAATGAATCTTGGGATAAATTCTCAAGAAAATCACAAAAATTGATGGACAAAGAAAAAGATCTCCCAATAGAAGAGATAGATCCTTCAATGTATCGGAATAGGGAAGTGAAGCAAGCCAAGCTAACTCATATGTGGAATCCCAAAAAGTCAGCAAAACATGCTATTGCAAAGTTTTTCATTTATGAAAATATTCCACCAAGCAAAGCTCAAGGTTATTTTTACCAATTGATAATTGATAAAATTACTTTAGCTAGAGTGGGTGTGAAATGGTCAGCCCCATATGAGATTGGCGGGCCATTACTAGATAATGAGATAGATGAGCTTAAAGAGTTCATTGACCAGTTCAAAAAGAAGTGGGAGATTTATGGAGTGACAATCATGTGTTATGGATGGACATCCACCACAAGATTATCTATCACAAACTTCTCAATATATTGTGATGGAAAAGTTGTTTTCCACAAGTCCATTGATAGTTCTGGCCATGACAAGGATGCTAACTATATTTTGGGGTTGATGGATGCTGTTGTTGAGGAGATTGGAGAGAAATATGTGATTCAGATTATTATGCGTACAAAAAAACTGGTAAAATGTTGATGGAAAGAAGACAGCACTTATATTGGACTCCTTGTGCTGCCCACTTTCTCGATTTGATTTTGCATGATTTTTCTAAGATTGAAATAGTTCAAAATGTGCTAGAGCAAGCTAAAAGAGTGACCAATTTTATCTATAATCATAATAGAGTCTTGGATATAATGAGAACATTTTATACGGGGGAATTGATTCGGCCAGGGCAAACAAGATTTGCCACTAATTATATTGCCCTAAAAAGTATTTTGGAGTAGAAAAATGGCTTGCAAATGATGTTTACTTCAAAAGATTGGTCTAGGACTGCGGCAACAAAGTATCTAGTTGGAAAACGAGTTCAAGGGACAATTCTAAATCCTAAGTTTTGGGAGACCGCAAAAAATGTGTTGAATATGCATACACCTATTGCAAAAGTTCTCAGAATGGTGGATGAGGATAGAAAAGCAACAATGTCATATGTATATGAAGAAATGAAACGAGCAAAACAAGCAGTCAAAGACGTGGCCCCTAAATCGTGCAAAAAATATCTTGACATCATTGATGCTCGATGGAAAAAACAAATCATTCAACATATTCATATGGCAGATAAACTTATTGTTTACCAATTTATATTTTTATTATTAATAAGTGTTATCATTTTGGATGTTATCATTTATAAGTGTTATTATTATTTATATTGTGTAGCTTATTACTTGAACCCTACATACCATTATGAAGAAGATGTTGGTGTGCTAGAAAGTTTGTTGGGTTCGCTTCGAATCATTGTGTCTAGATTAGAGACAAATCCAAACAAGGCTGCTGAAACACTTGCAGAGATAATACTTTAGTATTTCAATCTCAGTTTACAAATGTGCCAAATTAATATATAACATCAATATATCCAAAATATTAGGTAAAAATATTTCAGGAGGCCATGTATTGTTTTGCTAACCAAGCAGCAATTAGAGGAAGAACAAAAAGTGATCTAGGTAATTAAGTAGATTATTTACACACTTATATTTTATTCTTATGATTTTTTATTTATATTTTTCTTGAAGGTTTTAATATGTTTCTTATTATTATGCAGCTGAATGGTGGTTTATGTATGGTACTGATGCTCCAAATTTGAGAAAGATTGCTATGAGAATATTGTCGCAAACAAACTCATCTAGTGGTTGTGATATAAACTAGAGCACATTTACTCTCATTCATACTAATGTGCGAAATCGACTCAATTATCAAAAGTTAGAAAGGCTAGTGTTTGCACAATATAACATGAGTTTGAAATTAAAATACCTTATGAAGGACAAAAAAGAGTATAAATTCAAACCTATAGACTTAACTACTGTTTTTGAGGAAGATGAAGGTATTTCGGAGTGGTTAAATGATCCTGGTGATGCACTTTTAGATGAACTTGATGATGATGGGCAACCAACAAGACCAAACACTTTCTTGGCAACGTTGGCAAATTGTTTTTCAGATGACGATGGAGGAGTAAGCCTAAGTCAAGGTGTTGTGTCACCACGAAAATCAAGATCCAAAATAAGTAGAGAAGGATCAAGTAAAGTAATGGATGATGAAGAGTTTGACAGACTAATGAGAGGTCCATCAAGACATAAGCAACCTATCACTGTCAATAGTAGTATTGAGGATGATCGTAATGGTGATGGTAGCAATGATGATGGTGGTGAAAATGATGATGAAGATAGTGGTGGTAGTGGTAGTGGAGATGGTGACAGCGGAGATAGTGATAGTCATGGCGATGGAGGTGTTGGTGATGGAGGTACGGGGAGCCAAAATCCACATGGAATTGTATTCACTGTAGATGAAGGATTTACACATGCTACACAAGATGAAGATCATGGCTCTCGACGAATGCTTCAATATGAACGATGCTCAAAATTAACTCCAGATCGTTAACTTGAGTGTACTCAAAATCCGATCACTCCATATAGTATGGGTGCTATTTGGCATGGAGCTGATATGATTAATGATGATTTTTCTACAATGAGAATAAGTGGAAGTAGAAGTGAACACCATAATTATGGTTCGTCGTCTTCATATGGTTGTGGTTCTGGACATGGCATTCCCTCGTATGATTATGGATCGGGATATGACACACGAGGATATGAATATAGATCCTCAACATATGGTTATGGATCTGGCTATGACTCCCAGACATCCTCCTCATATAGACAAGATGAAGGTTGCCCAGGGACTGCTGTATTCGTTCCCCAACAGATTGGATGTAGTGTTGCAGACTACCAGAGGTTTGGGAGAGAGTATAATTCATATTATAGTAATAATATGAGTTGGAATAACTATTGTCATCATATTTATGTCACATACAGAGTTTTTCTAAGTAACTACCCAGAGCCTACACCGATGTATGAGCCTGCTCGACACTCTACAGGGGGATGGATGTAGCCATGTAAGTATGTCTTCATTAGCATTTCATGTATATTATGAGACCTTATTATTATGTAAAATGTGTTTATTTGATAAAAATTAAGTGTTTGAAACTAATTTAAGTAATTTTCGCCTCATATCAAGCCTTTTTTTTCCTCCAATTTAAATTTATTCTTGTATAAATAGATGTTAACCCAATAAATATGTTGAATTAATCAATTATTTAGCTTATCTTTATAAATTAATGGATTATATTTGTGTTTCCATGCGTTTCTATATTTTTTCCGCGTTTTCGAAACGTTTCCATTTTTTAGGCGACCGAAACGGTAGTTCGAAACGAAATTTCGATCCTTGTCCATAAAGAATACTAAAAAGGCATCATATGTAGCTTGATCCATTAACAATTATGAAGCAATGAAGTTCCATTATTTGTGTTATACTTATACCATGATATATAAACAAATTTACCTCATAAATTCCTTATCATCTGGCAATATGATGGTCACCATTTTTCCCTGATCCAACACTTGAACAGTATCCAAATGCACAACCCCAAATAAGATAATGAATATTTCTTAAAACCTTTATGTTCCATATAATATGATCAATAAGTTCCATGATATCATTTCGCAATAGGTCTTTAGACTTTAATGTATTACATTGTGGGAGCATCAAACATGTCTAGACGTTTTTATTTAATACATTACTGAGAACCCTCCAGTACAAAGTTAACACATCACTCGCCTATTACTATTGACAAGAAACTCACACAATGAGGAAAGCCGTAGCGACCATTAGAAATCTTAACATCTATACATATGTCGCAAAAGTGCAGCCCAGTACCATACCTTCAAGCAATTCAAAAAGTGCTTTGGGTGCATGATTATGAAATGAAACTCTTTCACTAGCCTTTTCTCTTGCTTTGATTTCTTCAGTAGCCCTCTCAAAAACAAAATTCTCCAGATCCATGTTTTCATATTCTACTATTGTTTCTGGATCATTACAAGAATCGTCCAAATGAGGCAACTCATAAGGAGGACAATTAGAGAGGGTCTCCTTACAATATGTCCCGATATTTGTCAAAAGATGGCACACACCCTGCACACCAGAATAAAAATCAAATCAAATTAACCCACTCCCAAAAAGAATACAATTTCATCATATACCTAACCTAATTAAGCCAAAATCAATATCTTAAGTCCAGGTGCAACAATGAAGACAAGAAGAAGTACATGTGTATATGTCATTAAGGAGTCACAAAATCCAATATGATCAAAGAAAAGGTGATAGAAATCGAAAAGGGATTGGATGAGTTTAAATTAAAGAATTGAATTTTTATTATTTGTTTTAATATTATTTTATTAGTTAAGGAATATTTGTTTGACTAGGAGTATTAATTAGAATTTGACTAGAAAATTATCATAGAGTTTTAGTATGATAAGGATTTGAGAGTTTGATTATGAAACTCTTTTAGTATTTTAGTAGGAAAGTAATTTTTATTTTAGTAGGGAACTTGGCCTATAAATAAAGGTGTAATCCCAATTATTTTGATCGGAGAGATTATGAATAAGAATTGAGTATTCTCTGCGGAGATTTGTGTGTTGCTTCACCGATTCCTTGCGAGGATGAGGTAAACCCCTTTTACCCCCTCTTCTTTCTTCTTCTCTTTCTATTATGTGATTTATAGTCCTTCCCGTTCTATATCACTCTCTAATTAAAAATAGTTGGGATTACACCATTATTTATAGGTCAAGTTCTCTATTAAAATAAAAACTACTTTCCTACTAAAATTCTAAAAGAGTTTCATGATCAAACTCTCAAATCACTATCCTACTAAAACTCTATAATAATTTCCTAATCAAACTTTAATTAATACTCCTAGTCAAACAAATGTTCTCTAACTAATAAAATAATACTAAAACAAATAATAAAATTCAATTCTTAAATTGAAGATCATCTAATCCCTTTTCGATCTCTATCATTCTCCTCGACTGAAAAAAAACTCTTCTTTGAAGAGTTGTTGTAGCAAGAATACTCCAAGAGAATTGACATCAGACGGTGAAACACATCTTCAAACCTGATAGCATAGAAGTAAGATTTCCCTTCAGTGGCATAATATAGGATATCACAATAGGAGGAATCTATGTTTCGAATCTTCATAACATTCACACTTTGTTCCAGATAAAAGGATAATGAGGATGTTGACGAAAAAGTAGCAACCCCATCTAAAAAAATCATGTTTGAAACTTGCTTAACTTCATCTGTAGGAACACCCTTTGCAATCGGCTTATCAAAAGCAATTGTTGTAGGATGAGTACAAGTAGAACTATTGGGCTCATCAACATTGAATAACTTCGGTTTATCGCTATTCAATCGGATTGGAACTTGTAGTGGAGAAACTTGTGCTGGTGAAACTTATGGTATAACTGGAGGGTTGTGTTCAACCACTTTTTGATTGACAGTTGAATTGACAAAGTTAAAATCTTCCTTGTTTTGGTTTCACAAACTGTAGCAAGCACAAGTTCTCTCAATGAATCGATAGATGCTTGAATTGTATCTAGTCTAGCATTCATAACCTTTGTGAATCAACTTGTGCTTGGGATAAAGCCTCCACTTTAGCATTTAATTTGGCGTTGAAAATCATATTGATTGGAAAAGAATTTTAAGAACTTTTTGAAAATTCTGAAGTCAACTTGTAATTTCAGAAAATTCTGGGGCAAAAATGTAATTTCTGAAACTTTAGGGGCCAAAATGTGATTTCAAAAACTTTTGGGTAGAAACTATAATTTCAAGAATTTATGTGTTTCTTCACCGATTCCTTGCGAGGATGAGGTAAACTCCTTTTACCCCCTCTTCTTTCTTCTTCTCTTTCTATTCTGTGATTTCTAATCCTTCCCGTTATACATCAATTTGGTTTCAGAGCCCAACTTCGATCATTCTCGATTGTCGTTGTGTTTTTGAGACTTGTCTGACATCTTGTTTCTCAACCTGTGTTCTAGTTCTAAAAATTCATCCCGCTCCCCTGCCAAAAAAAAAAAAAAATTCCAACCGCGTAAATTTTTGAAGTTACAAATTTAACTCCTGAAATTTTTGAAAATACAGTTTCTACCCAAAAGTTTCTGAAATCACATATTGGCCCCTAAAGTTTCAGAAATTATATTTTTGCCCCAGAATTTTCTAAAATTACATGTTAACTTCAAATTTTCAAAAAGTTCTTAAAATTCTCTTCCAATCAATATGATTTCCAACGCCAAATTAAATGCTAAAATGAAGGCTTTTTCCCAAGCACAAGTTGATTCACAAAAGGTTATGAATGCTAGACTAGATACAATTCAAGTATCTATCGATTCACTGAGAGAACTTGTGCTTGCTACAGTTTGTGAAACCAAAACAAGTGAAGATTTTAACTTTGTCAATTCAACTGTTAATCAAAAAGTGGTTGAACACAACCCTCAAGTTATATCACAAGTTTCACCACTACAAGTTCCAATCCGATTGAATGGTGATAAACCGAAGTTATTCAATGTTGATGAGCTCAAAAGTTCTACTTCTACTCATCTTACAACAATTGTTTTTAACAAGCCGATTGTAAAGTGTATTCCTACAGATGAAAAACAAGTTTCAAGCATAATTTTTTTAGATGGGGTTGCTACTTTTTCATCAACATACTCATCGTCCTTTTATTTAGCACAAAGTGTGAAGGTTATGAAAATTCAAGATATAGATTCCTCCCATTGTGATATCCTATATTATGTCATAGAAGGGAAATCTTAATTCTATGCGATCAGTTTTGAAGATGTGTTTCACTGTCTGATGTCAATTCTTTTGGAGTATTCTTACTATAACAACTCTTCGGAACAGGTTTTTTTTCAGCCGAGGAGAATGATAGAGATCGAAAAGGGATTGGATGATCTTAAATTTAAGAATTGAATTTTATTATTTGTTTTATTATTATTTTATTAGTTAGAGAATATTTGTTTGACTAAGAGTATTAATTAGAATTTGATTAGAGAATTATTATAGAGTTTTAGTAGGATAGTGATTTGAGAGTTTGATCATGAAACTCTTTTAGTATTTTAATAGGAAAGTAATTTTTATTTTAGTAGGGAACTTGGCTTATAAATAAAGGTGTAATCTCAATTTTTTTTATTAGAGAGATTATGAATAAGAATTGAGTATTCTCTGTGGAGATTTGTGTGTTTCTTCACCGATTTCTTGCAAGGATGAGGTAAACCCCTTCCACTCCCTCTTCTTTTTTCTTTTCTTTCTATTCTGTGAATTCTAGACCTTTCCGATCTACATCAATTAATGATAGAGATCGAAAAGAGATTGGATGATCTTAAATTTAAGAATTGAATTTTATTATTTGTTTTATTATTATTTTATTTGTTAGAGAATATTTGTTTGAATAGGAGTATTAATTATAATTTGATTAGAGAATTATTATAGAGTTTTAGTAGGATAGTGATTTGAGAGTTTAATCATGAAACTCTTTTAGTATTTTAGTAGGAAAATAATTTTTATTTTAGTAGGGAACTTGGCCTATGAATAAAGGTATAATCCCAATTATTTTTAATTAGAAAGTGATATAATAAAAAT
Organism: Ilex paraguariensis; assembly: GCA_963454935.2. Lineage (NCBI taxonomy): Eukaryota > Viridiplantae > Streptophyta > Magnoliopsida > Aquifoliales > Aquifoliaceae > Ilex > Ilex paraguariensis. The sequence continues at coordinate 348,080 of CAUOFW020005680.1, read as the reverse complement.
GGTTCTCCGTGGAGAATTTACGAAACACATGATCATGAAACTCTTTTAGTATTTTAGTAGGGAACTTGGCCAATAAATAAAGGTGTAATCTCAATTATTTTGATTGGAGAGATTATGAATAAGAATTGAGTATTCTCTGCGGAGATTTGCGTGTTTCTTCACCGATTCCTTGCAAGGATGAGGTAAACCCCTCTCAGCCCTTCTTCTTTCTTCTTCTCTTTCTATTCTATGATTTCTAATCCTTCCCGTTCTACATCAATTTTATATCAAAGCCCAACTTTGATTCGTAAAAAAATAAAAAATTTATTGTGGCATTGCTCACAGGTACTGTTCATCGGCACTGTTCACGAGTACTATTCATCGGTACTGTTTACGGTATTGTTCATCAGCCTAGACATTTAAAAAAAAAAACTCTCCCAACAGATTCAGAAAATTGCAGCAACATCCTAGTTGTTTCAAATATTACAGAAACACCTCAGAAAGTTTCAAAAGTTGTAAAATCACCACCAGAAGTTTCAGAAATTATAGAATATTCCCCCCAGAAGTTTTAGAATTACAAAAACATCCCCAATATATCCAAAAAAATTACAGAGTCAACCCCAAAAAGTTTCAGAATTTTCTCTTGATTATGATGGTTTCCAATGCCGAATTAAATGCTAAAGTGGAGGCTTTATCCCAAGCACAAGTTGATTCACAAAAGGTCATGAATGCTAGAATAGATACAATTCAAGCGTCTATCGATTCACTGAGAGAACTTGTGCTCGCTACAATTTGTGAAACCAAAACTAGGGAAGATTTTAACTTTGTCTCTTCAACTATCAATCAAAAAGTGGTTGAACACAGCCCTCCAGTTATACCACCAGTTCCAATCCGATTGAATCCCGATAAACTGAAGTTATTCAATGTTGATGAGACCAAAAGTTCTACTTATACTCATCCTACAACAATTGCTTTTGATAAGCCGATGGCAAAGAGTGTTCCTACAGATGAAGTTAAGCAAGTTTCAAACGTGATTTTTTTAGATGGGGTTGTTACTTTTTCGTCAACATCCTCACTATCCTTTTATCTAGAACAAAGTGTGAAGGTTATAAAGATTCAAGATATAAATTCCTCCCATTGTGATATCTGAAAATCTTACTTCTATGCTATCGGGTTTGAAGATGTGTTTCACCCTCTAATGTCAATTCTCTTGGAGTATTCTTGCTACAACAACTCTTCGGAGAAGAGTTTTTTTCAGCAGAGGAGAATTGATAGAAATCGAAAAGGGATTGGATGAGTTTAAATTGAATAATTGAATTTTTATTATTTGTTTTAATATTATTTTATTAGTCAAGGAATATTTGTTTGACTAGGAGTATTAATTAGAATTTGACTAGAAAATTATCATAGAGTTTTAGTACGATAAGAATTTGAGAGTTTGATTATGAAATTTTTTTAGTATTTTAGTAGGAAAGTAATTTTTATTTTAGTAGGGAACTTGGCCTATAAATAAATGTGTAATCCCAATTATTTTGATTGGAGAGATTATGAATAAGAATTGAGTATTCTCTGCAGAGATTTGTGTGTTGCTTCACCGATTCCTTGCGAGGATGAGGTAAACCCCTTTCACCCCTTCTTCTTTCTTCTTCTCTTTATATTATGTGATTTCTAATCATTTCCGTTCTACATCAAAAGGTAATAGAGAAAGAATAAAAAAAACCATACAGGCATTTGCCTTGAACCCTACTGCACCTCCTCCTTTGGGGTGGCAGGAGATTCTCCTTGAATAAGCTGCTCTTGAATGAAAGAATTATTTAATGTGAAAAATAAATTGACAATTGACAATACATAAATATTTGCACAAAGAACATCAATACCGATAGGATTGGTACTGATGCTATGAATGATCTTACACAAATAACAACCAAAGATAGGACAAACAAAAGTAAAGCACTATTGTCTTCTCATGGTTTGTTAGACACCAATGTAATAAAATGATTTAAAGGACCACAGTGATTTCACAAGCTAGCATTCTCCTTTAGTTATGTTCATTTATTTTCTTAACTTTTCAGTATCAAAGTGAATTTCAGAAAAACAAAGGAACCAAAACCATATAACTATACGATAGAGCAGCTGGTGTGCAGTTCAGCAACCAAAGCTTTAATTGAAAACATTATCTAACAAGAGAAAATAATCTCTTTCTCTCTTTGTGAAACATTATCTAAGAGAAATTCCGTTAACTTCTTGACCAATGTTGTCTGGATCGTGGTTCGATTTGGTACGAGATACAGGTACGGGTACATGGTACGACATTTTCTTAGGTACATTATACGATAGGGATAGGTTTAGCTGATATGGTATTCTGGATTGTAATTCATTTTGAAATTCTTATGTAGATCGTTTTCACTACTATACAATATTATATATTATAGAACATTTATAAACACTTAGTTACCATTTATCTTATAGTTGTGCTTGATTTTCTATTATCTAAAACAATATATAATTATAAATTTATATACATGTAGTCAATTAATGTATATTTTATATTTGTGTTACATATTCTAAAGCGAATTAATTTAAGGTTAGTATTGCAATTTGGGATCGTCTATTTTGGTGATCTGAGTCGCAAATCCACCTTATTTGGGATCGATGTTTCAGATCGTGGGTCGTTAAGGGTTTAGTAAATTGTGTTAACCATGTTCTTGACACTAGTGTTTATACAAGTCAAGAGTTTTACAAAGCTATCCAACCGAACCCAAGAAAAGATTAAGAGGCAGCTGAAGCATTGTTAATGATGTATGATAACAAAGTAGTTTGTTTTTAATGTAGGAGATTAACAGAGATCTATCGGTATGAACTTGGGAGTTAAATCAAGATGGAAAGTGCAATCATGTCACCATCGCTGATGTACAATCTTTGGTGCTTAGCTTTGGTTTTTATATTTCAGAAAGTCTCGGATTTGATAGATATTATCAAGATGTTGGCTAAGTCTAAAGATTGAGACATGATTAGATTACGAAGAGATTCAACTCCAAATTATTTGAAGTAAAAACTAAAATGTTTATACTATGATTCAACTACTACGGCATTTGTTTTGGATGGAAGGAAAAGATCAAGAAATTGAAATGACTATTTATTAAGTTTTAATCATAAATAAAATCAATTAAATATCGAGTAACACTCAAGATTACATAAAATAAAGGGTTTAAGTAATATGAACACCAACAAAATTCTAAGCCCCCATATGGTGTGTCTGCAAAGAATTTCAAAAATTTCAAGTGTCACAACTGATAAGTTCAATGACAAGCTAGAGGTACCTTTACGTAGTTTTCCTACTCCATTAACTAGAGATATTATGGAAAACTATTGAGAATGCACCTGATATGAAATCATGAACAAGTAAAATACACATTAAATTTGACGATAAAGATAGGATCCTGCCGCCAGAATCAGGGGCTAAAAAATTAAATATGAAATGCATCAAGTCATGACCACGGAAAAACTAGAGATAATGAATAAAAACAAAAGATAAATAAATAAGTGGTTTCTTCAAAGGCTCATCATATGTAATACCTCAAACACCAAAAGATTGAAGGCAAGCAAGCAACGACGGAGAAACATTCCAAGGTTGCTACTGGGATCCAACATGATCAGATCATCATCCAAAACGCTCGAATCCGGGCCCCCAAGAATGCCTACCCAGAATCACCAAACTGTCAATCATCTATAGATGGTACTATAAAAATTTTCAAAAAACAACGAGCCACGTGGTCAAAATCTAATTTGGTCCCCATAGAATGCTTTAAAGGGGACTGGCTACAGTCCAATCTTTTTGACATTATTTGCACACACTGCTCTTGTCTTCAAACCCAGTTGCCAACCCAAGAACTCTTCCTACTGCAGCTGACAATAGCCCTACGTAGGGAGGAAAGGGTTATTACCCAGTTTGGTCGATTAATCGAGCACGATGCCGAGAGAGGTGGATTGAGTACAAACCAAACCTTTAGGCATTCTTGAAGAGTCAGTGCAACACTTTTATCACTAAATTGAGCAATGAAACCCATAATTTTCCCAAGCTGAAAACCCACAAATCAAAGAACAACTAAGAGCATTTGAATGAGAAAAAGCACGATAATTAACATACCTCGTAAATCACTGAAAAAGTTAAACAAGTCGTCAGGCGCCGAAAATGATGACAACTTATGAGTTAAATGATCACTTAACCAATGATTCAGTAAGCCACCAATTTCCCTCAATTGAGTCATAAGCTCATCAAGCTTTGGCTCCAAAACATCATCACATGACTACAAAACATAATAATTTGACACCCCCCAAAGAAAAAAAAGCATTATTACAGTATAGTAATAAGATTTACCGCAAACCAAAAATTATAAATGAAGAGGAAATAAGAGTACCTTGGTGAGCGCTAATAAGAACAAGCCGAGGCGGTTGTGCTGGGCAACAGACGAGAAAGGGAATGGGACTGAGATTTGAGCAGGCGGAGCGTATACTTGTAGAAGGATGCAGATGGAGACCTTGTGTGGCGTGATGGTGAACGAACCCGATGGCTTTAAAATGCCCGTCATTTCTCTTGAAAATGAAGGGAGAGAGTGGAGATTCAGAGCGAGACGGAAAGCGGAGCGCGAGAAAATAATGAAGAGGGAGATCAAAATATAGGAGGGAAAAGTGACCACGCTGCAAATTGCAAACGACGCCGTGTACGTTTTCCGAAATTAGAAAATAAAAGCTCCAGCAAACAAGTCGTGCAGCTCGGTCCTTTTTTTTCACTTATGCTATTGGAATAGGACTTTATTTGGAAATATAATATATTGTGACCAATGAATTGATAGATAATACATTTAATGATGGGACTCATTCCACTATCACTCAATTGGTCAAAATGTTTTTAAATTATGTTATGTTATATCATTTATTGAAATAAAATTAAAAATAAAAATCTAATTTTTTCATAAAAAATCGTAACTAATATACAATTATATTATTTATTAGAATAAAACTAAAAAATAAGCAACAGATCTAAATCATTGATAATAGAACATGAATTTTATAATAAAAAATAAAAATCTAATTTTTTCTTAAAAAATCGTAATAGTATACAATTATATACTATTTATTGGAATAAAAAATCAAACAAAATGTTAAACTGTAATTGACACAATATCTTTTAACTTTAATTAGGGTAATTTGGTCGTTTAAACAGTCAAATTAAATTCCAATAGATAATATAATTTTATACTAATTATGATTTTTTAAGAAAATTTATATTTATATTTTTGATTTTATTTCAATAAATATCATGATAGAACATCAATTTTAGCTGTAAAAATTAAAATATTTAATATTCTATCTTTTAATTGAGGTATTTTTGGTTTAAATATAACATTTTAAAGTTGAAGGGTTCAAATATTATACGTCTACAAATTTGTCCGTGCATAAAGATAATGGATAATGAAAAATTGACAAGTAAAAAAAATGAGCATAGGCAAAAGAAAAGTGATGCACATAATTCACTTTAAGGGACCAAATAATTTTCTTGGCTTAATTATTTACAAAAAAAATGGGCATAATTTAATCTAAAAAATCTCACCCTCTATGAGTACTAAATATAGAACTAATAATCCAAACAATAAAATTAAAATAAATACAATCACAATTCTATCATTCCATATACAAAGAAATAAAAATCAAATCAGAAGTAAACAATCATAATTAGTACAATCCGAACATGAATACAAATTAAAAACAACAAAAATAGAGATTAGGAAAAACAAATAACTTTCACTCATGGCTTGCAATAACCATGCACTACCATAACCATCTCCACTATGTCGCCAATACCTTGAGGGAAGAACCCCCATGAAAGTTTCCTTGAAAAATGATGGCATCCTACATAAATGGGCAACCCAATAAAAATTGATTGTTACAAGCAGTCATATCCATGTTGTAGATGAACATGAATTGTATTGTCAAATCATGGACAAAACTAAACATAAATCCAAGTTGCACTTGGTCTCTTATGGTCCCTTCTCTTGTGCAAATGAGGAATTCTGCTGCAACTTCTCAATACATTGGGCATCACTTGTTCATGTCCCATCTGGATCTTCCATGCTATTACTCAGGTCTCTACAAATAATTTGGGACATAAAATATTTACAATACAGTTGTCATCTATATTATGTAGAACAATATCTTTGACTTAATTTCAAGCAAAAATTAAACATGAACACAATAAATAATTGATTTTTAGAAAACATTATTCTTATTTTGAGACTCCATGGTGGTTCTCTTATTCCACATTTCTTTTCTTTGTCTTTGCTATATAAGAAGCTTTCTCCCAGTTTCAAGCAAAAAAAAAATGAAAAATAAAACAACTAATAAGCACAAAATTTGACCTAATTAATTGTTAACATTAGAAATATAATAAATAAAAGTATACTGAAATTAAATCAATTTGTCCCCAAATAAATACTCACAACTTCTAACATCGATCTTAACTTAAAGGAAGTAAGAAACTAATACTCCGATTATGTCATTTTGCATGGTTATAAAAGGAAAATATACCCATTATTATTAAGAAATTTACAGGTCTACAACTACATACTAATTCAACCATTACATCTTCCCTTTCTTTATATTTGCTTTCTTCGCATATAATTCACTGTTGGAAATAATTTAATTTATAATGTTGGTAAAGAATTATTTGGACTTATGTTTCATAAGAAGATTTTAATATCATATAAATAAATAACAATGAACATAATAAAAATTCATATAAAGATAAGTTTAGAATAGCCTAGATTCAGGCACGCCAAAAGCATTGTACTAAAAAGAGATACGCCCCCCGCTGCACAGAGTATTTTGACGTTATTTTTTCAAGACAGAGCAATCCCAAAGAAGTTACGGTGCAGGTGTGAATCTCTCTATTGTGAACAATCACAGTCCAAGTTGTCCAAAAAAGCACATTTAAATCATACCACAAATAGACGAATATTTTGTATGGAGAAATATAGAAAATAATGTATCTCCTTCATCAAGAATTCTACAAAATGAGTTTTAGTGGTAGCCTTATATAGGCTGATCTCGAACGGCTAGGTTGGAGTCATTACTCCAAACTTCAATACACATTAAAAATATTAATAAAGCTTGATGATGACACATATATATTAAACTATTATATATATACACACATATACACATATGTAACCCTTTTGAAAGAATCCTATGAAAATATAAATAATGAAAACATTATTGGGGTGGGGTATACATAATAATTATTCAAAACTTTTATTTTAATATTAAATTATTCTAACAATTCCCCCACAAAATTTAAAATTAAAAGGAAATTAAATAAAATTAAATTTGGGCAACAATACCATGCAATGGATGATAGGTGTCTTTCGAACTAGAACCTTCACTTAGCCTAACAAGCTTCCATCTAAAAGAATCATAGTGGACTAGTCTTGAACTAGATTCTTTGGTTCAGTTTTCTACTTGTCAAACGCATGGTACAGGTATTAGATCAAGTTCTAATTAGTTTTGCGCTCTTTATGGCCATGCACGTGTATCTTGATTTTCATGTATGTTCTAATAGGGATTAGCCTATATCTTGTATTAGCGGCCTCACTACAAACATACATATAGGTGAGCCCTCCAAGAGTATTTTGTGATCAATACCATACAAAATCCTGCCTTGGTCTCATTCAAAGATTTACTCTTCCTTTTATTATTATCATAGTTTTAAGCATTGTCACCTTAGAAATGGGAATAAGGAATTTCCCTATTATAATTTCAATACTAACCATAGTCATTCTACAACTTCGTTCTTACCTATTGAACCCCCTTCATGGTATCTCCATTCACAGAGGTCAGGTGTCCACTATGATGACTAACTTATAGGCTTCAGTCCCATTTTTCTCGATGAATCTTGAACTAACTTTTGCTAGTCTTTTAACAAGATATAGTCTACTCTTATAGTTCCAAATCTCATATGACCTCTCAGGTCAGCTATCCAACAATATATATTTCATTTGAATATCCCAGAACCATATAAATCATGGACCCATCATATAAATAGTCTTTTATTTGAATCGAGGCACCAAATTAACAGTTAGAACAAGAGGGTCCAATATTTCTTTTAATGAAGCCAACATATTTGAATCCCAACTAGTATAGTCAATAGTCTTACTATTAGGAATCACAAAAGTGACCAATAGACTACTACTAGAAACTATTTTTAAATTGTGGTTAGTAGTCTCTCACTTCTTAGGAACCATTTTCAATTATGGTCAGTAGGTCTCAAACTACTAGGAACCATTTCGTAATTATGGCCAGCGGTCTTCTATCTACTAGGAACCGCTTTTTAGTTAGGTCAGTAGTCTTTAATCTACTAGGAGCCACTCTCTACAATTTCATCGAGTATCACTTAGAACGTTTTATATTTGTCCCACACAAACAAATTTTTTTTTTCCGACAGAGTTTTACCCCGCTTTATATACCTCCACATTTGGAATCCTTTCAGTATCAACCCCCACATTTATCATGTTTTTCAAAATTTTCAAATGCAAGCATATAGATGATCAACTAAATAACAATAAATTTCCCAACAAAATGTGTCCCCACATTGAAAAATTCTCAAAATTTGTAAATGCATAATTGTTTTTTCTTATGCAATATTGCATCAACACATATACAAATTCATGAAACAAAATTGTGAGATCTTGCGTGTTTTATAAATATAAATGATATTAACTTGCTAATATTTTAAAAATGATGAGAGAAACTTCGAATCATTGTAACAGGAATAGTTGCGTAAGTTTGAGGCATGAACATATTGACTTTTGGATCAAATTTAATTTTTAGAGGTGTTTAAGGTTGGTAAGGGTAACAAAGTAAAAATATTAATTTTTTTAGGTCAAAATAATATTATAATTGAATCCAGGAGGTCCGAAAAAAAAAACATGGAATGGACGTTTAGCTTATATAGCGGTTCGAATGGATAAAATAGTAATTTTAGTGTTTCAGGTATAAATTAACTTTAGTTTTGAGATAAATCATAAAACTAAATGTTTTTAGGTTAAAATAACATTAAAAATGAATCCAAAACATCGAAAAATCTTAGAGTAGTCATATGGATCAAATTGAAATGTTTAGTGGTAAAACCGTAATTTCAGAGAAAAATATTTTTTTTTTTGCCCATGAACAGTAAAAAATCAGGATTACTGGCTTTAAAACCCATATTTCAGCCCCTTTTTTTTCATTATTTCATTCCACTCTCAGCCAAAACCTCTTAGAACTTTAGGAGAAGATAAAGGGAAAAAGAAAAGAGAAGAAGAAGGTTTTTGAAGATTGAGATTTTATTGGAAATCCTAGAAAGTTGGCTTGGAATTCTTGATTTCAGGGTGGGATTTTCATCTCTCTCGCATTTATATCGTGCATCTCATGTATTTTCTTTAGCAAAAGCTTATTATGTGTTTGATGACAAAATATTTGTTATAAACCTTGATTTAGTGTTGAGTATGCCATGAATTGTGAATTCATATGTATAAAAATGATTTTAGTGTTATGGGTTTGAAACCCTAGTTTGATTTTAGTTATGAGTATTTGATTAAATCTATGATTTGGGGATTTTGAAGTATGTTATAATCTTGTACATAATATGACTTATTCTCTTGGAAATGAAAATGATTTTAATGTTGTGGGTTTGAAACCTTAGTTTGATTTTAGTTATGAGTATTTGAATAAATCTATGATTTGGGAGTTTTGAAGAATGTTATAATCTTGTGCATAATATGACTTATTCTCTTGGAAGTAGAAATGATTTTAATGTTGTGGGTTTGAAACTCTAGTTTGATTTTAGTTATGAGTATTTGATTAAACTTATAATTTAGGGGTTTTGAAGTATGCTATGATTTTGTACATAATATATAACTTATTTTCTTGGAATTGGTTATGTTGCTTTGAAAATACAAATTTTGAGATTTAAGTATACTATATGTTTGATAAAATGTCAAGGTTATGGCATAGATTTTCAAAAAGATATATGGATATAAAAAATAATAATTTTTAAAAAATGTATGCTTGATATTGACAGACAGAATGTTAGTAGACGATTGGGCATATTGAGTGGGTTGCCAAAGCGGCTACTAGTCCTAAGGGCAATTGGTTATGGTAGTGGTTTTCGGTGATGGCCTATGTGGTGTCACAAGTCGTGTCATACACGTTTCCCTTGAAAAGCAAAAAGAGCGACGAGACCCTAGGGTGCAAGACCGAAAAGTTTTCCCTGGGATGGTTTATGCGTGAACCGGTGTGATTGATTATATTGTCCATATGAGACGCATACATGGTATTTGATATGATAGTTTGACTTTAAATATATAAACATTTAAGTTATACCTTGTATATTTCAAATGATGAGATGTTGGACGATTTTTATAAATGTTTTATTTACTATCTTGTACCTGTATTTAATTATAGAAAGCTTTAATTACTTATTCGTATGTTTTATGAAATGTTGGTATTTAAAACTTTGTAAATGCTTGAGAAATAGATTATCCTGCTGAGTTGTGGTTGCTCATCCCTTACTAATAATTTTAGAGACTAGCATGCATCATAAGGCATAGGTGATAGAATGCTTGTACGAGCTTAGACTAGAAAAAATCTCTTTTGAAGCCTCTTTGTATTTACCTTTAGAACATATGTAGAAATGTTAGCACTCAAACATTATGTTTGAAAAGGTTGTCTTAAGGCATTTATGGTGTACACTTGATCATCTCATAGAGGGATTATTATTTTGGGTATTGTAATGTAAAGTTTTGACTTGTGTACTAAGTTGTGGTATATATTAGTATTAGATGTATTCGGATTTGGGAGGACTTTGTGGGCCTCTAGTTGCCACCCCGAATTTAGTAGGATTATATTTTTGATGGAGGCAAGTTGTGGATATTTAGTTAGTTTAAATTATGTTATGCTCTTACAGGGATGCTCTTACTAGTTTGTTGGGAGCCCAATTTTCAAAGAAAACTCTGCCAAAATTTTTGGAAAAAATATATATATGTTTTGATAAAAACCAAATGTTTCATTTCATTCAATTATTATTGTAAACTGGCAAGAGAATTTGGGGTAAATATCTCTTCCTTTAATAAAAATTGGGGTGTGACAAGTTGGTATCAAAGCTTAGATATTAGGTCTTATATGGGAGCTGTAGGTAATTGGATTATCCAATTATGGTCCCAGCACATAAAGTTTTTGAAAGTCATTAGGCTTTTGAAGTTAATTGTAGGAAACAACGTATCTCATAAACTCGACTACTTCTCTAGAATGTATATGTTTGAAGTGGTGATCTAAAGGCTAGTTGCATGCGTTGGATGGAAGCAAGTAGAAGATGTGGGAGACCACCCCGACGAGGGGGAAATCAAGTACTGCCACTTCAAGATACTATGAATGTTATCTACCAATATTTGAGGGAGCTTACTACATTGATACAACAACAAGCCGAGAACAACAATAACCATACTACCTCCACCCAAGCTCAAGTGCAACAAGTTGGAGGTGAGGGTAGAAGGATGATGGTTCTTAAAAATTTTCTATGACAACGCCCTCCTTCCTTTCAAGGAGGCCCGGATCCACTCATGGCAAAGAAGTGGCTTCGATAAGTGAAGAAAGTGATGGATGACATGGATATTGCCAATGATTTTAGAGTTGGTCTAGCTGCATATCTCATGGAAGGGGAAGCTGACCATTGGTGGGAGTCGGTAAAAAGAAGGAGAAACTTAGAAAAATTTTGAAGAGGTTTTCAATAGGAAGTATTTTCCAAATTAGTAAGGGATAAGATGACATCCGACTTCATGGCACTTCAATAACGTAACATGACTGTCACTCAATATGAGTCCAAGTTCTTAGAGCTCTCCCGCTTTGCTGCAGAGTATGTATCGACTGAGACCAAGAAGGCCAAATTGTTTGAGAAAGGTTTTCAGCCATCTATTCGGGAGAAATTGATAGCTCTTCGCATTCATGACTTTGGAGAATTAGTTGAGCGGGCTACCCTAGTGGAGAGAGATATGGAGGAAACTTAAGTCATTCGAGAGCGCCACCAACATAGGAAGAGTCAATCCAAGACTGGTAGTGGTAAGGGTGAACGTCACAAGGATACTCCATACCAGCGTTCAGAACACATTATGGGTCAAGAGAGTGAGTCAAGCTATGCACAAAGTTTGAGACCAGCGGGCCACGTTGAGAAAGTGTCGACACACTTGAAGTGGTGTTATGGGTGTGGTGGCACAGGTCACCTCAGAAGTCACTGCTCTTTAGTAGCTTCTTCACCACAGGAACAAAGTAGTAGGGGATTTTATCAACAGTCCATAAAGCTACCATATCAACAAACTTCTTATACTCATGTACAGACAGTAACACAGCAGCCCCAGACCACTCAATTCAAATCTCAGCCACAATAGCAAGCTCAACAGAAGAAATAAGGAACCAAGACTCAGGGCACTGATGCCTCAGCTCTCATTATGGTTTAGTTTAACCTGATGGGAGTGCTTCTAATGTAGTAGTAGAGGGTATGATTCTTCTCTATAATTCGTGGGCTCTGATCTTGTTTGATCCTGGGGTAACCCATTCTTTTATTTGTACATCATATGTCATTGCATTGGGGTTGGAGTTTGAGCCTTTGGGTTATATGCTATATGTAGATCTACCTATCGGGGATTGTTTGGGGACAACTAGAGTGTGTAGAAATTGTGTACTTCGCTTTGGAGAGAAAGAGTTGAGGGTAGATTTAATTGCTTTGGAGATAATGGGGTATGATGTTATTTTCAAAATGGATTTACTCTTTTCCTACCATGCTACTATGGATTGCTACTGGAAGAAAGTGGTATTTCATGCACCAGGGTATATACTTTTCTATTTCATGGGTGAAAATAGTATCCCTCGACATTTCCATACGACATGGAAACAAGTTCTGAAGGTTGATATTGGGAATAGCCTAAGTTTCTTAGCCCACATTTCTGGAGAGGAACGGGATGATGTGGAGTCCACTTTTATTCTTGTAGTATCTGACTTTCTTTACGTTTTTCCCGACGAGTTGCCTGGATTACCTCCATTGAGGGAAGTGGAGTTTTCTATTGAGCTTTATCCTGGCACGAAACCGATATCCATTGCTCCTTATCACATGACGCCGTTGGAGTTGAAGGAGTTAAGGAAACAACTAGATGAGCTTCGTATCCTTGGGTTTATACGGTTTAATACTTCACCTTGGGGTGCTCCCATCCTCTTTGTGAAGAAAAATTATGAAACCCTTAGATTGTGTGTGGACTATAGGAAGTTGAACCAAGTGCCTATAAAGAATAAGTATCCTCTATCCCGCATCAACGACCTCTTTGATCAATTGAAGGGTTTTGGGTATTATACAAATATTGATCTCCGCACGAGGTACCATCAATTGAGGATTAGAGAGGAAGATATTCCTAAGACTGCTTTCCGAACAAGGTATGGGGCACTTTGAGTTTGGGGAAACTTGCCTATAAAAAAGAGGTTTAGTAAACTTATTTTTTCATTCCCATAACATGTGTGGGGTCTTAGCTAGCATAGTGTAAATGTTAAATTTGTGCTCTAAAATTTTGAATTTGCTAATCTTATATTTTGAGAGCGCGAATTAATCATGAATTAGCTTCTTGAGTGTGAAATTACGTTCAAAGCGGTAGAGCGTGACCCCTTTCACATGAATCATGTGACTAAGGACGTATTTTTAGGGGTGACTAGGGAACCATTTTTTTAGTTTATTTTTTGGGGTGGCATTATTTGAGGTGTTCAACCAACTGGGATTCTATTCTTCTTATTTTTGCTTGTCATTAGCGGTAAGTCTTAGGTACAACTCTAGTATTATATTAAAGTATCTAACATTAAACTAATTAACAATGATAGGGAGGCAGTTAAGCATATAAACTAACGTTGGTTGGTCCTAATCATTTGATGCGGGAGACAAGTCCTCTATACAATTAACATTGCTCTATTTGATTGACTGCTAAAAAAAGATAGGGTGAAGCTATTCTCATTCCTTAAATCTCATTTCTTACTCTATTTAATTATCTTACTTTGAACTATTAAGTTTATCTCATCTATACTCACCTCATTAGTTACTAAATCTACCCTATCTATATTCATTAAATAAAAATTAAATTTATTTTATTTTATTTCAACCTACAATATAGACAATAATTAAAATTTTATTTCGGTGTATTAGTTTGGTATAAAGATATTTCAGAAGCAGAATAAAAAAATTAACAATTATTTTTAAAATATTAGTCAAAATATCTTAAAATACCTCAAAATATTCCAAAGACATTGGTAAAAATATATCAAAATATCTCAAATTTTCTCGAAATAATATAGATCATCTTAGAACATTAAAATTTTGCTTTAACTGTTTTTGTTTTGGTTTATTTGACATATATTTAATAGTTTAATTGAATGAGTATAAATGAGGTGAACTTAGTAAATAATAGAGTGAGCATAGATTGGGTGAATTTAGTAGTTTAAAATAAAATAATTAAATATGATAGAAAAAAGGATTTAAGGTGTGGCAATAGCCCCACCCAATAAGATATGGTTGATTTATCTATTTTTCTCTCTCTTTCAAGAGGTTATTTAACGATTTCTTATTTAAGAGGTCAATAAGCAATTTCCACTAGAAAAAAATGAAATCAAATCATTATGACTTACAGGTTCTACATCAGCTAATTCTGACACTTGTAGGAAATTTGTTACCTTGGGCGTGGCAAAAATTTGTGTTGTTGGGAGCTTAAAAGGGAGGTCACTACTCTTACTCTGTTATAATTTCTGAACATTCTACATTATAATATGCATATAATTGGGTTTATTGATTAACTATCAAATAAATTACACTTTTATCCAAACAATTTTTTTAGTAAGAATGAACAAAAACAACATGACTTGTAGAGTTAAGGTGTAATTCTTGAATGTATAGGGAGTAACTGAGTACAAGATAATTACTAAGTATGAAAAAAGAACTTTTGGGCAAACAAGAAATATGGAAACTACGAAGGGAATAATAAAATTGACAAACTTTGTATATGAAGACAAGTGGAGTCACGTGAGTGTAGTAGGGGACAATAGCCTTGTGAATAGAAGTGGGTGTGTGCATTAGTTGGGCTACTTTCTTTAACTTTGAAATTCTAAACATGTAACATATTAAAACACAAGAAAAGGAAGAGAAACAGGGGGCATTAGTGTAGCTTCTTAAGGGCTTATTATGTAGCTTTATTCATGAAGGGGAAAAAATGAGAGAGAAATGGAGAAAAAAGGGGGAGGACACCCTTTCAAGCCATTTTCAAACAATTTTCTTGGGGCTCATGTCTTGAAGAAGAAACCATTGCAAAAGAAAAGAAAAAAGAAAAAAGGAAGAAGAAGAAGAAGAACCTTCTTGAAGTAAGGGTCATTAGCTTGAGAACTCAAATTTGAGGTAGGGGAATCTAACAGTCTAGTGCTTCTTCAAATTCTACTATATATACTTTTTTCAATATCGGTTGGTTTGCACGTAGACTATTTTTAGTACCGTTGAATAAAAAGTAATGGATGAACCAATAGCCACAGAAAAACTTGAGTGCTATAGTTTTCTTACATTTTCTTTTTTTTTCTGGTCATATCTGTTAATAGCGGTTGACAAGAATGAAAGGTTCATGACAATAGAAAGGACATGGCAACCATTCTTTTTTCCTCAATGCCGTCACTCCAAAAGAGATTTTTGAACTAAAACCCATCATTCATCCTTCAAGAAACCAGAAAAGAAAAGAAAGGGGATAAAAAAGTCTGGACGAAACATTGCCGAATCATACAATCGAAAATATTTTCTATGTACTGAAAGAAAGCACATCCTAAAAATTCATTTTATCCATTGCATTTTTAGTAGGATATTGTGTGCTAGACCACCAAAAATGCGTACCAATTGATTAATCACCAAAAGTATTAATTTATTATATTTAATAATAAGTTAATTATATATTAGTTAAGCTTAAATGTGTTAAATTCCTAGATTTTCTAGTTTACTTAATGTTTTATAGTAAATTGGTTGATTTAGGAGCATTATTGAACAAGTAAAGTGAAGCAGATACTTGAGGAAGGATCAGAGTGGACCCAGGAGTATTTGATTAATAATTTGGATCGTTGGACAGTGATTTGGAGTGGTTTCGGTGTTCGAAGGATGTCTAGACCCATCCCAATTTGGAAAGATGCGCAAAACGAGAAGATTGGAGGAGTGCTAGATAATTAGTACCATCCAAACACAATGATTGATGAGCATTAAAGTTGTCTGATAATGCGACGTCAATTCTCGAGGCGTGAAGACTGTCTGGATGCACATGTTTAAGATGGAATTCCAGAGAGTTTTCACTATCCAGATGCATCTTTACCATCCGAAGGAGCCTATTAGGATCTGATTTATGGGAATTTTGACCTAGAAGACGCATTTTTGGAAAATTAAGTTTATATTTGTATACCATAAATTTTCTAATGGTGGCATCAAGCATTTAATCATAAATGATTGCATATGGAGGTCAAAAGAAGTGCATAGTAGCCATGATCTTATTTGTACATCACATGATATCAACAAAACATACCAATAAGAGACAAAGTATTAGAATGGATAACTATAATAAAAATTAGATAAACTATACAAATGAAAACAAAAACTCCATAAACCAAAAGACTCGTAAAGAAAGAGCATATAGCACAAGAAGCAATGGGTTTTTAAGAAATCAGTAAGACAAGTATTCATGAAGTCATGCATTTTGTATGTTAATTCTCTATGTTCTGGATAACTAAAAGCCAAAAAGATATGTTACCCTGTTTGAATCCTCGCTGATAATACATACATTAATTACACAAAAAGGCTAAATTTTAACCGTTTTGGATTGCCTCTCCAAATTCCTTGACATTTGCCAAATGTAAAGAAAGAGATAGTAATTAGCAACCATAAGACACAAAAATACCGTTAAAGACAATTACGATTCTCATATCTTATGTTAATGGGGAAATGTTACCTTCAAGTAAAAGCTCGAAAGTTTATTAGGAAAAATTTAAAAGAAAAAAGTTGGACAAAAAGAAATGATATTGTAAGACAAAGAGCTGAAATCATGTTCAAGTGATTCTTGGACTTTTAATTGACCAAAGGGTTGTTAGTATGATTTAAATGTTTAACATATACATTTTAGGTAATCAAAAATTTTCCTAATTTCATGACATTTTATAGTCTTATAGATGTATCAAAAATCTATATATGTTATAAATATATTGTATATAGATATGGATGAACTCTAATCTACCAATTTAATAGGTGTTAATGTTTGACTCTATAACTTTGCCTTGAGTTAATATTGTATTTGATAACCATTATGATTTGAGACCTATAAAAGGAGATTCTCGCTACATTGAGAAATGCACAAGTTGAAAAGTTCTTTCTCTAGCATAAATATTCTATATATTCTCTTATAGTTTACATAATTCTCTTACTTTCACAATACGTTGTCAGCACGAGACTCTATCTCTCTTGTTCTTTCTCTCATAAAAGGAAGATCCAGTTTCAAGTCATACAAAATTGAAAATTTGAGTTTTTGCAGTAGGTGATAAGTATTACTATTATTATATTCATTTTGTGTTCACTTTTGATATCTATTTTAATTGTAGTTTTACTATCATTGGTGCACTGCTATTTTAATTTTATGAACCAAGCTCCTGAAGTGTTTTTTGATAAATTGCATGTGATAATACAAGCTTCATAAGAGACTTGTCTAAATCAATTTTATAGATTCATTGATAATTTATTCATCATATTTTTGTTTTGTTTGTAATGGTTTACAATCATAGATAGATTAGTTCTTTAAATATTTCATTGACGAAATATTACATGGACAATGTTTTTTTTTACTCACTAATTATTCACTCATGCTAAATTGGATCTTTTACATTTAGTGTTTAGATTATTACCTATACTATTTTTCTTTCAATTCTAAATATGTTTTTTTAATCATATTTAAACCATGTTGAACCTCACAAAATTTTGAGATTGTCGCTCTTAATATTTTAGGCAACAACTATTTGTCTTGGATTCTTGAGGCTGAGATCCACTTGACAGCCATGAATCTTGGTGATACTATCAAAAAAAGAAATATTGCATCCCTACAAGATAGCGCAAAGGCAATGATATTTACTCGTCATCACTTTAATGAAGGATTCAAAAACAAATATCTCATGGAAAATGATCAATATGACCTGATATAGTAGTATACTAAAAGCTTATTTTTTTTGTGAGATCTCGTGTGTTATATAAATATAAATGATATCAACTAGCTAGTATTTTTAAAATAATTAAAATGATGAGAGAAATTTCGAATTGTTGTTAAAGAATAGTCGCGTAAGCTTGAAGTGCGAACGAATTGACTTTTGTGTCAAATTTAATTTTTGGAGGTGCTTAAGGTTGATAAGGAAAGTTAAGTAAATATATTAGTGTTTTTAGGTCAAAATCATATTACCATTGAATCCGGGAGGTCCGAAAAAATTGGAATAGACGTTTAACTCATATAGTGGTTCGGAGGGGGTAAAATAGGAATTTTAGTATTTCAGGTGTAAATTAACTTTAATTTTGAGATATATCATAAAACTAAATATTTTTAGGTTAAAATAACATTAAAAATGAATCCGGAACGTCCAAAAACCTTAGGATAGTCATATGGATTAAATTAGAATATTTAGTGGTAAAACCGTAATTTTGGAGAAAAAATTAATTTTTCATCCCTTGAACAATAGAATTTGGGACTGCTGTGATTAAAACACAGATTTCAGCCCCTTTTCTTTCATTTTTTCTCACATCTCTCACCCAAAACCTCTTAGAACCCTAGGAGAAGACAAAGGGAAAGAGAAAGGGGAAGAACAAGGTCCATAAAACTTGGAGTTTGCTTGAAAATCCTAGGAATTTGGTTTAGACTTCTTGATTCTTAGGTGGGGTTTTCCTTTCTCTTGCATTGACATTGGCATATCATGTATTTTCTTTAGTTAAAGCTTATTATGTGGTTGATGGCAAAATTCTTGTTATAAACCTTAATATAGTGTTGAATATGCCATGAATTTGTGAACCTACATGCATAAAAATAATTTTATTGTGGTGGGTTTCAAACCCTTGTTTGATTTTAGTTATGGGTATTTGATTAAACTTATGATTTGGGAGGTTTTGAAGTATATTATGATCTTGTACAAAATATGACTTATTCTCTTGGAAATGGAAATATTTTAGTGTTATGGGTTTAGAACCCTTGTTTGATTTTAGTTATGAGTATTTGATAAAACTAATGATTTGGGAGTTTTAAGGTATGTTATGATCTTGTACATAATATGACTCATTCTCTTACAAATGAAAATGCTCTAGTTTGATTTTAGTTATGGGTATTTGATTAAACCTATAATTTAGGGGTTTTGAAGTATACTATTATTTTGTACATAATATATATGATTTATTTTCTCTTGGAAATGGTTATGTTGTTTTGAAAATGCAACTTTAGAGATTTGAACATACCACATGTTTGATAAAATGTCAAAGTTATGACACGTGTTTTCAAAAGAATCTATGGATATAGCAAATAATGATTTTTGAAAAATGTATGCTCAATACTGAGAGGCAGAGGGTTAGCAGACGGTTGGGGCCTATTGAGTGGGTTGCCAAGGTAACTACTAGTCTTAAGGTGGATTGGTTATGGTAGTGGTTTTCTGTGAGGGCCTATGTAGCGTCATAAGTTGTGCTCTACACGTTCCCCTTGAAAAGTAAGACGGGCAATGAGACCATAGGGTGCAAGACCCAAAAGGTTCCCCAGTGATGGTTCATGCGTGAACCAATGTGTTTGAATGCTTGTGGGAGCTTAGACTACAAAGAATCTCTTTTGGAGCTTTTTGTATTTACCTTTAGAACTTATGTAGAAATGTTAGCACTCAAGCATTGTATTTGAAAAGGTTGTCTTGAGACATTTTTGGTGTACACTTGATCATCCCATAGAGGGATTATTATTTTGGGTATTGTAATGTAAAGTTATGACTTTGGGTACTAAGTTGTGGTTTATGTTGGTGTTGGATGTATCTGGGTTTGGGAGGACTTCATGGGCCTCTAATTGCCACCCCGGATTTAGTTGAATTTTATTTTTGGATGAAGACATATTTTGGATGTTTAGTTAGTTTAAATTTTGTTAGGCTCTCATAGGGATGCTCGTACTAGCTAGTTGGAAGCCCAATTTTCAAGAAAACTCTGCCGAAATTTTTGAAACAAAAATATATGTTTTGGATAAAAAAAAAACCAAATGTTTCATTTCATTCAATTGTTATTATAAACTGGAAAGAGAATTTTGGGTAAATATTTATTTTATTAAATCACGCTTTAATGAATATTGGGGCGTGACAAGTTGGTATCAGAGCTTAGGTATTAGGTCATATATGGGAGCTGTAGGTAATTGGATTATCCAAATATGGTCCCAGCACATAAAGTTTTTGAAAGTCATTAGCCTTTTGAGGGTAATTGTAGGAAATGACGTATCTCATAAACTCGACTACTTCTCGAGAATGTATATGTTTGAAACAGTGATCTGAAAGCCTAGTTGCATATATAGGATGGAAGCAAGAAGAGGACGTGGGAGACCACCCCAATGAGGGGAAAATTAAGTACCGTTACGTCAAGACACTATCAATGGCATCTACCAATATTCGAGGGAGCTCACTACATTGGAACAACAACAAGCCGGGAACACAACAACAATCATACTACCGCCACCCAAGCTCAAGCTCAAGCTCAAGGACAACAAGTTGGAGGTGAGGGTACAAGGATGATGGTTCTTAAAGAATTTATACGACAAAGCCCACCTACCTTTCAAGCAGGCCCGGATCCACTCGAGGTAGAGAAATGGCTTCGACAAGTGAAGAAAGTGATGGATGACATGGATATTGTCAATGACTTGAGAGTTGGTCTAGTTGTATATCTTATGGAAAGGGAAGTTGATCATTGGTGGGAGTCGGTAAAAAGAAGGAGAAACGTAGAACAAATGACTTGGGAAATTTTTGAAGAGGTTTTTAATGGGAAGTACTTTCCCGAATCAGTGAGGGATAAGATGACATCCGACTTCATGACACTTCAACAACGTAACATGACTGCCACTCAATATGAGTCCAAGTTCATGGAGCTTTCCTGCTTTGCTATAGAGTATGTATCGACTGAGGCCAAGAAGACCAAATTGTTTGAGAAACGTTTGAAGTCATCTATTCGGGAGAAATTGGTAGCTCTTCGCATTCGTGATTTCAGCGAATTAGTTTAGCAGGCTACCCTAGTGGAGAGAGATTGGGAGGAAACTCAAGTCATTCGAGAACGCCGCCAACATAGGAAAAGTCAATCCAAGATCGGCAGTGGTAGTGGGGGACGTCCCTGGGATGCTCCATACCAACGTCCAGAACACAGTATGGGTCAAGGGAGTGAGTCAAGTTATGCACAAAGTTCGAGACCGAGGGGCCACGTTGAGAGAGTGCCGACACACTTGAAGCGGTGTTATGGGTTTGGTGGCATAGGTCACCTCAAGAGTCATTGCGCTTCAGTAGCTTTTTCACTACTGGGACATAGTAGTAGGGGATTTTATCAGCAGTCCACAAAAGCTACCATATCAACAGACTTGTTATGCTCATGTACAGACAGTACCACAACAGCCCCAGACCACTCAGTTCAAATCTCAGCCACAACAGCAAACTCAACAGAAGAAACAGGGAACCAAGACTCTGGGCACTGATGCCTCAGCTCGCATTTATGGTTTAGTTTAGCCTGATGGGAGTGCTTCTAATGCAGTAGTGGAGGGTATGATTATTCTCTATAATTCATGGGCTCGTATCTTGTTTGACCCCGGGGTAACCCATTCTTTTATTTGTACATTATATGTCATTGCATTGGGGTTGGAGTTTGAGCCTTTGGGTTATATGCTATATGTAGATCTACCTACCAGGGATTGTTTGGAGACAACTAAAGTGTGTAGGAATTGTATACTTCGCTTTGGAGAGAAAGAGTTGAGGATAGATTTAATTGCTTTGGAGATGATGGGGTATGATGTTATTTTCGGAATGGATTTACTCTCTTTCTACCATGCTACTATGGATTGCTACCGGAAGAAAGTGGTATTTCGTGCACCGGGAGATATATTTTTCTATTTCATGGGTGAAAATAGTACCCCTCGACATCTCCATACGACGAGGAAACACGTTCTGAAGGTTCATATTGGGAGTAACCTAAGTTTCTTAGCCTACATTTCTGGAGAAGAACGGGATGATTTGGAGTCCACTTTTATTCTTGTAGTATCCGTCTTTCTTGACGTTTTTCCCGATGAGTTGCCTGTATTACCTCCATTGAGGGAAGTGGAGTTTTCTATTGAGCTTTACCTTGGCATGGAACCGATATCCATTGCTCCTTATCGCATGGCGCCGTTGGAGTTGAAGGACTTAAGGAAACAGCTAGATGAGTTTCTTATCCTTGGGTTTATACGGTTGAGTACTTCACCTTAGGGTGCTCCCGTCCTCTTTGTGAAGAAAAAAGATGAAACCCTTAGATTGTGTGTGGACTATAGAAAGTTGAACTGGGTGACTATAAAGAACAAATATCCTTCACCCTGCATCGACTACCTCTTTGATCAATTGAAGGGTTCTCGCTATTATACAAAGATTGAACTCCGCACGGGATATCATCAATTGAGAATTAGAGATGAAGATATTCCTAAGATCGCTTTTCGGACAAGGTATGAGCACTTTGAGTTTGTGGTGATGCCGTTTGGATTCACGAATGCACCTGCGGCTTTTATGGATTTGATGCATCGTGTGTTTCGGCCCTACCTTGACCAATTCATCATTGTCTTCATTGTCGACTTCCTTATCTATTCTAAAACACATGAGGAGCACGCACTACACCTCAAGCTAGTTTTGCAAACCCTGAGGGAACACAAGTTGTATGCTAAAAAGAGCAAATGTGAGATTTGGATGAGAGAAGTCAAGTTTTTGGGACATGTAGTATCTGAGGAAGGAGTGTCAGGTTATCCGTCCACGATTGAAGCAGTTTTGAAATGGGATCGACCTAAGAATGTGACCGAGGTCCAAAGCTTCTTGGGACTAGCCGGTTATTATCAGAGGTTCTTAGAGGGATTCTCTCGTATATTTATGTCGTTGACGCGACTTACTCGAAAGGGGAAAAAGTTTGAGTAGAATGAAGATTGTGAGCAATCTTTTGAGATTTTGAAGGAAAAATTAACCACGACACCTATTCTCATTATACGTGCTAGTGGTGAGGGCTATGATGTTTATACGGATGCTTCATTACAGGGACTTGGGTGTGTGTTAATGCAACATGGAAATGTCATCGCTTATGGTTCAAGGCAATTGAAGACCCATGAACAAAATTATCCCACTCATGATTTGAAACTTGCCGTTGTTGTATTTGCTCTCAAATTATGGCGTTGTTACTTGTATGGAGAACAGTTTCAAATATACTCCGACCACAAGAGTTTGAAGTACATCTTCACACAAAATGATCTGAATGTTTGCCAACGACGTTGGATGGAGTATCTAAAAGATTATGATTTTACTCTTAGCTATCATCCTGGGAAGGCAATGTGGTTGCAGATGCTTTGAGTAGAAAGTTGCGTGGTGAAGTTAGTGGTATGTTGGCAAGTAATTGGAAGATGATGGATATACTTGGAGACTATGATCTATGAGTTAGATGAGATGGATCCCGACCATGCCTATTTAACCTTGTGGCTCAACCTACCCTCCAACGTAGGGATGTTGAGTTGCAATGCTTGGATCCTTCCTTACAGTCGATTCGAGCTCAATTAGAAAATGGGGAAATAGTTGAAGGTTGGTATTTGAGAAATGGAGAACTGAGATATAGGAAAAAGCTATGTGTACCAGATAATTCATCCCTAAAGGAGGAGATACTTGGAGAGTGTCATCGCTCTAAGTTTGCGATCCACCCCGGTGGCACAAAAATGTATAAGGACATGAAACTTCAGTATTGGTGGAAGGGAATAAAGAAGAATGTGGAAAGATTCATAGCTCGATGTGCAATGTGTCAACAAGTGAAGGTGGAACATCAAAAATCCGAAGGATTACTACAGTCCTTGCCTATCCCAGAGTAGAAGTGGGATCACATCACCATAGATTTCGTGTCTGATTTTTCGTGGACTTCACGAGGGTATAATTCCGTATGGGTCATTGTAGATAGACTCACCAAGTTCGCTCATTTCTTGAGTATGAAGACCACTAACACTTTAGAGACCCTGAGCAAGCTTTATATTTGTGAAATTGTTAGATTACATGGAGTTCCACTCTTTATTGTGTCGGATCGTGATTCTCGTTTTGTGTTGACAAAGTCTCCCACGAGCTATGGGGACAGAGTTACACTTTAGCACTGTTTTTCATCCTCAAATAGATGGCCAATCCGAGAGGGTGATTCAAATTTTAGAGGACATGTTACGAGCTTGTGTGTTGGACTTCAAGGAAAGTTAGAGTGATCATCTGTCGTTGGTGGAATTTGCATATAACAATAGTTTTCAATCTAGCATTAGAATGACACCTTATGAAGCCTTATGTGGGAGACCTTGTAGATCGCCCTTGTGTTAGGCGGAAATGGGGGAGAATAGTTTATTTGGTCCGGAGATAGTGAGGGGGACAACTGAAAAAGTAAAATTAATTCAGGAACGACTACACACAACTCAAAACCAACTGAAGAGTTATGCGGATAGGGGGAGGAGGCCATTGGAGTTTAAAAAAATGTGGCAATGTGTTCTTGAAGGTGTCACCCGGAAAAGGAGTACTTTGTTTTGGGAAAAAGGGAAAATTGGCTCCAAGGTACATTGGGCCTTTTGAGATAGTGAAACGAGTAGAGATGGTGGCAAACAAGCTAGTTTTACCACCTCAGCTTTCGGGAGTTCATGACGTGTTTCATGTTTCCATGCTACGGAAATGTGAGCCCAACACATCACATATTCTTGATTGGCAAGACATCAAAATACAAGAGGACGTGAGCTACAATGAAGCACTAATGCAAATTCTTGACACGAGGGAACAAGTTCTACGCAACAAATTTATACCTCTTGTGAAGGTGTTATGGCAACACCATGACGTCGAAGAAGCTACTTTGGCATTGGAGACCGATATGCAAGCACAATATCCACATCTTTTCGACATTGGAGGTTAGTAACAAGTTTCGAGGACAAAGCTTATTTTAACGGGGTGGATTGTAAGATCCTGTGTGCTATATAAATATAAATGATATTAACTGGCTAGTATTTTTAAAATAATTAAAATGATGAGAGAAATTTTGAATCGTTGTTAAAGAATAGTCGTGTAAGCTGGAAGTGCGAACTTATTGACTTTTGTGTCAAATTTAATTTTTGGAGGTGCTTAAGGTTGATAAGGATAGCTAAGTAAATGTATTAATGTTTTTAGGTCAAAATAATATTACCATTGAATCCGGGAGGTCCGAAAAATTTGCAATTGACGTTTAGCTCATATAGCTGTTCGGGGGGTAAAATAGTAATTTTAGTATTTCAGGTGTAAATTAACTTTAATTTTGAGATAAATCATAAAATTAAATATTTTTTGGTTAAAATAACATTAAAAATGAATCCGGAACGTCCAAAAACTTTAGGGTAGTTATATGGATCAAATTAGAATGTTTAGTGGTAAAACCGTAATTTCGGAGAAAAAATTGATTTTTCATCCCATGAACAGTAGAATTCGGGCTGCTGTGTTTAAAACACAGATTTCATCCCCTTTTCTTCCATTTTTTCTCACATCTCTCACCCAAAATCTCTTAGAACCCTAGGGGAAGACAAAGGGAAAGAGAAAGGGGAAGAACAAGGTCCATAAAGCTTGAAGTTTACTTCGAAATTTTAGAAATTTGGCTTGGAATTCTTGATTTTTAGGTGGGGTTTTCCTTTCTCTTGCATTGACATTGTGCATCTCATGTATTTTCTTTAGTTAAAACTTATTATGTGGTTGATGGCAAAATTCTTATTATAAACCTTGATATAGTGTTGAATATGCCATGGATTTGACTAAACCTATGATTTGGAGGTTTTGAAGTATACTATTATTTTGTACATAATATATATGACTTATTTTCTCATGAAAATGGTTATGTTGCTTTGAAAATGCAACTTTTGAGATTTGAGCTTACCACATGTTTGTTAAAATATCAAAGTTATGACATGTGTTTTCAAAAGAATTGATGGATATAGAAAATAATGATTTTTGAAAAATGTTTGCTCGATACTGATAGACAGAGGGTTAGTAGACGGTTGGGGCCTATTGAATTGGTTGCCAAGGCGACTACTAGTCCTAAGGGAGATTAATTATGGTAGTGATTTTCGGTGATGGCCTATGTGGCGTCACAAGTTGTGCTCTACACGTTCCCTTTGAAAAGCAAGACGGGGGTTGAGACCATTGGGTGCAAGACCCAAAAGGTTCCCCAGTGATGGTTCATGCGTGAACCAATGTGATTTATTATATTGTTCGTATGCGAGACATGCATGAAATTTGCTATGATGGTTTGATTTTAATTTATACCTTGTATATTTCTAATGTTGAGGTGTTGGAAGATTTTTATAAATGATTTAGTTATTATCTTGTACATGTATTTAATTATAGAAAGCTTTCATTACTTATTAGTATGATTTGTGGAATGTTGGTTTTTAAAACTTTGTAAATGCTTGAGAAAAGGATTATCCTACTGAGCGTGTGGTTGCTCATCCCTTCCTAACATTTTTCGAGACTAGCATGCATCCTAGGGCATAAGTGACGGAATGCTTGTGGGAGTTTAGACCAGAAAGATTCTCTTGTGGAGTTTTTTGTATTTACCTTTAGAACTTATGTAGAAATGTTAGCACTCAAGCATTGTATTTGAAAAGGTTGTCTTGAGGCATTTTTGGTGTACACTTGATCATCCCTTAGAGGGATTATTATTTTGGGTATTGTAATGTAAATTTATGACTTTGGGTACTAAGTTGTAGTATATGTTGGCGTTGGATGTATCCGGGTTTGGGAGGCCTTCATAGGCCTCTAATTGCCACCCCGGATTTAGTTGGATTATATTTTTGGATAGAGGCATGTTGTGGATGTTTCGTTAGTTTAAATCATATTATGCTCTCATAGGGATGCTCGTACTAGCTAGTTGAAAGCCCAATTTTCAAAGGAAACTTTGCCGAAATTTTTGAAACAAAAATATATGTTTTGATAAAAAAAAAAAAAAAACCAAATGGTTTATTTCATTCAATTATTATTGTAATCCGGGAAGAGAATTTGGGGTAAATATTTATTTTATTAAATCACGATTTAATTAAAATTGGGGCGTGACATTTGTAGTGAAACTAATTTTATTAATTAATAAAAGTTTGTTCTTACCATTTTATTGAGAATCTGTATAGGTAAAATGCTTGCATTATATTTAATATTTGGTATGCATGTATGTCTTATATTTTACATTGTAGATAATCTGGTGTGTAAAGTTTGACTTATACACAGAAGATCAGATTATCGAATTCTTGTATAATATGAGTATATATGTTCACAATCCTAGATGGAATTAGACACGTCATTGGTATGATTATAGTGTAATATTTTTGCATAATGTGTCTTGACTGTAAAAGACTGTTTAATGTTTCAAATTATTGCACTAGTACTTTGTGTATTGAATAGACTCATGTTAAGATTATTACCTGTTACTGATTCAAAAAGATAATAAATACCTCATGATTATTATGATTATTTATGTTCTTAATCCCAAAATATTTAATTGTCACGTGCATATAATATTTGTCGCATTAATTCATCAAAGGGTAAGATTCATATTGAGTCAATAAGCTCGGTGAATTAGGAGATGATGTTATTTGTATGGTAGAAATTAAATATTAAAAAAAATCACACCCTAGTATTTAGATAGGTTGATGATATCTTCTTAAGGAAGCTCATAAGTTTTGTCCATGTCAAACTTTACAGGTGGATTTAATTATCCGACATGACCAATAAGTTGAGTGGTAAGATCTCAAGGAATAAAAAAAGTCAATTAAAATATAATTGTCAGTAATTTATTTAATTGATAGACATCTGCAATCTTAAACGTGGAGAGAATGTTAATCATATAACAATAAGGAGCTCGAATATAATTTTGAGAAAAGGTTCAGAAGATCAATAATATGTCTTTTGTGGACTGACTTATTATTAATGGGTTGTAGGATGTTTGTTCTAGGTTTAACATAGGATTCTTAAGCCCATTGGAAGTTCGGTCTTTATTTCTCCTAGGGTCTTTGTCATAGCCTATATATAGACGTTTAAACTCTCTTATTCAATATCTAATTTTTACTCACGTTTTTTAGAGAGGTTGAAATTGAGGTCTTGACAGCCCACACTACATCCGATTTCTGACTTTTGGGGATATACGACAAAAGGCCGAGAGGTACGTCGAGCTGTCCTTCAATTGCAAGATTTTAAAAAGGTGATGACACTATTAAAAATCAACTCAGAATTGACACTATGAGGAGAAACAATTACTGATAAAAACATGTCAGAGAAAATATTCTCTACTTTCCACGCCTCTAAAGTGCTCCTACAGCAGCAATATAGAGACCGCAAATTCACTAAATACTCTAACCTTATATCATGTCTTGTGACTGAACAAAATAACGATTTTTTGATGGAAAACCATGAATCTTGCCTGACAGGTTCTACAACATTCCCTGAAGCGAATGTCACCTCATCCCATGGTTGTAGTAAGAAACATGGTCGTGGTCAAAACAATAATCGACACCCTTGGTCATAACAATGCACCTCACCACCAGAAGTGAGCAAACAAAGATGCAAAACAACATAGAGGAAAATGTTTGCTAAATAAATCGCCCAAGAATTATGAAGAAGTTTGCCATAGGTGTGCTATGAAAGGTCACGTACCTGTCGTACGCCCATGTATTTGGTGGACCTTTACCAGGTATCCATAAAGGAAGAAGAAAAGAATATTGAAACAAATTTCATTGATCACCATGAACCAGTGGATCTTACTTGCCTTGATGTTCCCTATCTTTTTTTTTTTCTTTTTTGATGTTCCCTATCTAGTTGACATAACTCACCTTAATGTTTTTGATTTCTTTGCCGATCCTAATGGAAAAATTGATCATTTGATCGGTGATGGGAATATCCACATCGATTAGTGTTATTTTTCTTATCATATTATCTTTCTAAGATGTTTAGCATGAATTTCCTTTAATTTTTTTTTTTTGAAGTTTTATTTCAATATAAGCTTATTGTGACTTTGTTCTTGTGAATGAAAAGGAATGTATCTTATTTATCAACTGTTCAATTCTGAAAGCTTATTGTAACTTTGTTCTTGTGAATGAAAATAAATGTATCTTATTTATTAACTGTTCAATTATGAAATGAATGGTGAAGATGCATGTGTAGTAGACAGGGGCACAATCTATAGAATCCTTATAAAAGATTTTTCTCCAACTTAACATTAGTTGAAGCTAATGTAAATACAATATGGGGTTCTATAAACCTGATTGAAGGCTCCGAATAGCTATTATCATGTTACCAAATGGAACAAAAATTCATATCAGCGACGCCTTATATTCAGTCAGATCCTAAAGAAATCTGATAAGTTTCAAAGATTTACGTCGTAATGGATTTCATATTGAGACTAGGAATGATAATAATGGAGAATATATTTAAATTAAACCAATTGTTTCTGGTCTGAAGCTTATATTAGAGAAACCTCCTACTTTTTCTTCTGGGTTGTACTATACAACCATAAGAACAATTGAAACAAACAATATGATGAGCCAAAAGCTCTCTAATCCAAAGACTTTTGTACTTTGGCATGATCGACTTGGTCACACTAGGTCAATATTGATGCGTCGAGTCATCAATAATTCACATGGACATCCTCTAAAAAACCAGCAGATTCTTTGGCCTAGTAATTACACATGTAATCCTTGTTCACAAGGAAAATTGGTTATTAGATCATCTCCCACAAAAGTCAATGTTGAATCCCCAACTTTTCTACAGAGACTTCAAAGGAGATATTTGTGAACCTATACACCCATCATGTGCACCATTTAAATATTTTATGGTCTTAACTGACACTTCAACACGATGGCCACATGTTTTTTTTATTTTCTACTTGGAATGTTGCTTTTGCTCGTTTTCTTGCCCAAATAATCCGGTTACGAGCACAATTCCCAAATTACTAAATCAAGACAATTCGTCTTGATAATGTCGCTGAATTTACATCTTAAATATTTGATAACTATTGCATGTCTATTGGGATTGATGTGTGTTAAGTGTAGAGAATTAACACAACATATTAGAGAGGAACAGAGAGAGGTCAAAAACATAACTTAACTCTTATACATCACTTGTATTTATAGTTAACTCACAATAATAAAAATTATGCATACACCCTCTTACTATTAACAATTTACACATACTACCCAAATATTTTTAACACTCCCCCTCAAGCTGGACTATATATATCATATAATCCAAGCTTGAAACAAATCGCTATAACACGTGTACGACTCAATGCTTTGGTAAACATATCTGCAAACTTTTCTTCAGATTTCACAAATGGAGTTGTAATCTCCCCAACTACTATCTTGTCCCAAATAAAATGACAATCGACCTCAATATGTTTGGTTCTTTCGTGAAACACTGGATTGACAACGATATGGATAACTGTCTGGTTGTCACAGAACAACTGTAAAGGAAGTTGAACTGGAAACCCAATTTCCTGGAGGAAGTTTAACAGTCAAGTCAACTCACTTGTCGTATGCGTCATTGCCCTATACTCAGCCTCAGCACTGGATCTTGCTACCACAAATTGTTTCTTACTTTTCCATGAAAGAGCGTTACCTCATAAGAAAGTACAATAACCAGTGGTTGATCTTCGATCAGAAGGAGAACATGCCCAATCAGAATCTGAGAAACCTTCCACTCTAAGATGTCCATTACCTCGATATAACTGTCCAAGTCCAGGGGCACGTTTGAGATATCGCAGAATACGAGTAACTGCTTCCCAATGTGGTACTCTAGGACACCCCATGAACTAACTTACTATACGAACTGCATAGCAAATATCCATTCGAGTAATAGTGAGATAATTGAGCTTCCCAACCAATTTGCAATACTGACCCAAATTCTTAAACAGTGCACTGTCATCCATCAAAAGTTTTTGATTCGGATCCATAGGAACATCAATAGGTCTGCCACCCAGCAAACCTGTTTCCTCTAGCATGTCAAGTACATATTTTCTCAAGAATAAACAAATGCCCTGTTTAGATCGAGCCACCTCAATACCCAAAAAAATACCTGAATTTTCCCAAATTCTTAGTATGAAATCGATCATGCAAGAATATTTTTAACTTGACAATCCCCTCAGAATTATTTTCAGTAATCACAATATTATCTACATAGAGTACCAATATAACATACCCAACATCTGTCTGTCTATGAAACACAGAATGATTAGTCTGACATCGAAGAAGGCTAAACTCTAAACCTGTATATGAAAACTTATCAAACCATGCCCTCGGTGACTGCTTAAAACCATACAAAGATTTCTTTAACTGACATACACTCTTACCATACTCCCCTTGAGCAGTAAACCCAGGTGGTTGATCCATGTATACCTCTTCAACCAAATCACCATGTAAGAAGGCATTATTGAAGTCTAACTGAAACAAGGGTCAATCAAGATTAGCAGCCAAAGAAATCAAGATACATACAGAGGAAACAGGAGAGAAAGTCTCCTCATAATCAACTTCATAAGTCTGAGTAAAGCCCTTTGCAACAAGTCGGGCTTTGAGACGCTCCACAGAACCATCCGGATAAAATTTAACAGTATACACCCAACAACAACCAATAGTTCATTTACCAGGAGGTAAAGGAACGAGATCCCAAGTCTTATTATGATGTAAAACATCCATCTTCTCCTCCATAGCTTTCCTCCAAACCAGAGCAGATAATGCATCCTGTAATTGCTTAGGAATAGATATAGTAGATAATTGGGAAGTAGAACAAGAGAAGACATGAGACAAAGCATTATGTGAAACAAACTGAGCAATGAGATGATTAGTAACACACGAACGAGTACCTTTTCGAAGCGCAATAGGTAAAGAGTCTAAATTACCTGATGTACCAGGATCAGAAGGCGACACGGACAACAGTACATGCACCTCAGTCGATGAGCGAGGACGACGAAAGTAGACACAGAGAGGTAAAGTAGATGGTAACATAGTGGGAGCTGATATCTGAAGATAAGGGAAGAGATGGTGGTACAAGAGATGACCCAAAGTCCAGATCCAAAGGCTGAAAAGGTGCTGGAAAATATGGAACAAAAATCCTCAAATGTGACATCGGCACTACTAAAATATCGTCGCAGAAAAGGACTGTAACAACGATACCCTTTCTGTGTGCAGAAATAACCAAGAAATACACATTTGATAGCTCGAGGGTCAAATTTATCAAACCCAAGACCCAAATTGTGAACATAACAGACACATCTAAAAACCTTAGGAGTTAGAAAAAATAAGGGATTACTAGGAAAAATCACAGAATATGGGTTTTGTCCATTTAACACAGAGGATGACATACGATTAATAAGGTGACAAGCAGTAAGAACAATATCACTCCAAATATATCGAGGAATATACATCTGAAATAACAGGACAGAGGTGACTTCCAACAAATAACGGTTCTTGCGTTCAGCAACACCATTTTGTGGAAATGTGTAAGCACAAGAAGTCTGATGAATAATGTCAGCTTTACTAAAATAAGCTGAAAAATGATTAGATTCATATTCACGAGTATTATCAGAATATAAAATACGTATACGACAACCATACTCAGTTTTTATTTCCTTACGAAATGTCTCAAATATGGAGAATAATTCAGACCGAGCTTTCATCAAAAACAGTCAAGTCACGCGAGAATAGTCATCCACAAATGACACAAAATAGGAATATTTATCAGATGAAATATTCTTTATGGGATCCCACACATCAGAATGTACCAACTCAAATGGACTAGACACACGATTATTGACTTTAGACTGAAATGACACACGGTGATACTTACTAAGTTGACCAGTTTCACAAGACAAAGATGACACACCACTAAGACTGGGACCTTGGCGCTTCAGATTATGGAGAGAGGGATGTTCAAGACAACAATGCCATTGAAAAGGAGGCAACGAGGTTCGTAGTGCCTGAGTAGGTGAATCAAAATTAAAGTAATATAGGCCACCAGCTTCATGTCCCGTACTAATCTTTCTCTTCGTCTTGAGATCCTGAAAGACACAATAAGAAGGATAAAGGTTACAGAACAATTGAGAGAACGAGTAATCTTACTAATAGAAAGTAAACTAAAAGAAAACTAAGGAACAAATAACATGGAAAAAAGAGACATATCAGGACTCAAGTGAGTAGTCCCCAGACCTAAAACTTTAGAACAAGTACCATTAGTAAGAGTAACACTACGTGTGGAAGTAGCAGACTGATACGTAGAAAAAACATCTGACGCACTAGTCATGTGGTCAGAAGCGCTAGAATCTATGATCCAGGGACTGCACATGGAGGAGAATAAACAAGTGGAAACAATACATGACTGGACAAAAGTAGCAATGGATGGAGATGAGACAGATGGAATAAAGGACCTGAGATCTTGCTTGGGTTCCATAAGAGTGCAGCAAATAGGAAATAAAAAGTGCGACAATGCTGGAAGGCTGAACCGGCCAAGAAAATCGTTGAACCGGACTGGTTTATCCCAAAGGAGGCTACTGGAAGGCTGAATCGGACTGATTAGCCTTGTGGATCACTGAACCGAAGGAAAGGAGGCAGCTGGAATACTGAACCGGGCAGGAAAATCGGTCTGGACAACTGAATCAGTCCTGCTAAGGCTACTAGAAAGCTAAACCGGGTTGGGAAATCGGGCTAGACCACTGAACCGGACCGACTGGACTTGTTGGAAGACAGAACCAGAGCGACTAGTTGCTCAGGACCGCTGAACCGGTCCGAGGATGAACCGGGATTGAGCCAGTCTAATGCTGGACCATGTGCTGGACCGGGTCTTGGGCTAAACTTAAAATAATTTAAGATCATGGGCTTGACCCGATCTGATCCAGACCCGACTCCACGGGGTGGATCCCTTCTTCTTCGTTGATTAGGGTTCCCAGAGAACTCTCTGGTTTTTGACGGCGCCACACGCTAGACCACCACGAACAGCACCACCACCACCCCGAACAACACTGCCACCACGAACGATCACGACCACACCACCACAACACCACACAACTGTCGATGATGAACAGGGACCACACCAACAATCAACGATGAACAGGGACCACACCACCACAAGACAGTACCACCACACGCCACCATAATAACGTCGCTACACCACGACGAAGGAATCAACAATACCACGCCACCACCACTCACGACAACAGCACCACAAATGAACTATAGCAATTGTATTACCATCACCACTATAGCTTCGACACAGCCACACCACCATGACGAACACACGAAACGATGGCAAACGATGATCAACAATACACAACCACAACAACTAGAATTAATTTATTCAAAAAATATATTTAGGATTATTCATGCTCTGATACCATGTTAAGTGTAGAGGATTAACACAATATATTAGAGAGGAACAGAGAGAGGTCAAAAATATAACCTAACTCTCATACATCACTTTTATTTATAGTTAACTCATACTAATAAAAATTACACATACACCCTCTTATTATTAATAATTTACACATACTACCCTAATATTTTTAACAATGTGGAGCACCCAGTTGCTCACATCCATACCCAAAATGTTTAGCCGAATCTCTCATCAAAAGACTTCAATTAATTGCTCGACCTTTACTTATGGGAACAAAGCTACCAATTTCTGCTTAGGGACATGCAATACTACATGTAGCAACTTTAGTTCATATTCAACCAACTGCTTACCATCAATACTCTCCAATACAACATGTACTTGGTTAACCCCCAGATATTTCTCACATACAAACATTTGGTTATGCTGTATATGTCCCATTTGCACCTTCGTAGCACACTTAGATATGTCTACAACATTGACTAGGAATTTATGTTGGGTATAGTTCACCTTCAATTATTAGGTATCATGAACCTTTGACAGGATATGTTTTTACCCAAAGATCTGTAGATTGTTATTTTGATGAGACAGTATTCTCGTCGTTAGGGAGGAAATACTAAAGACGGTGTGAGCTTTCTTGGACTTCAAAAACTATGTCTCATCTTGATCCACACAATCCTTAATGTGAAACTGAAGTACAAAAAATTATTCACCTCCAAAGAATTGCTAATCAGTTGCCTGATACATTTATCAATGCATCAAGAGTAACAAAGTCTTATGTGCCCAGATGTGGACACTCCGACAAAGATTGATGTTCCAATTGAAACATCTATGGCAACAAATGAATCATCAACTACATGCTTGAAGCGTGGACGACCCATGGGTTCAAAAGATTTTGTTCCCCAGAAGAGGAGAGTAAAAGGGCAATCACATACAACTTTTAAAGAAGTTGTTGAATTGGGGAATAAAGATGCACCCACATCATCTCAAATGATATCTCCTAAAGAGAAAAATATTCCTAAAATGACACAGACTCCTGAAGAGATGCAAATATCTGCAAATGAAGAGATTTCTATTAACTATGCATATACATGAGAGATGTGGGATCGCCCAAAAATAAGCACTAGTCATTTATTTTCTTTTGCAGTAACTACTTAAATATTAAATGTTGATGATCTCGAACCATGCACAATAGATGAATTCCGACATCGACGTGATTGGCCAAAATGGCAAGAAACAATCCAAGCAGAATTGGATTCTCTTGCAAAATATGGAGTGTTTGGACATGTAGTCCTAACACCTAATGATGTAAAATTGGTTGGTTATAAATGAGTTTTTTTGAGAAAAATAAATGACAAAAATGAGATCACAAGAAACAAAGTGCACCTAGTAGCACAAGGTTTCCTGTAGAAACCTAGAATTGATCATGAAGAAACATATTCACCAGTAATGGATGCAATTACATTTTGGTATCTTATTAGTCTAACAGTCTCAAAAGGACTCGACATGCGTCTTATGGATGTTGTTATTGCATATTTATATGGAAAGTTAGATATTGATATTTATATGAAAGTCCTTGAATGATTGCAATTGCCTGAAGTAAACACATCAAAACCATGCAACATGTACTCAATTAAGCTGAGACAATCCTTATATGGATTGAAACGATCTGGAAGAATGTGGTATAACCAACTCAGTGAGTACTTGGTAAAGGAAAGATATGTTAACAATCTCATATGCCCATGTGTATTTATTAAAAAATCAAAATTTGGATTTGCCATCATTGTCGTATATGCTGATGATTTAAATCTGATTGAAACTCCTGCAGAGTTGATAAAAGTTGTTGAATATTTGAAAAAGGAATTTAACATGAAAGATCTTGAAAAAACAAAGTACTATCTTGGCCTATAGATCGAGCATACGTTAAACAGAATTCTTATTCATCAAACAACCTATACCGAAAAGGTCCTGAAGTGATTTGGCATGGATAAAGCATATCCCGTTAAGTACTCCAATGGTTGTTTGATCTCTCGATATCAATAAGGACCCTTTTTGTCTTAAGGAGGAAAATGAAATGTTTCTTGGTCTTGAAGTGCCATACTTAAGTGTAATTGGTGTTTTGTTATACTTAGCGCAATGTATTAGGCTTGATATAACATTTGCAGTTAACTTGTTGGCAAGATTTAGTTCTGCACCAAATCAATGACATTGGAATGGCGTAAAACCTGTTCTACGATATCTTCGTGGAACTGCAGATTTAGGTTTGTCATACTCAAAGCAATCAGTCAATGCTCCGTAGTTAGTCGGATATGCAGTTTTTGGATACCTATAAGATCCCCACAAGGCTCGTTCACAATCTGGGTATGTTGTCACATGTGGTGACACAGGGATCTCATGGCGATCTACGAAGCAGACTTTGATTGCTACATCTTTCAATCATTCTGAGATACTTGCACTCCATGAAGCGAGCCGTGAATGTGTGTGGCTAAGGTTCATAGTCCATCACAATCGAGATACTTACATGCTTCTTTTGATTACAAATTCACCAACAGTCTTATATGAAGATAATGTTGCTTGCATTGCAAAAATTAAAGGTGGATTTATCAAAAAAGCATATTTCGACAAAGTTCTTCCACACTCATGAACTCCAACAAAGTCATGAAATTGAAGTAAAGTAGATACGATGTAGTGACAATCTTGCAGATCTATTCATTAAAGCTTTACCATCATCAACATTCAAGAAATTGGTATATGGCATTGGAATGTGCCGAGTTTGTGACAAATCTAATTGATTTCAAATTAGGGGGAGTATCCACTTCAAGATACAGGATATATACATGTTGTACTCTTTTTCCTTCGTCTAGGTTTTGTCCCATTCACTACAAGAGTAAGAGCCTTTTGTGATAAATTTTTTACGGCGGTTGAGTTCACTGTCACAAAAAAAGTATTTGAGGCAATTTTTTGTGGCGGCTGTGTTTGCCGTTACAAATAGCGTGTTTGTGTTAATAATTGTGACAACTGTTTTTTCTATCGTAAATAGTGTCATAAACTCAAAAGAAATTTTTTTATTTGAGACAACTATTTTTCCTGCCTTAAATAATATTTTATAAATTCAAAAGAATATTTTATATTTATGACAGCTATTTTTCCCGTCGTATATAATATTTCATAAAACATTAAAATATTGTTTTAGATTAAAAAACAATTTATAGTTTAAAGAAGAAAAACTCTAAATAAAATTTGTATTGGCCACAACTATTTTTCATGTTACAAATAATTTTTTATAAAATACGCAGTTTAACATCAAAAGACAATTTCTAGTTCAAAGAGAAAAAATTAAACTCTACAAAGTCAAGTTTTTCTATCAAAACTAGTGGTAACAAAATATGACATCACTCATTAACACGACATAAAATTAGTGGGTTTGAGTCTTCCTGAAGCCACTTGTTTAGTAAACGAGTGGACCCGTCACGATATTATTATAAGCGAATTAGGTATTGGTGAAACCAATTAGAAAAAATGTATACGATATGACTCGTTTATATACAATTTACATAATTGAACAAGCCGTTCAGAGAAATATTGTGTGGCCCTTTGTTGATGTACATTCTAACTTCTTTTAGTTCTTTATGGTATATATGTATATAAATATTATTTCAGTATATATAATTTTATATTTTTTTAGACATCACTAAGAGAGTAGATGGTTCGGGAAGGATGTTCAACTTTTTGCATTAATTTCTTGTACTCGTAGATCATTATGTTTTATAAAAATGCATATTTCACATTTTGTTGAACTCATGGGATTGTGTTTTTTTTTTTTTGATATGAAAATATTGCTATATTTTTGAAAATGTTGATTATATTTACTTTTGTGTTTATCTATATATTAAATTGGGTAGTTTTATGGATACCAATGAGTCTTTGGTCTAATGTTACTCCTTACATTGTAAAAATTTTGTCTTCTTGAGGTCAAGGGTTTAAGCCCTCTTCCCCCCTCCCCCTCCAAAAAAAAAAAAAATTGTACGGAGCACAGGGTATATAACATTGGTTACCAGCGGTCTATAATAATTAAATTTTTTTTTGTGGCAGCATCGTTGCCGTCGTAAATATATCTTCTATTTTCTATGACATCCAAATATGGTATTTGAGGCAGCACTTTTGCCGCCATGATAAAAGCAAAAGTGTCAGATTTTTTGTGACAACTTATTTACGGTAGAGTCTTGCTGCTGTAAATATTATTTGAGACAGACCTTTGCTGCTGTACAACCTTTTTGAGACCACACGTATTATGGCGATGCAATGCCGCCACAAAAAGTATTTGTGATAGCAAATAAACCTTTTATGACAGTACTTTACTGCCGAAAAAACCCTTTTTTCTTAAAGTGATTGGGTTTTCCTAATTAGGATTTAATGAGGCAACATTAGTGCGTCTAATGCTATTCTAAGATTCATCTAAATATGTATTCTTTTTCCTTCTCTAGGTTTTTTCCCACAGGATTTTCCTACCAAGATTTTAACGAGGCATATTATTTTTGCATAGTAGTCATCCAAGGGGGAGTGTTGTAAATATATTGTATATAGATATGAATGAACTCTAGTCTACCAATTTAATAAGTGTTAGTATTTGACTCTATAACTTTGGCCAGAGTTAATGTTGTATTTGATGACCATTTTGATTTGAGACATATAAAAGGAGGTCTTCACCACATTGAGAAATACACAAGTTGAAAAGTTCTTTCTCTAGCATATATATATTTTCTATATTCTCTTTATAGTTTATATAATTCTCTTACTTTCACAACAATATCTTTATATTTACAAATTTTTGTGAGTACTATTGTATTAAGCTTGCATGTAAAACTATATGACAACACTGAATATGGATGGTAGCTAATTACATAGAATTTTTTACTGGCTTGAGTTAATCATTGTTGCATGAGTATATTTTTTCTTGTTTATTTGTATAAAGTATATGTATTTTATTGATTATGGATAATGTCTAAGTTGCTTATGCATGTGGGGTTTTGACATGTGGTTTGCCTTGGTTTTGAGGAATTACTTTTTTAGTTTGATACACTTTTTTTTTTTTTGAATCAAAGTGGTTTGAAAATTTTGAATACTTACATACAATTTAGGAACTTGGAATTTGTAACATTTTAACTGTAGTTTGTAAGGGTTTAATTAGCTAGCGTTTCACCTAAAAAGGCTACATACATGAATTTTTGTGAATTTCAAAAGTTAGGTTGCGCTTGCTAAAAATGGAACTTTTGTGTGTATATATGTCTTTAAAAATATAGCTAAGTGGTTTTAGTGCTTGAAGAGTTGCGAAATATTATAGATCAAATGTTAGAAGTTTCTATTTTGCAAGGACACAAAAGTCATTGCAATCGAAACTATGTTTCTAATTTTGGTGAATTTTCCAAGTCACCAAAAAATGTGCATTTAACATGCAAGGTGAAACGTTAAATTTGTTAGAGTATTTATATTATGGGTAGTTTAGGCATTTTATATTATTTTGTTGCCCTAATATATAAGGGTCTACCATTGTATATTCTTTGTTATGGTTGTGTTACTGATTGGATTAGTCTGAATAAAATTCTTGACTTCTCTCTTTCTTTTCTTGGCTTTAATCAATGTTAACAAAATTGACCACTACAACAAAAAAGAATCACCTTTTAGCAGTCAACAATCCTTCTTATGCTGCAAGTAGGAGTTCTCATTCTTGAAAGGCTCCTCAAAGGCAACACACCAAAACAGATCTGTGAAAGAATGGTCGTTGTGTCTGTGTGCTAAACGTTGTAGTGTGGTAACCCAAATTGTAAACATATCTTGCAAATCTTCGCACCGTCATGCCTGTAGGTCACATGGAGCACCAACCCATTGTACCACAGACACTCTATTGGATTATCACATGGTTAGAGTATATTTAAGTGTTTGGGGTAGTTTAGTCACTTGATGTATTTTAAGTTGCCCTAGTATATATAAGCCTTCCATTTTATATTTTATTTCATTAAGCTGCTATTGAGACTAATTGTGTTGTAATATATTTTTCAATCTTTTCTCTCTTTCTAGTTTGATCAATATTAATATGATGTCATCAACCAAAGTTCATGGGAGACATATTCTTGATCAATTCTTTAGGGGGTAGCAACTTGGTATGATTTGTTTTTGGTTTCAAAGTCTACATGTTGGATTTGTTTGATTTTTGGAATATTGTTGGGATATGTTCGACAATTTTTGGATTTGAAATTTTAGCTAGATTTCTGTGATTTATGGTTCAAATTTCTTACATAAGTTGCGAATTGGGGTTCTTGGTGTTTTGTCGATTAATTAGAAGCACCTTGAAGTGTTTTTTTTTTTTTTTGACAAAATCTGAGGTATTATTGTCTTTGGCTTGCAACACAGGGGTGCCGAGCTCCCCCCTCTCTACCCAATAAGTTGATTGTCACAACCCTCACCCTGGATTACGTGGGGTGGGTGGTGGATCAGGCACCATGGCCTTAACCAATTAACCTTGTGTATAATAAACACAAAATACAGCGGAAGACAAATAATAAAGTGATTCGTTACACCGACGTACTGAATACCATAGGAATAAACTAAACATCACCAACATCATTACTAAACTCATGTAAAATCATAATCAAACCATAATGTCCACTACTCTAAACATAATCAATATTGTTCCCAAAATAATTACACATTTGTCTCAAAACTATAAATTACATTTATTCCTGATGGCCTACAATAAAACAAATTTTCAAGTCTTTTAAACCCTTGTGTATCTGTGGACTTATTCCTCTCTTTGATGCTCACCTGAAAAATATTAAATGTTTGTATGAGCACAACGACCCATGAATTGCAACCATTTCTAATGAGATTTGAAAATAAGACTCACAATTTATATACAAAAAAAAACTTTGATACATATATATGTACAAAAAATTGTACCCCAACACCTCTCACATAAGCATTTAAACAAAATGATCTCCTGATTACAAATAACTTTATAAATGAAAAGACATTTATAATCCAAAACACCCACTTATTTTCACAAATAACCTTATAAATGAAAAGACAGTTATAACTTAAAACACTCACACACATTCAATTTCAAATACATTTGTCATATTATGTTTGTTATCACTAGTCTGGTAACTAGCCCATTCTCTTGTCACCACTTGCCTGATAACTAGACTCGTCTCTTGTCATCACTACTCTGATGACTGACTCCTATATGCACATCCCTATACCGAACACACTGGTATATTTTCAATCTCGTTACCATTTAAATCTGGTAACTTAGTCTCTTTCTTATAAAACATGATTTCAACACACACCAAAACTATCGTTTAAGTCTCAACGCACACAAAATTTTCATTTCATCACCAAAGCATATTTAAGCAATGATATAAAATATCCTACAAGTTTTCAAAATTCATATGTATAACAATTCACAATTGCAAAATATTTAGTTGCAACCCCAAACATCAACATATATATGAAATATCCACATATACGCACCCACGTGTTTAATATAGAAAATCCTCCCAAAAGAAGTAGTAAATTCCTCACCTTGATTCCCGAACTCCAACTCAAAACGCTTTCTTCCAAATTCAATACAATCACCATCTAAATCAAAATAGCATGCAACAATCAATCCTTATTCCTAACTTCATCATTTCACGATTTTATATTTAATTTACGTACTTCCTACCAATTGATGTATATGCATTGATAATAGCTTAAAGCAAGGTTATACTATCAAAAATTAGTATCTAGAACCTTAAATACTATTTTGGAAAATTTACGGAAGCCTCATAAACAGAAAATTCATTGTTAGGAAATTACACTTTGATCCCAAAAATTTTAAAAATTATGATTTGACTCCAAAACTTTAAAAAAAAATTATAAACTGTCCAGGTTACTTTCATACCCTCTTAGCTCACATTAAAAATGTTATTTCTATGTAAAGGATATATTAAGTATATCAATGTTATTTCCATTACTTTCTTTTTCTTTTTCAACCTATTGCTCAAACTCAATCTAATCTCAAACAACTATACACCTAAATTCAATTTAACATCTTCAAAAATTATATATATATACACACACGCTATATATTTTACACTATGAAATCTAACACCATGATATATAATAAAATACAAATCTCATAAAATAAGTAATGCATCCACATACCTCAATGGATCTAACTCCCCTTTTTTCTTTTTCCTTTCTTTCTTCTCTCTCTAGCAACAGATCCCCCTCTTTTCTTTTTCTTTTCTTTTTTGTCTCAAGGTATAAAATATTGAATATATATATCTACATATCAGTGGACATCTAGGGCAACAAGGAAACTTGTCTTAATCACATTTTCATCTTCTTTAGTTATTATTATTATTATTTTGTTCACTGGATAGGTGCCTTCACAAGCCTTATCACCAAAAGAGCTTATCAAACCTATATATATATATATATATATATACATTCAAAGGGTTTAACCTATCCAATAAAACTACCATATTTAAAACACATGTAGAATAGTCCTAATTGGTTTCTCTAGGGCAAACCTTTCAACAAAGACACATTAATCTTCTTTAATTAGCTTTTACCCTTATACATATATAATTCCTCCTAGGTAGCCCATGCACCAAAATGAAATAATGTATATATATATATATTTTGTATGGGTTATTACATTGCTGCTCTCCCATTATTTAGTGGTTCGTTGGTTCTAATTTTTCTTTGCTAGATCCTTCCTCTATGATTTCTCTTCGTTGGTTCTTTCTTCCCTTAAGTTATCTTCGTTGGTTCTCTCTTCCCTTAAGTTATCTTTGTTGGTTCCCTCTTCCCTTAAGTTATCTTCGTTGGTTCTGATGTTGAAGGCGATACATTGTCTCTTCATCTAATTGCTAGTTGAATGTTAGATGGGCTTGGTGGTTTATTGGGCTGATTGGACTGCGGGCTTTGTGAATTTGGTTTTGAATTTTTGTTTGGTTTGGTGGAAGTATTGGAGTTTGTTGGATGGTTGGTTTGATTTGTTTTGTTGGCTCTCTAA
Source organism: Ilex paraguariensis (assembly GCA_963454935.2). Lineage (NCBI taxonomy): Eukaryota > Viridiplantae > Streptophyta > Magnoliopsida > Aquifoliales > Aquifoliaceae > Ilex > Ilex paraguariensis. The sequence goes on along the minus strand of CAUOFW020005680.1, from coordinate 304,285 downwards.
TTCCTGAATGCTTACATTATAGTTTAAGTTGTTTGTCACGGACTTGTTTTTTTCAAGATCCCGTACGACACTTAAATACCAACAACCTCTTAAGTAAGCCTTTCAACCTAGCTGGTAACAAGTTGCTTGAGAAGACACAAAGAGACAACAAGATAGTTTGAGAGAATGTAAGTGTTGTACTGCACAAACGGAGATTACACTTCTTGGCTTGGTGAGTGGAAATGAGGCTCACCCCTTGGCCTTGCAATGAATGGCTAAGATTAATTCAAGTGTCTTATATTTAGGTTATCTGTAGAATGTTCTATATAAATATCTAATATATTTACAAGTACAAGAATATCTAAGAGTTCTCTAGAATACTCTAGGTTTTTCTAGGCTTCTTCTTTCTTCTCTAGTGTTCTCTAGAATGTTCCTTTAAGAAGACCTAGAGTTCTCCAAAACGTTTACTCTATAGTTCTCCGGATCTTTCTAGAAGCAGGTCGTGACCTTCTAGGGTACAACATATTGATAAATTAGTCTACAAGCACTATTTCTATCCTAAAACTAAACTCTATTCCTAAAAATGCTCAAGTCATGGGTCTTTTGTAGGTTTAAACGTATCCTCCACTATGTCATTAATGCCTCTTTCATAGGCACTCTCCATCGACGGTTACATAGGTGTCCTTAGGTAGTTCTTCTCTTAGTTTTATCCCTTTGCCTGTCTTCTAGGCTTTCAGGGCATTAAATTGCTGTCTTTTGAATTTCAAATAACCTTATTCTTTCCTCCATTATGGGTGTAACTATCCTGGAATTTGAAATGGTCATGTCGACCAGCCATATTCTTTCTTCTGGATATGTGTCATTCATTGTTTGTTTACCATATTTGTAGAATATGGTCCAAACATATCCATAACAAAGAAAAAAAAAATGTAAAAGACATAAATTAAGAAATTAAGTCCATATATGGAAGAGGAAACTCCTCTTTAGCGCTCGAATTCAAAGGCAAACTCTACAAGTTTATTGGGTTGACCATGTCAACTCAAATGAATGGGGTTGTAAGTAACCATAGTGATTTAAAATCCATAGTGATGTTTGTTGGACATTGACATACTCTTACAATGATCACTATGGCATCACTATGGCATCAAAGGGAATGTGATTTAAAATCCAGTGTCAATGTCACGTCAAAGTAGAAAGATATTTTTGTCTTTAATATTCAATTAAAAGAATTTGTCCTTTTTAAGACCAAATGAAATAAAGTTTAAATTACATTACCCAATTTTTTTAAAAATAGAACGATCATCGAAAACCTCATTATTATATATATGTTAAGAGTAACTCTATTTGAACTTAAAAATATGACATAATTTGTTGACATAATGATATAACTTTAGTGGAACTATTGGATTAACACCAAATTCTAATGTTTGATGAAACTTACAGTCAATCCAAAGGTCATAGTGAATTAGGTCAGCAAATTAAGTCAGTAAATTAAGTCTCAATAGCATTGCTCTATATGTTAAGGCTTGGGGAAGGCCACACCAAGACAAAATTAGTTGTGCAACAACCAACTTTAGAATTTCACTATCAGTTACCCATCTTGGTCATCAAACAGCAGCAACAAAGTTCGGTAAGGGAGAACTATATTTTGTAGAATCTATTACTAAAATAAGGTAAAATTTAATCTTGAATACCAATCTACAGTCATTTTAAACATATTTACCAAACTATGACTGTTTTAAAAGCGGAAGTATGAAATCCGATTTCATTTAAAAGTGGAATTAGTAAAAACGACTTCGTAGTGTAAAGCGGACTTACCAAGTCCGACTTCAATGTAAAGCATACTTGCCATATTCAGTATCCTCTAGCAAAATACAAGCAAGGTTTCCACCCAAACCCACCAGCTGGGTCATCTATAGAGATGTCACTCACCGAGCAACTCCGCCGGTGGGGGAGACCGTTGGTGCAGCTAATCCAGTTAGCATAAGGGAAGTTCATACCATCGCCGCCGCTTGCGTTGGGGCTAGGTGCTAAATCCGGTGGTGGGTAGTACAAATCAGAGTTTTTTGGCCCATCGTTGAGGAAAGAGAATTGATCTTGGAGCTGAAATTCATCAACTAGGTCAGCCTCTCCACGGCCATAAAAAGGAGGAGCAGATGAGTTCATGGTTGAAGACGATGACCCAGTTGTTAAATTATTGATTCCATTACTTGAAGCACTGCCATATGAAATTGAGTTCTGGATCAATATTCGGCTGTGAGATTCGCCTGAGGTGTGACATTCGGCTATGAGATTCCATTCTAAGTTCTGGATTTCAACTGAGTTGTATAACAATTACGATTTCAACAAATTTTTTTGGCATTTTCCACTGATGTAACAATTACGATTTCAACTGAGTTTCTAGATCAATTATGATTTCCAGTCTCCCTCTCTCTCCTCTCTCTCTCTCTACCTGCCAAAAGAGAACAGAGCCCAGTCGTTAGGAATTCCCTCAGCTCCTTCACACACTTAGACTTCTTCTTGGTGTATAAATTATAACGGATCATTCTTTTCTCATTACCGGGAAAATAAATTTAATGATACTTTCTCATGAAAAGTGAGTTGTGGGTTTGTCTTGTTCTGGGTTTCTAATCTATGAAATTGAGAAAGTCCTGTTTCTAGGTTAGTTTATGAGAACTTGAGAAGGCTCAAGAAAATTGAGTTCTTGATCTGTCTGTTTTTGGGTTTCTGATATCTGAAATTGAGAAAACGGATTTATCATATCCGTCTTTTAATAAAAGCGGCTTCAACACATCCGTTTTCCTTGAATATAGTTACAGTTTTTCCTTGTTAAAAGCAGGTCTGTTAAATATGCTTTCATTAGAAAGCGGATTTGTTTAGTCCGCTTTATCAGTTGAAATCGTAATTATTACATTTATTTTTTCGGATAAAATTGTACTTAGTAATTCCACTTTTAAATGAAATCGAATTTTTGTCAAGTTCGTTTGTAAAACAGCCGTACTTTAGTAAATAAGTTCAGAACAGCCGTAGAATGGTATTTAAGTTTTATATTTGTCATACTTTGGTAACATATCCATATTTTGTAGCTTAAAAAAAAAATAAATAAGAATTCTTACCTTGACCCTTGAAAAAATATTTTTTATATTATATTAAAAATATTATAATATGGCTCTATTGTTAATTTTGATTACTTGAGATTGCAATTATAATTACAATATAAAAACAATTTATTAATTTTTAAAATTCACAAAGTGCGATTTTCAGCCGGCCGGCTGTTAAATGCCGAAGTAGAAAGAGACAGAAGCTACTTGCTTATTTGTCAATGTCCAGCGAACATCACTATGGTTACACTTACTTCTGTTTCCTGGAGTCTATATGCTAGACAAAGACTCCCAAGGCATCCCAGGGTTTGGGTTGGAAATGGGGATGTTTGCTGTGTCAACTTCAGCTTTGCTATGCATATTCTCTGTGATTTGTTCTTGTGAGACTGTCAATGGGTATGCCAAATACAATACTGGAAGTGTCATTGTTGAAGGAAAATTGAACGTTCATTTGGTTCCCCATTCGCACGACGACGTGGGTTGGTTGAAGACCATTGATCAGTACTATGTTGGATCAAATAACAGCATTCAGGTCATGCATGATTGGTTTATTTTTGTGTCAATTGAATGGGAATTTTAGTTAAATGGTTTGTTAGTTATATGTTGTCTGATGATTCTTGGTGCAGGGTGCATGTGTTGAGAATGTACTGGACTCGGTGGTTATGTCATTGCGCCGTGACTCGAATAGGAAGTTTGTGTTTGCTGAGATGGTAAACTGTAAATATTTGCATATTTTGATTATGTACCTTGAGCTTATATTTTAACTTTAATGAACTTCATTGGGTGCTGATGATTTTATTAAAGTTCATGGTTCTGGATTTTGGTTTCTTTCCATCATGCAAAGTCCGGAATTATTCTATATGTCTTCATTTTGCAATTTAGTAGCGGTACATTGTTACATTCAAAGAATTATGGGTTCTAAACCTCCACAAGTTATGAGACTTTAGGAACAGGATTGGTTCATAATAATTGGTATCAAAGCAGACACCACGTCACGAGTTTGAGTCACAGAAGAGACGACCTTTAAGTTGGGTTAAAATGTCTTAGTATTATGTATGGGCATAGTTCTATCACGTTGAATATTGGTGGATGAGTAGAGCCGCCAAAGGGAAAGGGTTACCGTTTGGCCAGTGTCAATAGAGTGAGTCGCCGTGGACGTTGGCTTTAAGCATGGTGGAATGTTACGTTCAAATAATTATGAGCTCTAACCTCCCACAAATCCTTGGACTTTTGGAACAACGGTTGGTTCATGACATACACACATCTATACTAACAACATCTATAGTTACAAGTAATTGATACATAGGGTGCAAAAACTCGGGGTACTGGGAGCCGTGTACTGGGTAAGTACAGACCTGGTGGCTGCTAATGGATTCAAAAGCTGCTTTTTTTCTTCTTTTTAACTATTTGAGGAATAGATTTTTACCCATTCTATTTGATCACATACTATGTGGTTGTCCTAAACTTGCTTTAACATTGTTGAATCTGCCACATTGTTTTTTTAAAGTCTTTTATCTCTAATATGTAGATAATGTCGCAAAAACTGACCAGGAAAAAAGTAAGTGGAAAAAGAAGCTTGATTGTGGGGCGAACCTCAAATTTTTTATTTAATTTTTTTGGTCTTTGTATAAACAACATACCTTAATTCACTTTGGTTGGTTTTATGCATATCCAAGTTGACACAATCATCTTTTTTAGTTTTACGAATACAATAGAATAAGTATCTCCATTCGACTAAGCATAGAGACTTAGATACTGTAATTGTTAATCCTGTAATTTACATGGTATTATTTTATATGTTACAACCCCCACCCCACTCCCCCCAAGTCCCCAACACACACAAAACAGAACTTTTTTGAAATTGTAGGCATTTCAGGATCTCAATATATGATCTCATCTTTCTTTTATATGATGTTTCTGTGCTACATTCTCAATTTGTGTTCACAAACACAATTGATTTTGTATTAGCATGATAGTGTCTCCTAATTATCTAGAGGTTAAATGTCCATAACAAGTATTTTTTAACCTCTTCCAGTAAAGTTTGAATGTGTAGAGAGGCACACAAAACAAAATGTAAGTGACAATCAGTGAAAATATAAGTGGCAGTCAGTGTGACTGTATTCATCCAGGAAACATAATCTTCATCAACAACTAAACAATTATGTGGCATTTTTCTAGTTATGTGTGCAATATATTTTTTTTGTTATGCAGAACTCCTTGTGACTTCCTGATATAGTTTACTATGGAATCTTAGGCATTTTTTCAACGATGGTGGGAAGGGCAAACTCTGGAGATACAAGAAGAAGTGAGAAAGCTTGTTGATGCTGGTCAGTTGGAATTCATGTATGGCATTCAGTTGCGACATGTCAATAGTTTTTTCTTTCTGGGTGTCTGGCATATGTTTTTATCTTAATAATTCTCTTGCTTAGAAATGGTGGCTGGTGCATGCATGATGAAGCAATTTGCCATTACATAGATATGATTGACCAAACAACTCTAGGTCATCGCTTGATAAAGAACCAATTCAACAAAACTCCTCGTGCTGGATGGCAGATTGATCCATTTGGGCACTCTGTAGTGCAAGCTTACCTACTTGGGGCTGAGGTACATGATTTTGGCAGTGTTAAAATTGTACTAATATTTGTAATAGAACTTAAATTTGATTTGTTTTCAAGAGTCAGACCTAACCTCAGTGGCAGAAATTAGAATATCTCTGAAGATATTTGTGTGTTTTTCCTTAACAATGGCACTTGAATTTCCCCTGAATTTGTTGTCATTTCAGCTTGGCTTTGACTCTGTACATTTTGCACGCATCGATTATCAAGATAGAGAAAAGCGCAAGGGAGATAAATCTCTTGAAGTTGTATGGCGTGGGTCCAAAACTTTTGGTTCCTCGTCTCAGGTTTGCAACAGCAACTATTGCTCTGTTCTGATATACTTTATTTCTTTTTAAATTGCTTGCTTCGTCCACAAATCAATGACCCGTGTCTGGGTTCTCTGCAGATATTTGCCAACACATTTCCTGTTCATTATAGTCCGCCAAATGGTTTCAGTTTTGAAGTGGATGTTGACTTCGTTCCCCTCCAGGTTCTATAGATAATTGTTAAAGCAGTAATAGTAATAGTATTAGGCTTCTGAGAAGAGAACAAGAAAGAGAAAAAAGGAGAGGAAGAGAGAAAGTAAGAATAATTTGTGTGTAGGCTGTGTTGCCCTACACCCACTTCTTTGTATTAGACAGAGATGGAGGGTAATTACAAATTTACAATATTACCTTATGCTAGCTTATTATGTCTAATAATCAGAAAATAAGAACTCTAACAATATAATTAAGGAAAAATATGTTTCTCTTGATTTTGTCCTGATGTCCTTGTGCATTATAGGTTCTCATATTGTTCCTGCTAAATTTGCAGGATAATCGTCTTCTTTATGACTTCAACGTTCAGAAGCGAGTTAATGATTTTATTGATGCTGCATTAACTCAAGTAAACTCTAATGCCATTATAGCTGTTCAATAAAATATGAATGACTCTGACATTATCATTACGCTCTCAATAGGAGGATGTTCTAAGTCCTTTAGAAGGTGAAATTGTGCGTATACATTTGATTATGGCTTGTATCTTTGATGCGCAGGCAAATGTAACTCGGACAAATCATATTATGTGGACAATGGGCGATGACTTCCAATACCAATATGCTGAATCTTGGTTTAAGCAAATGGATAAATTAATCCACTATGTCAACAAGGTTAATTTGATCTTAAGAAGTTAGTTTATTCGCAGACCTATCAACCTTGCTTCTTCTGCACCTGGCTATCCAATGCATATATATATGCATGGTGGCATTGTAAGCATTTAGATGATTATTATGTTTTGGCTATGAAGGCATCCAATGATCAATGTGTGTAATGAAGCAATTCTGCTTGTCCTTATTTCTTTTTGCAAGGCAATGTGAAATGAAATTTTGATACCTAATATGGAGTTCGGTAGTGGAAAGAAATGGTACTGCACATGGCACATTTGCGGATGACCAAGTAAAGAGGTCTTAGCACTGTTATGCTTTTAATTATAGTTCACATCTAAGAAGCTTTCAAGAGTGAGCACAAACTGGTGCATTTCATAAATATATGTTCTAAAATTCTTATTTTGCGTAATTCAAAACTAGTGTGACATTCAAATTTAGTTACACAGCATTCTAGCATTTAATTGAACTGTATAACCTACTCTGTACTACCTAGAACCAAAAGGAAAATGTGTAGCAGTTGTCTCTTGTTTCTCATATAATAGCAGTTTCAGTGATGTATTTGCCACTTTTTTCTTTCTCATATTCTATGTCTTTGCATTAATATTTTATTTTTAAGTTATGCAAGACATTTTAGATGTAGGAGCTTAAGGATTGCCACGTTGCCTCATTGTGCGTTGATGAGGATATGCAAATGGAATAGAACCATTTAAAATTTGAAGAACATGGTGAATAAAATTACTTATGCCTCCAATATCCATAAAATTTTGTCATTCTCTCCCGCCCCTGCTGCTGAAGTAAATGAAAATGTTTCTTACTTTCTTCGATAGCATTTCCACATCATCACTTCTTGAGTTTTGAGATCTTACCTATTTCCTAGTCATCCATCCACATTTTGCAATCCTCTGTGAAGTTGAAATTCGTGCAACGTGGACATTCTTGTATTTTACGTGTTCTACTGCAAATATGTCCTAGTGCTGGTAGGACATGCTAAACCTCCAGCCAATAGGAGGAAAAATGTTGGTCACTCTGGTTTATGTGGATAATTAAGCCATGCCACATGATGCTTCGTCTTGCCTTACTTGCATGGACTTAAATTGGGAGGTTTTATCAGTTCAATGTAATTGTTGGTTTGTAAATTGAAGCAAGGATTTTAGTTTTGGTTATGTAAATTCGTGAGTATGAATTTTAGTTGAGTTGATTCGCAGGATGGTCAAGTAAATGCATTGTATTCTACCCCATCCATCTACACAGATGCAAAACATGCAGCAAATGAATCCTGGCCACTGAAAACTGATGACTATTTCCCGTGAGCATTTCTTCATTCATTCTGTCAGGCACCGGTCTAGTCTAAATAACCTTATCAACTTAATTCATGATACAAATGCTTGTATATTGATTCTTTACAGATATGCAACAAGAGCAAATAGTTATTTCACTGGTTTCTTTACTAGTCGCCCAGCCTTGAAGCGATACGTCCGTATATTGAGTGGATATTATCTGGTACGCTCATAAAACATTCTCTGGCTTGGTGGCATATTGTGTCATAATGAGGACATAATTGGTTGTACACTTGGTTTCTCAACATTCTCTAAGCTTTGTTTGGGATTAAACTTGTTAAAATTTCCTATGTCCAAAATAGGCAGCACGCCAACTTGAATTCCTGGCTGGAAGAAGATCTGCTGGTCCCCACACTTTTAGTTTAGGAGATGCTTTAGGAGTTGCACAGCACCATGATGCTGTCACTGGTACTGCTAGACAGCATACGACAAATGACTATTCAAAGCGCTTGGCAAGTGGTGCTTCCGAGGTGTGCTATTAATAATTTTTCAAACTTTAACCCTTTGCTCTCTTATGCTTCTTGTATACAGGACCTTTTTAGTTTCATTTATATTTTCCAAATGGAATAACTGTCATAGGCAGAAGCTGTTGTGAATTCAGCTTTGTCATGCCTAATTGATTCAAGAAAAGGCAGCCAATGTCCCACACCTAGATTGAAATTTAGACAGGTGATGTTCCAATACTGAGATTTTGTTCCTTTTTTGATTTTTTTTATCAATTTTTAGTGTTTTACCGCATGACTATTTAGTACCGAGGTTGTTACCATTGAGGGAGCCACATTGTCGCCAAGGGTGGTCATGCCCCCCCCACCCCCCAACTTTTCAAAAATACCCTATACCCATCTTAGTTTTTCAAAAACAAATGTCTTCCTTTAGGTTTTCAAAAATTTCTATATGCTAAGTGTATTAGAGTATTATGTAAATACTAGTTAGTTGTAATAAGTATACCCCTAGAGGGTGTATACGTCTTTTGTGTGATTACGAGTTAACTATAAATATAAGTGGTTTGTGAGAGGTAGGTGAAGTTTTGACCACTCTCTGTCTTTCTCTAATATTGTGTTAATTCTCTCAAATTTAACATGGTATCAGAACATTAAGATCCTAAACACGAAAAAAAATAACACAGTCGGTATCTATCTTCCTCTTTGACCAGTCTTCCTCATTGAACCAGTTGGTGTAGACCTCAATCGTGATAGAGGTGTTGCTGTCGGAGTTGCTGCATGGTGGTGGTGGTGTCACGTCGTTGGAAATCTGCTGTAGAGGTGTTGTCGGAGGTCATCTATGTCGTTGTGGTGGTGCTGCTTGTGTTGGGTGTGAGGCGTCGTTGTGGTTTTGTGTTAGATTTTGGTTGAAACCCTACTCAGTGGAGAAGATGACTCCACGCCGTTGTGATTCTGCTGCATGTGTTGGGTGTGAGGTGCTGTTGTGGCGTTGTGTTAGGGTGTAACACCCTCATCCATTTATGTAATATTTCAGAGCACTAATAACCTTTACAATCACTAAATGATACAGTCTCCAAATAATGAATAAACTCTGATACCAATTTCATATACATTTCAAACATGTACATCCAGACTATTATAACTTACACGTCTCAAAAATAATACTCTTTCAACTCAACCCTTATAACATTACACATTTTCAAATCTTCACAAAAGAAAACAAAGAAAACATCGACAATTCGAACATACGCGGACTTCCTCACCCCCTGCTAATCTGAAAAAGGGGAAATGATGTAGGGTGAGCATCAATAACTCAGTAGAGTAACTCAATTTCCAATCAAACGAGTTTAAAATGACCATTATTTGACATGATTGGGCAATATCAAAACATTCTAGTTCATACATAAGTAATAGAGCAGAAAACTTTGAACAAAAGCATGTAAGTTGAAAATAATAATACGATTATAACATCAATACAGTACTGCACCGGTGGACGATCATCCTAATAGACCATTTATGGTCAATACGTACGAAATACGATCCAATAATTTAGGGGACTTTCACCCCAAGGAAGATATGCTCCCAAGTCAATACGATCCAATTAAGTACTCAAGTTTGAAGACCAACAGGGTCACCCAGATATTTATGAACTCAATGAGATACCCCTCTACGGCCTCAAACTCTCCGCCACTAGATCGTTGCGCACTTACATTAAATTCCAAAAGGATCCCAGAGTTTCATTTAATATAAACAATACAATCATTGCGACCATTGGTGTGAACCACGTTCAAAAACCCTGATCTGGGTTCGAATCCAAGTCAATTTTTAAAGCACCTAACCATATATTTCAAAACATGCTCAAAAATCATAAATAACATATGAAATAATTTAGAAACAAGTTGGAAAAAAATGGTCTGTTCCGAAACTGAGAAACCCCTACTCGTCTCAGTATTTTGATCTGAAATAACCAAAAATTATACAGTGTTATTTTTTGATGAAATTTAATACACATATTCAATTAACCTACCTAAGAAATGAGTATAAAATGTATTTTTTCAAAATCACTCAAAAACTGGGTCAAATTGGGCCCGAAGGTTAAAAACAGTTATTTTACTCCTCATTTTGATCTAGCCGGTGGATCCACTTGAAATTTTATCGGGACCTCCGCACGGATGTTTTAGAACTTTTGGCATCAACCAAAGGTTGATCGGTCGTCGGATGCGCCCAAAATTGTTGTCGGAGTCCACTGGTGTCTCCCACCCCACTTCATTTTCAACATTTGATAAGTTTGACTTTTGCCCTAAGTGTAGAATTTTCTGCTCAACCATCCCACTTTGACCCCAAAGTTCTTCCACTACAGTACACCATTTCCTTTGATTTCAACACCCACATACTCTTTGGACAACCTAGTTTCAATCCCCCTTAGAATTAACCTTCGAATTTAACTCTTAACCTTATTAAATTATTGGTCAAAGTTGGCCAAAAATTATTTTTTAAACATAAGGACAAACTTGCAACTGCCCGTTTCAGCCCCAAAACGACCTCTAAATTCAATTCCAAGGCCGGAAATGAATTCTTTGACCCCAAATTAACTAGACCCAAACCTCCTTGTGAAGCTTAAGCAAGTTTTTATTAGAATCATATTTTCACTTTTTCAAACCCTCGTGCCACCGTTACACCACCACACACCACGACAAACTACCACACCACCACCAAACAATTGATTGAGACCCCCCAAACTCAACAATACCATTCAATTAACCTAAATCATGCTCAAATCTTAAATCCGTTTCAAAATCCAAAAATCCACTAAACTTTAAAACACAAATTCATGAATTAATACTAAACCAAATCAAAATCTAAATACTTAAATGAGTTCTTAACATCCATATTAGGCTATTAGTATACCTCTTAGTGTTCGAAGTTGTCTCTGCAAGAATTCGTAATTTCAAAGTCTACACTTTCTCTAACTTCTCTTTCTTCTCTCTCTCTTCCAATCGGATTTTTCTCCAATTTTATCCCCCAAGCAACTCACTCAGTTTTCACCAAGCAGCTGGGTGCCCTCCATGCAACCTAGCAAACCTCCATCTGTCATCTTGCAAGTGTAGAAGATCCTTGAAGCTTCAATGGCATTTTGATAAATTCCTAATTTTGTTTAATTTCGAAAATTAATTAAAAGTATTATTTTTATTTTAAAATTACATACCTATTAAATCAAGCGCTAGAAAATTATCCGTTAAATTTTTGGACATCGAATTAATCGCCAATTTGATCCGCTAATGCAAATCTTGCATTCTTAACTCACCGATACGCATTAATCCTACTTCATACATTTGTGTTTCTCGGCTCATTTCCTTTTCACCAACTACATTACTACACCTAGCGGACCTCCTAGCCAGCTCTAGAACATCTATGCACCGCTCTAGAGTCATTAGTTTACAGTCTGGCTATTCGTACTCTGAACCTCTAACCGCACATACCCAAATTCCGATTTGATTTCTAATTATCGAAACTCGGGTTATTACAATATAGCCACCTCAAAAGAAATTTTGTCCTCGAAATTTACCTCCAATTCACAATTATATCCTATCAAGACATATTAATTTTACATAACTAGTTCGCGAAGAAAAATACCTGCTTCGTATTTCTTAGTATCTCGATTTACCTTTATCATATCTATGCAGCTCTTTAATCATATTCACTTGGTTTCCACTCAATTGTTACTCTATGCTACTGTTGCACAATTCTAATAAAATACTAACTATATTAGTCTGACCTCAATCCAAATAGCCCATCAACAAATCCTCCCTGAAATTCATTTCCTATAAAATCAAAGTTAATCCACCAACATATTGATAAAATCTTTGATATGATACATTTATGTTCATCACAAATCAATTTCTTCCAATACCCACATGTCGTCATCCTAAGTAACTAAACTTAGGACAGTCTACTGAATCTCAAACCTATACTCTGATACCAAACTTGTAACACCCTCATCCATTTCCATAATATTTCAGAGCGCTAATAACCTTCACAATCACTAAATGATAAAGTCTCCAAATAATGAATAAACTCTGATACCAATTTCATATACATTTCAAACATGTACATCCAGACTATTATAACTTACACATCTCAGATATAATACTCTTTCAACTCAACCCTTATAACATAACACATTTTCCAATCTTCACTAAAGAAAACAGAGAAAACATCAACAGTTCGAACAAACGCGGACTTCCTCGCCCCCTACTAATCTGAAAAAGGGGAAATAATGTTGGGTGAGCGTCAACAACTCAGTAGAGTAACTCAATTTTCAAGCAAACGAGTTTGAAAATATCATAATTTGACATGATTGGGTAATATCAAAACATTCCAGTTCATACATAAGTAATAGAGTAGAAAACTTTGAATGAAAGCATTTAAGTTGAAAACAATAATACGATCATAACATCAATACAGTGCTGTGCTGGTGGATAATCATCATAGTAGACCATTTAGGGTCAATACGATCTATACAACATACAATCCAATAATTTAGGGGATTTTCACCCCAAAGGAAGATATGCTCCCAAGTCAATACGGTCCAATTCAGTACTCAAGTCCGAAGACCAACAAGGCCACCTAGGCATTTACAAACTCAATGAGAAACTCTCTACGGCCTCAACCTGGAACGTAAACCTTCTGCCACTCGACCGTTGCGCACTTACATTTAAGATCCCAGAGTTTCATTTGATATAAACATTACAATCAATATGATCATTACGACCATTGGTGTGCGAACCACGTTCACAAACCTTGATCCAGGTCTAGATCCAAGTCAATATTCAAAACATCTTACCATATATTTCGAAACATGCTCAAGAATTAGAAATACCATATGAAATAATTTAGAAACAAGTTAGAAAAACATCGCCTGTTTCGGAATTGAGAAACCCTACCCATTTCGGTATTTTGATCTGAAACAACCAAAAAATTAAACAGTATTATTCTTCGATGAAATTTAATACACATACTCAATTAACCTACCTAAGAATGAATATAAAATTTATTTTCTCAAAATCACTCAAAAACTGGTCAAATTGGCCCCGAAGGTCAAAACAATCATTTTACTCATTTTGATCTGGCCGTTGGATCGACTTGAAATTTTATTGGGACCTTTGCACAGACGTTACAAAACTTTTGGCACCAACCAAAGGTTGATTGGAGGTTGGACGCGCCCAAATTGCCGTCGGAGTCCACTGGTGTCCCCCACCCAACTTCATCTTCAACTTTTGATTAGTTTGACTTTTGCCCTAAGTGTAGAATTTTCTGTTCAACCACCCCACTTTGACCCCATAGTTCTCCCACTACAGTACACTATTTCCTTTGATTTCAACGCCCACATACTCTTTGGACAACCTAGTTTCAATCCCTCTTAGACTCAAAGTTGGTCAAAAATTACATGTCATATGCCAAATATGTTTTTATGCCACTTTGGATATGCATGCCTTTCCATTCACTGGGTTTTTTAGCTCATTCTTTCAAAAATAAAAATTTTTCCAGTAAAAGATTGGAGTGTCAATAGTGGACTCAGAGAATTGATTGAGGACTAATAGTGTTGTGACCTCCGTAGCATATATCGTATAGCCATCTTTACTTGTTTGGATATTTTGGGCAAACAGGTTTAGGTATGTTGACTTTGATATATTAACATGAGATCAATTTAGTGTTAATGTTGTTTTTCGCTTTTATATTATTAGTTTGTTGTTAGGTTTACTTGCTCCATAGGTTATGGATCTATGGTTCACGGTCGGTCACGCCCTTGTAGTTGGGGTGTGACAATAGTCGTATCAGAGCCTAGGTTGCGACACACATCTGGGCATTTATAGTTGTGTCATCTTTATAGAGGAGATTAAGGTTCCCAGAGTCCTTTTGGTCATATAAGTTGGAAAAAGTATACTTGATGGTCTGGAGTGAAGATGTTACGAGATAATATGTTTATTGCAGTATTAAGGATGAGCATTGCTCTTGGCATCCAATAGAGCCTTTTCTCCTAAGTACTGATGCAAGAAAGCGCACTAGTTCTTTATAATGATGTTTTAGAGAAAAAGGTTTTGGGATGATTCTTGAATTTCAAACTTTGATCTTTTAGGTTAGAGTACCATCTTATATTATAAGGGAGCCACCTTCTAGTATAATGATTCATTAAAGTTGAGATTGGTAGATTGCTTAAAGGAACAATTGGATGAAACAAGAAATGGGGTGACCTTATGTGGGTAGATTTTTTTTGAAGTAAACAAATTGGGAGTTACTAGTTCATTTTAATGGTTATACTTATATTTGGGAAAATTTGATTTTATGGTTGGGTATCTATTATGCAATCTATTGTGTTTGGACGAGTCGGATATTTTCACGTAAAAGTATTTATTAGTCTCATTTAGTGTCTTGGTGTAAGTATTTCATCATGAAGGGCTAGCTAGATCACGATTTTTTCAGAACACCAAAACTTTTGAGTTTATTATCATGGCCAGTTGAATGGAATAATGACTTGTAGAGTTGTAAAAGTTGATAATCCAAAAGGTTGAGAATAGTTGCATATAATATGGTCAATGGTGATTATCCAAAGGACAGAGGTTAGTAAATAGATGAAATGGTGAAAGGTGATAATCCTAAATAGTGGAAGATAGTTATAATGATATGGTGATAATACAAATGTTGAAGGATAGTAATAAATGCAGAAGTGAAGGGAGATGGTCTAAATTATTGAGGACAATGATTGATAAAGTGATGATAATCCAAATAGTGGAAGATAGTGATAGATGATATAAATGATGGTGATACTCGACTTTCAAAAATTTTGTTGGATTTATTGGAGTTTTTCTTATGGTTAAGAAAGTGACTCAACTATTGAAGGTAATACCTTTAGTGACTATCCTTAGATTTGGTTGAAGTCATTATAAAGATTAGACTATTCAATCAAATGATGATTCGTGGCGGTGCAACATCATTTAGGATGATATGATTGGTAATCATTTTCAATATCTAGATTGTTATCATGAAGGATGTGGTGTTAGACATAAATTTAGGAATATATCAAAAAAGTCATTTGGATGTTATTGAGTAAATGTGTATTAATTAGTAAAATTGATCAAAAGTTTGTATCGCAATTCCTTGCATTTGGAAATTAACCTATTGATATGAGATCAAGGGGATAGTTTTAGTCAATTGTTGAAGTCCAACCGTTAGAACTTTGGGTACTGGGATAAGTATGGGATTAACGGCGGTTCTTTGACCATTAGATTAATTCTTTATTTGGTTAATGAGTTTGGTTGATTCTGACTCATTACAAATGAGTGAGTTCTTTTATGGTGAGCTTGGAATGCATACGAGATAACTTTGCGGAGTTGTTCTCAATTCTTGACGAAGAATGATTGCAAGGTGAAAAATAGAATTTTCTTTTGGATAACATTTACCATCAAGATAGGTGTGAAGAGAAAAATCTTATTTGATTGACATGAAGAATAATTAAGCCTAGAGATATCCAAATTAGTAACTTGTCGGTATAACTTAAGGATGTGATGTTTTACTTGGTTGAGGAGTTTGGCCAATTCTCTCCATTTACAGATTTGAGTGGAAATTTTCGTAAGGTCGGGTTTATACTCTAAGAAGATAACTTTTTAGATTTGCTTTTGATTCTTGAAGACGAGTGGTAGTAAGATGTCACAACGAATTTCACTTCAGGAAGACTTATTGAGATTGAACTATCTTATAGTTAGGCATTTATAGAAAATTTGATAGTTATGAAGTAAAAAGGTAACAATATGGATTATTTCCATAGGATTGGTGGATGAATTTGAGTATGTGGATGAAAAGTCTGATTTGTTCATGAGTTTTGTTGTATCAAACATTAGTGAAGTCATAGTTTTGATCAATAGCAAGTTGGCATAGTATAGTTTTTGATCAGGTGTTAGTGAAGAAAGTCATACTTATGAATAAAATATGGAAACTTGGAATTTTCTGATGTTATTGTTGGAGCACCGAGAAATCAAAAGTTTTAAGATACGTCGTTCTATTTTAAATTGATGGTTTTGTGGGTATATTTGGAAAAGTGATATTTTAAGAGTAAATGAGCGATTTAATGGCCGATCATTGATTATCGAATGGTTAGAGAATTTTGAGACTACCAGAATTTTATTTTAGAAAATTCATAGTAATTGGAGGAAAATAATACGTTGATTCTTACTAGTATAAAATGAATATCATTTTCTTTTGGAAATATTTGAGTGATTGTGATAGGTGTTAAATTATCACATTAAAGAAGAACTTCTTAATTGGTTGGGTTATAAGGTTTGAATAAGACAAGCAATGGAGCAAACTTCTGAGCCTATATTGTAAATGGTTATCTTTAGAGATTAATGTATTGATTTGACCTAATGATTCGATTAATGTAATCAATATTTGGATTCTCTAAGATGACTACGGTAACTTAGGATGATATTGGTGATTTTAGTTATTTCTTTTTGAATTCTTAGCGTTGTAAAAGGAACAAGCCTTGTGGTAATGTCAAATATTAAGGTGGAGGTCCTAAGTCTCTAGAGTTGATCTTTTAAACACACTTCAAGTAATGTTGCTTCCAAAAGGTGTTATCATTAATGTGGTCAAATCCATTCTACTTTGGTTTCCCCGAGGTTACCTTGAGTTTTATGGAATAACCGCTTAACCTCGGAAACTACCCTTGCCTTAATTCTTTAATGTGTGAAATTTGAAATGGGCACTATTTTTAATCAAGTTTTGATTCTATAATGTCAATCTAAAGAGCTTGGTGGAGTGAAGGCTTAGATAACTTATCAAAATCAACGATGAAACTTGACAAGATTGCGGAACTAGATGATTTTTCTTTGACTTTTGATCGGCAAGTTATGGAATGAGAAGTGATAATAATTTGGTTATTAGATTTTACAATGCTTTGAGAGGTTATTCAATTTAAAGAAAGGTCAAGTCTAGTAGCATTAGACGCTTCAAAGTTCCGAATAGAGTTGGTGTGGCAGTCTATTGAGAGGCTCTATCACCCCCGACTTGTTGCGGATGTTAACATATTCCATGTGTCTATGTTAAGTAAGAATGTTTATAGCTCATTGCACGTGATTTACAATGAACCATTCTATGTTCATAGTGGCTTGACGTAAGAGCAGCAACAATACCGGCTCTGGACAAAAGGCAAATCAATTGGTTAACGGGTTACAAAGAATCATGCGGTTGTGACCATTTTTTTTTTTTTTTTGCAAAGGGGCAAATGCATCAGGAATACCACACTTATTCGGTTGGGATAACTAGCATAATTTTGAGGACGAAATTATTTTAAGGGGGGAAGAATGTAATACCCCGTTCCATTTTTGGAAAGGAACTAGTTAGGGAATATTATTTTGGAAGGAATAAGAAAAATTTTAAAGAAGAATTTAGAATAATCTAGAAGAATGTAGAATGTTGGAGAAGTTTCTAGAAAGTTCTAGAAGATTCTAGAAAGTTCAAGAATAACCTAGAATAGTTTAGAACAATCTAAAAAAGTCTAGAATATTTTAGAAGATTCTAGAAAATACTAAAAGGTTCTAGAGGGATTTAGAATGTTTCGGAAGGACTTAGAAGGTCGGAGAAGACTTTAGAATATTATAGATGAATCTAGATACTTGTGGAATTGTCATGTGCAAAATAAGCTTGAAACTTAGAAAGATCTAGGAGAGGGGAGATGGTAAAATATTCTAGGGAATCTCCCTTAAAAATGTCACATGTCAATATTCTCTAGAATAATCCTAGGATGCCTATAAATAAGGCATTTGAGAATTGGATTAAGATACAAGTACGCAAGTAGTCTTCCACTTTCAAAAAAGAATAGAGAATAAAAGAGAGAAGAAGGAAGGAAGAGCACGTCATCAAATGAGAAAGGAAATTGTGAGAAAAAGAAAAAAGACATCGATAATATCTCACTCTACTTCGAGTAACAAGTAACATTCAAGAAGCATTTCCTTTGGACTTGAGGTGAATGGTTTGGCATGCTATGTATTTTTTTCGTATCTCTAAATATTTTAAATGTGATACATAATGCTTGTTCATTACTACCTTTACAAAATATTTTACTAAGCATCTAAATACTTGTGGCATACGATTCTCCTTGTTTTAATGAATTCTTTTGTGAAGTGTTGTGACTCAATCACTTGTTTATATGGTGAGACTTTGTGATAGTGAATGGGACCATGATTAAAAGTCTAGGGAAATTATTCCTATGTGTGCGGGTGACTCTGACCACTAGGGAACAGACCCGGGGAGGCTGTGGTGACCCTAGTGCTCAACGGTTGAAGGAACAGTGTCTGGTGCGTTCTGGTGACCTTCACCGGATCGTCTTAGGGAACAGTTCCCGGGCGACAACCCGTGGTAACCCTAAGTACGATGTTGGATTCAACCTTGAGATATATTCTGACATTTGGTACTAAAAGTCCAGGAAAATTATTCCTTTGTGTGCGGGTGACTCTGGCAACTAAGGAACAGACCCGAGGGAGGCTGAGGTGATCCTAGTGCTCAACGGTTGAAGGAACAGTGCTTGGTGCATCTTGGTGACCTTCACCGGATCGTCTTAGGGAACAGTTCTCGTGCGGCAACTAGTGGTGACCCTAAGTACGATGTTGGATCCAACCACGAGATCTTTTGGCATTTGGTATGGTTCTCAGATATCGTACAAGTCCTTATCAGTATGAGATGATGATATAATTTGTTATTGTTATAACGTTTTGTTTTTACTGGCTTTGTTTATGATTATCTATCGTATGCCATACATATTTTCTTGTATTTGGTATTTGGTTCTCATCAATTATTGGATATCGTGCAGTCTCCACCATTATGATATGATTCACCATTGTGGTATAATTTCTTGTTAAAATTCGATTGTGTTATTTTTGTGAAATTGGTTATCTTGATGAAGTTATTTTTTCATACCTTTGATTTACATGTCATCTGCCAAATATGTTTTTAAGCCACTTTGAATATGCATGCCTTTTCATTCACTGGGCTTTTTAGCTCATGTTTTCAAAAATAAAAATTTTTCAAGTAAAAGATTGGAGTGTCAATAGGGGACTTAGGGAATTGATCGAGGACTTATAGTGTTGTGACCTCCGTAGCATATATCATATAGCCATCTTTACTTGTTTGGATATTTTGGGCAAACAGGTTTAGGTATGTTGACTTTGATAAACTGACATGAGATCAATTTAGTGTTAATGTTGTTTTCCTCTCCTATATTATTATGTTTGGCTTACGTGTTCCATAGGTTATGGATCTATGGTTCACGGCCGGTCATGCCCTTGGAGTTGGAGTGTGACATATTCCACTTGAAAAATATGCTTGAAGGCATGCATCTTTTAACTCTTCCTCTACTGTGTTATTTTTTCCCATCTTTTGGCCCCACACATAGGAGAGAGGGAGGGAGGTTTGCTACATATGCATGTTCGGATGATTAATTTGTGGGTCTGATGTTATCATCTCTTTATTTTCTCTTAATCTTTTGCTTTGTTTACAGTGTCAATTGCTCAATATAAGTTTCTGCCCACCAACTGAGGAAGATATTCCTGAAGGAAAAAGTTTGGTAATCTTGTCTTTTTAGTACATATTCAGTGATTCAAGATTATTTAGAAATTTTTTTCCTTACGTTTGACTGACTATTTTCAGGTGATTGTGGCATACAATTCTCTGGGATGGAACCGTGCTGACATCATTAGGATTCCTGTGAGTCCATGCTTTTCTTTTGTTTTTTTAGTAGGATTCCCCTATTATTTTTTTGAGTTTAATAAAATTATAATAGATCTGAATAATATTGATGTTTAAATTGAAGATGAAGATGAAACCCTAATTGTGTTATGCTCATAGCCAGTTTATTTGATAAATTGTGAATGCATACTGATTGAAGGACACTACTTTCTTAGTAGACGTGAAATGCTTTTTGAGCTCTGCGGAGTTACGTGCTAAGTTTAATGGAAACTGCACTGATGCTCAGGTCGAGGTTTTGTTGTGAAGGGTTTCGAGATGCAGGCAAAAAATGTTGATTATCATTACTGTCACTAATTTGGTCATTATAAGGCTAAGTGTCTGAAGCTAAAAAATAAAGGGGAAACCAAATTCCAGTTCTTGCAATTCTTCAAATGTAGCTGGTGTTGTTGGGAGATTGTCTTCGTAGTTGTCTCAGATTTGATATAAAACGGATTGTATTATTTTATAACAAAGTGCCCCAAAAAAAAACTAAGTGCCAAAAGGCAAATAAGTACATGAAAGGACAAGTAGTCCTTTACAAGATAAAAATGAAAAAAAACAAAGAGAATTATATCAACAAACTAGAAAAGTTAGCAAAAATCTGGAGAAATAAGTGTTTACAGTCTTTGCACACTTGGGCCCAATGATCTTTAATAAAAAACAATGACATCCCTTCAAAATCCTTTGTCGTTAAGACCCAGAGAGACACCAAGAAAGATATTTTATCTCATAATTCTTCACAAGAAGACTCCTTATCATCAAATAATCTTCCATTTCTTTCTACCCAAATCAACCAAAACAAAGCCAACACTGCACACTTCCACTAGACCTTGGTTTTATTGCTAAAAGCAAAACCTTAATGTTCACTAGAGAACATTAAGTCACAACTTTGTGGACACACCCAAGGGATTCCAACATTCTAACAATCTCCAAAATTCTACTCCATAATTTAGTGACATAAGAACAATGTAAGAACAACTTATTCATACACTCCGCGTTCTTGCAAAGAATGCATCTTTGTGGTTGAAGAGAATATATTGGCCTTCTTTTTTGGAGCAGCTAATTTGTTTAGTTTCCTATGTGCATGGTTTTGAACATTTAAGGGTGCCTTAGACGTCCAAATCATAGATGCAAACTCAAATTCTGGAAGGAAAGATTGATCTATCATTGATTCAAAGAAATATTTACAAGAGAAATCCCTTGATGATGATAGAGTCCATCTTCTTTAATCCAAAGAGGATTGATTCAGAACAAGGGTATCAAGACATCCTAATAGAGAAGACAATTCATCAATTTCTCTATCATTCAAACTTCCTAAAAAAGTCAAAGTTCCAACAAATTGGGGACGAGAAAGAGGATCATGCTAGCTTCAGAGACATTATGGGATCTAGACTCACGATATAGTCAAAGAAACATAGATACAAAACATAGAAACATTGTTGTCTTAGATAGTTGTTCCACCAATGAATGGATACTTATTCGGGTTGTTTTTATGACATTTGGCCCAACGGGGATTGACTTATCACCTATGAGTTAATCAATAGTGGTTTAGCCTTCATGGGAAACAGTGTTTCTAGTGAAGGTATTAGGATAGATATTATCCGAATTAGGGCTGATGATGGATGTTCAGCACATACCAAACCTATAGAAAAGTTTGATTTCTTTAGGGTACTTTGGATTACATTAGTTGTAAGTTTTTTGCTGAAGGTGGATTAATAAAAGTCTTGCAAGGGTTTGTTGGTTGTGATACAATGATTTGTTGGTTGTGATATAAGGTATAACAGGGTTAATGGTCTTCGTGTTACTAGAGTAATTGGTTCAGTTGGTGTGTCTTCCTGGAAAACTTTAGAGTTAGATTCTACGTTGTTATTCCATTTGTGCTGAGGTCACATGAGCGAGTTGCCTATGACAATCTTCTACAAACTATTGGAAAACTTGACTTTTTGTGACTTGTGAGCATTTTAACTTTGGGAAACAATGCTGATTCAAGTTCAATACAACTATTCATGTGGTTAAAGTGTAGTTGATTATATTCTGTTGAAATAAATTGAAATTAAGATTTAGGATTTAGAGTGGAGAGGAGGTAAGAGAGAGAAGAAGAGAATGACTTGAAGTTGTCCATCCAGAGGAAGATCGTTGATCACAGGTACCACGACTTTGATAAGATGGTTGAGATAGATATGACCATCGAGAGAGAAGTTGAAGACGTTAAGAGAATCTGAGAGGCCAGAGCTAAGGACAAGAAAAATGAGGGTCAATCCTCCAACACAAGTTCGGGTAAAAACCATAAGACCTCTACACCACAAGGGTCTCAGGGGTAAGGCCAGGGTTATCAAGGCGAAGACCAAGGCTAGAGTCACTTTTCCTAATGAGTGAAGAACTTCAAAGGGATGTACAAAGGAGGCCAAAAGACATGTTGTTTGTGTCATCAGTCGGGCCACTTAAAGAGTAATTGCTCTTTCGGACTGGGATCTCAGAGTTATGTGACGTCTTAGTACCAGTCATCGGTGGGACCTATACAGACATTTTTCACTCCTTATCCTATCTTGGGCCAAAAGAATTAGTATAAGCCTTAGGGCTCTGGGCATGTCCCAGTTACTTCACGTACAGGGACTTTGCAATTAGGACAAATGGCCCAGGGTGTAGGCCGAGGACATGGATTTTAGGCAAGGACATCAGGGGCTCAAGGGTGAGTCTTTGCAGTCAGTTGTCAAACTAAGCTAGTGGATCAGCCGGTGATTCAGGATATATTTTCACTCTCATTTATGGGCTCGAGTGTTATTTGATTCGGGTTCATCTAATCATTCATATTTGCATTTTGTGTGAAAGATTTAGATTTAGAGGTTGAAACCTTAGAGGAGCCGTTGTATGTGAATTCTCCCCTAAGAGCTAGGGTTTTCATTGATAAAATGTGTTGGAATTGTGAGTTAGAGATCTCGGGGATTCAATTCACGGTGGACTTTAAGATCATAGACATGTCGTAGTTCGACGTCATCCTCGAGATAGATTGGTTAACGACAGTGGTTATTGATTGGAAGCGATGTCACCGCTAACACTTTAGAGGGGATTTGTTTAAAATTTCAGAGAGAAAAGCACAATACTTTATCCCAATCTGTTTATGACTCCCATTGGCATGAACAGTTGATGGGTTGGTTTGCGAGCTTTACACTTGAGGACGAGATGAAACAGGAGTTGGATCTACCTCGTGTAGTTTGCAAGTATACGAGTGTCTTCTTGGATGAGTTACCAAGATTGCCTCCACATTGGGATGTTGACTTCTTCATCGAGTTATAATCCAGTGTATCCTTTGTCTTTATGACACCACGTAGGATAACACTAGCAGAGTTGCAAGAACTCAAAGTCCAATTGCAAGAGTTGTTGGACAATGATTTTATTAGACTGAGTACCTCATATTATGGCGCTCTGATGCTATTTGCCAAGAAGAAGAATGGTACCCTTAGACTCTGTATAGACTATTGACAGTTGAATCAAGTTACCATCAAGAACAAGTACCCGTTGTCACAGATAGATGACCTTTTTGACCAATTGAGAGGCACTCGGGTTTAATCTAAGATAGACTTGCATATGGGGTACCATCAGTTGAAGGTATGGGAGGTCGACATTCCTAAGACGACATTCAGAATTTGATATGACCACTTCGAGTTCATGGTCATGACATTTGGGTTGACGAATGTCCCAGCGACATTCATGAATCTTATGTATAGGGTATTCCAGCCCTACTTAGGTCAGTTCGTCGTGGTATTTGTTGATGACATATTGATCTACTCTAAGTTAGAGGAAGAACATGAGGGTCACTTGAGGATAGTTCTCTAAATCTTGAGGGACCATTACTTGTATGCCAAGTTCAGCAAATTTGGGTTTTGTCTGACTGAGGTGAAGTTTTTGGGACATGTAGTGTCTGCTTCGGGTGTATAGGTTAACCCGGAGAAGGTTGAGGTAGTCATGAGTTAGGAGAGGTCTAAGTCAGTTTTCGAGATACGTAGTTTCTTGGGATTGACAGGGTATTACTAGAGATTCATCGAGGATTTCTCCTGCCTAGTGGCACCTATGATACGACTGATTAGAAAAGATGTCAAATTTCAATAGGATGACTCTTACGAGTGGGGATTCTAAGAGTTGAAGAGGAGATTGATTTCAGCTTCTATCTTGATTGTTCTTGAGAGGGGACAAAGGTACATAGTTTACTGTGATGCCTCAAAGGAGGGATTTGGATATGTCTTGATACAGTCTAGTTGTGTAGTTGCTTATGGTTTCCGTCAGCTTAAGAACCATGAGAAGATCTATCCGGCGCATGACATGGTGTTGTCGGTTATTGTCTTTGCATTGAAGGCATGGCACTATTATCTTTACGGAGAACATTTCGAGGTGTATTTAGATCACAAGGGTCTGAAGTATATTTTCACTCGGTGAGATCTCAACATGACGTAGCGCCGATGGATGGAGTATCTAGAGGATTATGACTTCAGTTTGTACTAACATCCTGGTAAGGTAAATGTAGTGGCTGATGCTCTCAGTCGGACGTCAAGGGGAGTCTTAGGTAGCATAGCTTCCCGAGAGTGGCAGATGCTTGAGACCGTGGGATAGTTTGGACTGCATTATTAGGACTAGGCTTAGGGTATTATGGGCAGTTTGATTGCCATCCCGTCTTTGCTCAGCCGATAGAGGCTAATGGACATGATTTCGAGATAGTGTCCATTAGGGACAAGATCCAGTTTACATCGGGTGACGATGGTTGGGTTATCCATGCCGATGGTAGTTTATGGTACAGAGGCAGAGTTCTTGTTCCTCATTCCACTGATTTATGGGAGGAGATACTTTGGGAGTTTTATTACTCTCGTTTTGCGGTGCATCCTGGTGGCACAAAAATGTATTACGATCTTCGCTGCTAGTACTATTGGAATGGGATGAAGAAGCATTTTAGAGATTTTGTAAGTAGGTGTTTGACTTGTTAGTAAGTCAAGGATAAGCACCAAAGACTTGCAGGGTTGCTCCAACCTTTAGTGGTAGTCGAGTGGAAATGTGAGTATATCACAATGGACTTCGTTACTTATTTGCCACAGTCTACATAGGGACACGCCGCTGTTTGGGTTATAGTGGACCAACTTACCAAGTTAGCCAATTTCTTTGCTATACAAATGACCTTCACACTCGAGGAGTTCTATAGCCCATACATTCGGGAGATTGTTCGGTTGCATGGAATATCCGTTTTCATTGTATTGGATCGGAATCCCCGGTTCATAACTTGGTTTTGGGAGAGCTTTCAACGAGCTATGAGCACGCAATTGATGTTGAGCACGACTTTTCATCCAAAAATAAACACTCAATCGGAGAGGACAATACAAATATTAGATGACATGATTCGGACACGCGTCCTTGATTTTAAGGGTAGTTGGGAGGATTACTTGCCTTTAGTGGAATTTACCAATAACAATAGTTATCTGACAAGCATATAAATGATGCCCTACGTGACTTTGTATGGGAGACCGTATCGTTCTCCGATTTGTTCCACGGAGGCTGGAGAGAGACTTTCCACGGGTCTAGACTTAATTAGAGACACTTATAAGAAGTTGTCAGTATACAGAAGCGTCTTCTCACAGCTCACAGTCGATAGAAGAGTTATGTCGATCAACGGCTAAGACCTCTAGAGTTTAAGGTGGGTGATTATGTCTTCTTGAAGGTTATGCCTAAGAGAGAAATGGTTCTGTTTGGAAAGAGGGGCAAGTTGTCGCCGAGATTTCAAGGTACTTGAGAGGATCGGGGCAGTTGCTTATCGATTGGCGTTACTGTCAAATCTATCTAGTGTTCACAGCGTGTTCCATGTTGCTATGCTCTGGAAATACACTCTAGATCCTACACATGTAGAGGATTGGGGTGAACAGGTGGTTGACATAGATGGGACCTTCGAGGAGGGACCAGTTCGTATTTTGGATAACCGAGATCAGGCGTGGCAAGACTGTGAAGCTGATGAAAGTGTTGTGGCAACACCGGAATGTTGAGGAGGTTACATAGGAACGCAAGAATACTATACGAATTACCTATCCATTTTTATTCGAAGATGGAGGTACAATTTAATGTTAATGGCATACAACATGATTACATGTACTTCCATCTTATGTGTTGCATATGTGTGTCATCATACGGATGAAATTCCTTTCAGGGAGGAAGTATATAAAATTCGAAAAAGTTAAAATCCTAATCACAGAGGTAATGTGGTAAT
This sequence comes from Ilex paraguariensis, assembly GCA_963454935.2. Taxonomy (NCBI): domain Eukaryota; kingdom Viridiplantae; phylum Streptophyta; class Magnoliopsida; order Aquifoliales; family Aquifoliaceae; genus Ilex; species Ilex paraguariensis. The sequence continues at coordinate 277,671 of CAUOFW020005680.1, read as the reverse complement.
TAAGCCGTTTAAGTACGGATTAAAAATCTAAAATTTTTATATAACTCGAATGACGAACTCATCGTTGAATTCGTGTCACGAAATCGAGTTAGCTAGTCAAATTTCATTAAATTTTGAGACTGTCAAAATTTTCACGTAAAACAAAACAAAATGTGCGATCGGGTGACAAGCGAGTAATTGTAGCAACTTATTTTATTGGCGGGACCCACAATATAAATTATCTAGATATTTTAAAGAGCGTTATCCAATTGGACATGTGGCATAATTTGATTGGGTGTGGGAGATTTCCAACCAATGAGAAAGATGACATGGCGCATTGTGAGCCAAGTATGAGAAAAGTATTTAAACGGGAGAAAATCAGATTTTTCCCCCTTTCCTGGCCTTTTTCGTTGGAAAGAGAGAAAAATCAAAATTCTTCATCTTCTCCAATCTTCTTTTCTCCATAACTCCAAATCCAATCGTTAAAATTCAATCAACAAAGAACAAAAATTATTCTTCTCAATGAGGGTTATGAGACAACACCAATTTCAAGCATTTTCCACCATTTTTGAAAATCAAGGGCTCTTGGACTAGGGCTTTGAAGAGCTTGCTTGGGATATTTTGGAGGGCTCATTTAATTGCTTACGTTTCAAGAGGTGGGTGTTCCTTTCTATTTAGATGCTATATGTTTATAGTTTATGCCTTATGGGTGTTTGATAAAATGTCAAAGTATGTTCAAGTGTGTTATTTGAATTGACATTACTATATCCCATGATATAATTAACATGTTGATGTTTATGAGATGTTGTCGCATGCTTTGGAATAAATTGCAATTGTACATTACATTACATATGCATGAATTGCATTATATTCATGGCCATTGGTATCAATGTGAGTATGTGTGCATGGGTTGGGTCAATCACCATGTAGATTACGAGATGTTGTCGCATGCTTGCGTGATAGTTAACATTATGATAGAATGAGTTGTAATTGTACATTACATTATATATGCATGAGTTGCACTATATTCATGGGCATTGCTATCAGTGTGAGTGTATGTATGAGTTGGGTCAATCACCACATAGTGAGTTAATTGGTGGGCTCGGAAAAATTGGACAAACGTCTTATTGAATTGTATAGAATATTGCTTAGAAAATGTGTTAGATATAGTAAAAAGGGATGGATTCTCCCTTGGGTGCAAGACCCGGTTACTTGGTTCACATATTTTTTTGGTGGTGAAATTTCAAAAGAGTGTGTCGGTGTACTTGGAACCGGAGGTGGGATGCCCTCAAATGCTGTGTCGGTTTGGTAGTTCGTTGGTGTAATGTCCATAGATTACCTGCTCAAGAAAGATAAAAGGATTAAAAAATGGTCATTGGATGCTTAGAATCAATGATGGGGGCTTGGAGTGCCCAGTTCATGTCATGGCATTGTATCATAGGTCATGCATGAGAACCCGAGAGGGGTTTCAGTGTTGGACATTCATTCATGTTTGACATGCATGGTACCGTGTGTATGTTACTTGAGATATATGGTTGGTGTGTTTGGTGCACAATCATGTCATATGCATTGGGATTGAGAGGTATTTTCTATAGGAGATACCCTACTGGGTTTCAGCTCATCCCTTTGTGGGAACGTTTTTTAAGTATTGGAGGAGCCGGGTTGTAGCTCTTGATTTGGATTTTGTAGTCTCTTGTATAGAATTACATTTTGGCATTGTATAATTTTAAGTACAAAACTTATATTTTATTAAAGGCTTGTAATGGGACTTTTATGGACATTATTCTTTTGAGAACAAATGGATGATGTGTGATGATGGTTATGGATGAATGGTTAATGTTTAATACTTAGGCATCGGTGTGTTAGACCTTGGAATGGTTTGTGTGTTAGTTAGAACACGTGTGTTGGGTGGAGCCCCCATATAAAGGAGACTTCACCCGGATTTTGTTGAAAAAGGACCCCTGGATTTTATGATATGATTATTGCTTACACTAGCTTGAATTGGTAGCAAGGAAAATTTTGATTCACACTTTTAAATTCCCTACTACCTTTATCTAGAAGGCTTGTCTTGAGTATATTATAATCTTTCTTGTATATGTATATAAGCACTGCACCTCCGTAGGGTTGAGTGTTTGCAGTTGTCTGATAGTAATTGACTTGTTTGAATGTTTTCATTCCTTGCTTCATTCCTTTCAACATTAACTGAACTAAGATGTGCTATAGTTTGTAGGAAACTTGGAGGTTTAATTGCTATTAGAATAAAAAAATTTCCATTACTTATTTGCCATTCTCATTTTCTACATTTCTATAGAATGGTTTGTGTTGATTGGTACATTTTTGCTTTTCAATAGGACTAATGTATACAATTTTCAACAGGTGAACGATGTTAATCTTGTTGTCCAGGATTCCGTAGGAAATATGCTTGAGGCACAATATATTGCATTGGATAATGTTACAAGCCACTTAAGAAACTTTTATACAAAGGCTTATTTTGGAATGTCACCCAAACAAGTTCCCAAATATTTGCTTTTCTTTCAAGTATCCGTGCCGCCTCTGGGTTGGAATACCTATTTTGTATCTAAAGTGGCAGGAAAGGGTAATTGTTCTTAAATCTTTTCTTATGAGAAATTATTTATGTGCTAAATACAGTTCAAACCATAGTTTTGAAAATCGGCCGTTACTGTGCGTAACGGCGTTACGTAACGGTAACAGCTGGCGGCGATCCTGTTACATCCCGATTTTGTGGTTAGAATATTTTTCACACTTGTAACGGCCGTTATGGTGGAATAACGGCCCGTAACGGCTCCTTAACGCCCGTAACGGTAGGTCCGGGTCAAATTGAACCGTTACATTCTGTTAAAACCCGAAGACCCATGTGAATTTAGATTAGAGTACCCCTCAAATTCTTTCTTCAAATTCGGTTGTTCAGCTTCACGGACGATGATGGCAAGAGAAACACTGCCCTAGAAGGCTTCTTGTGCTTCAAGAGGACCACAAAATCTCTTTTTGGAGAGCCCGTCGCTCTGTGATTCCATCCCACTGGTAGCCATGCCGTCGACTGTTGTTGGAAGCTTGGAGCCGAGTACTGGTATGTTTTCTAGAGGGGGGTTTGGGGAGAAGAAAAAAACAGGGATTTCATCTTGTCAAGAAGCCATTAGAGAGAGAGAGAGTTTTTAGGGAGATATGTATTGCAGAGAAAATGAAAAGGCTGAACTGGGCAGAGGAGACGAGGAGGTTGTTGGAAAGTGGAAAGGCTTTCATCACTTCACAGCTGTCCATCACTATTTCTTAGTAGCTAAGCAAAACTTATTTGGCCAATGAATAAACTGTGTGATATTATAATGCTTGTATGATATTTCAAATTCTAATTTGGTGAGAGATAAATTTTAGTCACAATAAATTAAGAGAAAATGTGGTGATATTTTTAAAAAGCTAGCATTATAGTTTTATTTTTATTTTTAATTTTTTTGGTGTAATGTAGTTAGAATTAATGTAATTGTAGTAACATTATCACTTAGTAAATATTATAATGTATGAGCGTTTTCGCATATTAACGATTATAAATAAAGGAAAAATTCTTTGAAAAATTCAATATCATGTTTAAATGGTGCAACAAATTCACTAAAAACCTATGTTTGCATCATTTTATAGTTGAAACACATAAACAATCTTATTTTAAGGGGAGTGTGAATTGGAAAAAAAAATTCACGCTTTCGATTTCCGTTACCGTTACGTAACGTCCATTTCACCCCGCGTCCGTTATACCGTTACCGTTACCGTTATTCAGAACCATGGTTCAAACTCGTGGGGTTTAGGAACAAGCTAAAAGAACAGGAAAAGCTTAAAACCAAGAGACAATAAACTACAGGCCCATCTTATTATCTTGGCCTGTTTCTTGTGTATTTATTTTTGCCCATGATACAGGAAAAAACAGAAGTGGATATACCTCTGTGATGGACCTTCCGCAGAATGAGACTGTTGAAATCGGACCAGGAAACTTAAAGATGTTCTTTTCTTTGACATCTGGACAACTTAAACGAATGTCCAATCCTAAAAAAGAGGTAAGTTGTCTCATATTCCAGATTTTATACCCTAAAAATTAGACACATGACATTCATGAATTGTTTCCCAGTTGAAACTGACAGCATAAAAATCTTTCTAATCATTTGATATAAAATTCATCGGTTTGACTTGAGCATTAAGGAAGAAATCAAATAGTTAAGTCAAATTTTGCCATCATGGTTCGACTTTGAATTAGTATCTCATTGTTGTATGAAACCACATGTTGATCTTTTTCCCTTGTTTCAGAATGGAGGTTCACCAATTTTTTTTGTATATTGAGTCCATTAAATTTTCTTTTATTATTTTTGAGAAAATCATCAGTAAGTCCTGCTTTTCATTATAAAAAACCATCAAGTCCTGTCGTATCTCTATTGAGACAATTATGTCCTACTTTTGACAACTTGTTCCCATGAAGTCCTAAACTCCATCAATGCAGTATTTTGTTCCCATTTAACCCTTCTCATGAAACATTAGTTTCATGAATTATATTCAATTTTAATTTAGTTGAGAATAATTTTTTTTGGTTAAGAATGTTTGTTATCTATGTTTATTTAGTTAGCAGTATTTTAGTCTTTTTCATGGTGTAGGGTTTCATATTTCTTCTAGTACTTAAATTTAGCAAGTTATGGAATATAGAACAGATGCTTATGGTTTTTCTTCTCTATATCTTCTTCTACCACTTCCTTCGTATAGTTTGATCCAAGTTTTCATGGTATCAGAGCTGGTTTTATCTATTGCTGAAATATAAATTTAAGGGTTTGGGATGATACTAGTTGTTTAGATTTGTGAAATTGTAAGATTTGAGTTTTTGAGAAATTCTTCAATGTTGTCGTTGTAAACTTCAATAAAATAAAGGGAGAAGGAGAGAGAAAGAGAAAGAGAAAGATAATAGAATGCAACATAAAGACGCTTTCTAGGAGGGCAAAATAAAATAAGTAAATGACTAAACTACTATTACTAATATACTCTAACAGTTCCCCTCAAACTCATGATGTAGTAGAAAACATCAAGAATTTACTAAGAAGAAAACAGAAGAGCAAAATGGTGTGAGACTTCGTAAAGAAATCTACTAAGTGCATAGTAGAAAGAAGAAATAGAAGAGAAATAGTGCCCAGCTGAAGATGATGGCCCATCAAATGACAATCAATCTCAACGTGTTTTGTGTGCTCATGAAACAGTTAATTATGGGTGATCTGGATGACACTCGTGTTGTCACAATACATTGGGTAAGAATAGACAAAGGGATGTCTAGATTAATAAGTAACCATCACAACCAGACTTTCTCAACGGTGGTGGAAGTCATAGCACGATATTCAGCTTCAGTAGAAGAACGAACAACTATTGTTTGCTTTTTGCTCTTCTAGGAGATAAGAGAATCACCAAGAAAAAGGCAGAAATCAGTGGTGAACTTACGATCCTTAGAATCACCAGCCTAATCAGCATCAGAATAAGCCTAAAGTTTCAATGGAGAACAAGAAGAAAATAATAAATTTTGGTGCAGTGTACCTTAAAGATAATGAAGAATGTGGAGACTAGTAGCCCAATGTACAGTGGTAGGTGAAGCAACACACTAGCTAACAATATGAACTGCACTGGAAAGTCTGGGCGAGTAATAGTAAGATATATCAAACCGTCAACAGTAATGTGATATAGTGTAGGATCTGATAATGGAGTACCATCAGTGGAAGAGGAATAAACATCGAGTTCTAAAGGGATTTCAACTGTTCGATTGTCTGATAAGGGGGCTCACTTTATAATTTCTGAGGCATACACAGATTGAAAGAGGAGATAACCTTAAAGTAAGGAGGTGACTTCAATATCCAAGAAATATCGTAGTTGGTCCAATCTTTTATTTTAAATAATCCTGTAATTGTATTTTTAACAACACAATACTTGTCGTGTCGTGTCATCACCTGTAATGATCATATCATAAACATATAATAAAAGTACAAAGAATTGAAGGGAGAAGATCGCCGAATTATGATCACTAGTATGAAAACCCAAGTCATAAATAAGAGAAGAAAATTGGCGAACAATGTCTTGGGGGTCTCATTTAAGACCATATAAGGCCTTGTGGAGTTTGTACACCAAACTAGGACTATGAGGCAAACTTGGAGGAGGAGCCATAAAGACCTTTTCTGTTAAATCTCCTTTGGTAGTTGCATTTTTCACATCCATGTGAGAAAGATTCTATCGATGAATAGCTACCACTACAATCATTGTGTTAACAATGGTCATCTTAGCAACAGAAGCAAATGTCTTTTTATAGTTGATGCCATACTCTTGAGCAAATCCCTTGGCTACCAATCGAGCCTTGTACCATTCCACAAAACTATCAGATTTAGTCTTAATTTTACAAATTCACTTATAGCCAAATGTGCGTTTGCCAAAGGGTAATGACATCAATTCCTAAGTTCTAGTCTTATGTAATGCAATAAGTTCCTTATTGATAGCCGGTTTTCAAAGAGGATCAATAACAACCTTCTTATAGTAGGTTGGCTCAAAAGAGAGAGAGAATGGAAACTAAGAAAGAACAAAAATTAGTAGAATAACAAGAATTAGAGAACCAAGCTGATTTGGACGCTTATGAGATCACTAAGGATAGCGAAGAACATGATTGAGCAAGAGTAGATTGGGAAGGAGGCACCAAATCTGTAGAAGAGACACCTGGAGACCTATGAGCATAGGTATGCATAATAGGAGGACGAGTGATAGGGAAATCAGAACAAGAAGACACATTCGACACGGAACTAAACTTTGTTTCAAAATGTTTGAGACGTTTCTGTTTTTATGGAAATCGAAATAAATCATTGATTGAATATTAAAATTCCTATATTCAAGCTTACTAAAACTATGCACTGAAACGAAATTTTGATCGTTACATCAAACATAGTCATATCATGAATATAATTGTTAGAGGAAACATGAGTCGGGAATGGGTCAATGTAAATGAAATCAGATGTCTTCAAATGTTAAGAAATAGATGGAATAGAAAAGAAACAAATATGCTCAATGAAAACAACATGACGAGAGACAAAGTTTGCGTGTAACAGAATCATAGCAATGATACCCTTTCTAGCCCTTACCATAATAAAGAAAAATACATAAGGCTAAACGAGGACGAGGAGATAGTTTAGTACGAAGGGCATTAGGAAGCCAAACAAGCCAGGTGTGCCCATATACACATAAGGAGAAATAATTAAGTGACTTACCATAAAAAATGTCAAAGGGAGAGACTCCAAAAGTGAGAACACTGGAAATATAGTTAATTAGATTAACTGCAGTAATAACCACTTCTCTAAAAAAAACTTGGGACATTAGATAACAACAGAAAGCGTGTTGTCTCCGTAATGTGTCAGTGCTTGCGCTCAGTTACACTATTGTGTACTGGTGTGTCACTGTAGGAAGATTGTCAAATAGTGCCATCAGATCTCAATAGATCACGAAAGGAATTACAGCTCATTGGGTTGCAATTCTTCGCATTTTGCGCTATCTTCGGGGTATTTTGCATCATAATTTGTTGTTTTCTTCCACGTCTTCTTTGGAGCTTCGCACTTTCTGATGCTGATTAGGTAGGCGATGCCATGGACCACAGATCCACCATTGGTTTCTGTATTTTTCTAAGCGATAGTCTTATTTCTTGGAGAATCAAGAAGCAGTTTGTAGTTGTCTATTCAACCACTGAGGCTGAATATCGGGCTATGGCTACAACCAAGGATCAAAATATCGATTCGAAGCGGTCGAAATATCCAAAACGGTTAAAATATCCGAAACGTTTCCGTTTCCAAAGAGACAGAAACGAATCAGTGATGGAATTGAAATTCTAATACTTCGAAGTGTTCTATACTGTTTCGAAATATTTTGTTATATTTCATTGTATTTGCACAATTATTTCGGAATGTTTCAAGGTATTTCAAGATATTTTGGTATATTTTGACTAATGTTTTGAAAAAATATTTTTAAAATTTTTTATTTTTTTTCATTTTGTTTTCAAAATATTTTGAAATATTTTCGTTTTCTAGGTGACCGAAATAATGAACCGAAACGAAATTTTGATCTTTGGCTGGAACTAAATCAGAAATTTGGTTGAGATAGTTGCTTGCTGATCTATGAGTTCCATTTTTTGTTCCCACTCCCATGTATTGTGACAATTAGAGTATCATTTAGATTGTACACAATTCTATTTTCCACACCAAGCATATCGAGATTGATTGCCATTTTGTGCGGCATTATTTGCAGTTTGGGATTATTTACTTACCTTTTATTTCTTCTGCAATGCAATTGCCTGACTTTTTCGCGAAGTCTCATACCACTATGCGTTTTTGTTTTCTTCTTGACAAACTCTCGATGTTTTCTACCGTTACATAATGAATTTGAGAAGGGATGTTAAGAATGCCAATTATCATTGTTTATTTAATTAGGGGTATTTTAGTCCTTTTCATGGAGTAAAGTTTTATATTTCCTCTTGTACTTAACTTTAGCAAGTTATGGAATATGGAACAGACACTTATGGTTTTTCTTCTCTATCTTCTTCTACTCTTTTGTTGTATGGTTTGATCCAAGTTTTCACTTTCCTATCTTTGGAGAACTAAACTATTGAATAATCAATACAACAAATGCAGCCAAAACTTATAGTAAAAAGTATAAGCATTGTCATAATAATGATAATATAATTGATGTTTTCAGGAAAATTCTAGAAGATATAATTTTAACTATTAATTATATAATTATTAAAAAAATATAAGTGGTGTTTGTTAAACAACCATCTACTCTAAAAGTTTAAACTGTTGGAGAGGGTGTAATCTAAGTATTTATACTTCAACACGCTCTCTCACGTGTTGGCTAAAATTTGAGCCTAGCACATGAAAACTCTTTTAATAATTAGGGTGGTGGTGAGATTTGAACACATGACCTCCTGCTTTGGTGCCATGTTAAACAACCATCTACTCTAAAAGCTTAAGCTGTTGGAGATGATGTAACTTAATTATTTATATTTCAACAGTGTTATAATAAGAAGGGTAAAATGGAAATAAAATATAATATTGATGGAGTTTAGGACTTTTTGGTAACAAATTATCAAAAGTAGGACTTAATTATAACACTAGAAATATTATAGGACTTATTATTGGTGATTTCCCTACTTTTTTTGATGCGGACCCCCCCGGTGTTGGGGGAGAGATTAGTCCTGGTTTCATCGAGTTAAAATGTTTTGAACAATTTTATACAAGATGGTTTACTTTGTAGATTATAATCTTATAGCTTTTTGTCTAAGAAATTTGCAGCTCAAGGACCAAATGTGGTTTGAGGAGTGTAGCAGGAATGCAACCTAGTTCCACCTATTGAGCCCACTGAGTTCTGTATATTTCAGTTGCACGATATTCTTGGGCCTTCTTTTTTAAAGTTTGAGAATTAAGTCTGGACTCTGAAACTGCCAGTCTAGTGCCCTTATAGTTTTCTTTTCTAAACATTAAAGAAAAAGCAGAATTCTTGTGAAACGAAGTGGCTATCAACCATTGTTCATTACATAGACCTTTCCTATAGCCAAGAAGCCTCTTAACTATGTTGATCTATGGAAGAGAGTTGAAGTCAGGCCAAGGGATTTTTGTCAATAGTCTGGTATTTTCAAACATAATTTGTTGTTAAAAATGCTGATCTACATAGCTAAACATAATAAGGTCTACCAGATTTTGTTCTGGTTCTGCTTCGTTCTTTTTACAGAGATGTTTTGAGGCTATATCAGTCAATCTGTGCAGCATTTTCAAGTGATTTGTGTCATTTTTCCAGGTTGATGTACCGATGCAGCAAAGCTATCTCTGGTATGGTTCAAGCAGCGGAGATACAGATCCCCAGGTACACAGTGGTGTACTTGGATAAGGATTATCTGTATTTGGAAACGGTGAGACTCTAGTTGACTTAGTAAATTCTGGCGTGTTATTTCTGTAATCTCTTGCAGTGTTCTGGCGCATACATATTCCGCCCTAGTGGATCACCTCCAACTGTTGTCTCAAGATCTGTAAGTAATGATTTTCCTTCTTGTTTTTTTTTTATTCTAATCCCATGACGCATTCATTTTATCCTGATGGATTCAGTTACGTTAATTACTTTTTTCTTTTCCGTTGTTCATCTTTCAGACCGCCTACTGAATGCCAAAGCCATCTTGTTGCTATTTCGCGAATAATCTTTTTTTTTTTTTCCCAATTTGAGGAAATTACTATTAATTGCTTTATTTACAGGTTCCTTTAAAGGTCGTGCATGGACCATTAGTTCACGAAGTTCACCAGCAATTTAATTCGTGGATTTATCAGGTCGTGATGGCATATCTATTTTATTTATGCAGAAGTATTAGCTTTATGAGAACCTGCAGTTTGTGTACACTTTTACACTTGTCTGTTCTCTGCATAAATTGCCAAAACTAATCTTTTGATTGAGTGGAGTGGTCTCTTGAGGACCTTCCCATACATACATGAAGAGTTTTGTATTTCACATTGAGCCTCTTCTCTACAATCTATACATATGGAATCCCGTGCTGCATATTGTCAACACTGATTGTGTTTCCTCAGTCCAATGGGGATTTCTTGTTTCCTTTTAGATTGATTCCTTAATCAAAGGGAATCATAAATATTCTCTTGTATGTAGATGCTAGCTGTGTAAGTCCCCAATCAAAGGGAAGTTGTATAATTCCCCAATCGAAGGGAATCATTGATTGTAAAGATACCAACCTGCAAGGGTATGACACTCACTCAGAATTCATTGTTTCTGAGTCTTACTGTTCAAATATCTGTCATTTTGTCATGGTATCAGAGCCATTCTAGAGTTTTCTTTTGGGAGAAAAAAAACGAAGGGTTATTTTACTGCCCTTTTGTTTGCTGGTTTTTGTGTTACTTCTGTACATATTGCTGCTTCTTGGTCTATGGTTTTGTTTGGGAGATACATCAGCAGGCTTGTTTCTGATCTGTAGTCTTTCTCTTTTGATTCTGGTTCCGTAATTGATACTCTACGAATCAGTCATGGTTGACAAGGTCGAAATAATTTCTGTTAAATTGAACTGGAAGAATTACTTCTCATGGGGGTTCCAGTTTCGTCTCTTTTTAAGAGGTAAAGATCTCTGGGGACACATAGATGGGACTGTTGATAAACCCACTGACTCTACTAAAAAGAGTTAGTGGGAGACCAATGGCGCAAAGATTATGAGTTGGATATTGAGCTCTGTTGATCAACAGATTGTTCTCAATCTGCGGCCTTATAAAACTCGAAGGAAATGTGGGATTTTCTGGCCAAAGTCTATATTCAGGATAACTCGGCCCGAAAATATCAGTTGGAGTGTGATATCTCTGAATATTCACAAGGAAATAAGTCTATACAAGACTATTATTCTGGTCTCGTGAGTTTGTGAATTGAATATAGCGAATTGATATATTCCACTATTCTAGCCCAGGGTCAAAATATCATTTTGAAATGGTCGAAACATCCGAAACGTTTCTGTTTCCAAAGAGACCAAAACAAATCAGTAATGAAATCGAAATTCTAATACTTCAAGGTGTTCCAGAATATTTCGAAATGTTTTGTTATATTTCAATGCATTTGTACAATTATTTTGGAATGTTTCAAGGTATTTCAAGATATTTTGTTATATTTCGACCAATGTTTTGAAAAAAATAATTCTTAATTTTTTTTTTTTTTTCATTTTGTTTTCTAACGGGTTGAAATGTTTTCGACATAAGTCGAAATGTTTCCGTTACCCAGGTAAACCAGCCAAATCCCAAAGCTGGTATGTTGATTTGGGTGCGTCAAATCATTTGACATTTTCTTTGGACCATTTTACTGATATTCAATCCTATCAAGGGACTAAGCAAATTCTTACTGCCAATGGACAATGTCTACCCATTCAAGCCATTGGGACTATTCCACACTCATTGCCCTTGCAACAAGTGCTTTACTCACCTAATTTGTCTTCAAATTTGGTTTCGGTTGGACAACTTCTTGATAATAATTGCATTATCTCATTCTCTTCATCTGGTTATGTTGTGTAGGAACAGGTCTCGGGCAAAGTGATCGCAAAGGGGCCTAACTGTGGAAGATTGTTCCCTCTTAGCTAATCAATGCCTCAACTTTATAAATCTTTGTTTTTTTATGTTTCTTTTAGTAGTACTACTTCCTATTTATGGCATAGGCGTCTTGGGCATCTAAATGCGAATAAGTTGTTGTTCATGTTGAACTCTGGGGTTGGGCTACTGTTGAATAATCAGCATATTTCTTCACGTGATGTTGTTTCCAATTGTCACAGTTGTAAAATGGGGAAAAGTAAAATTTTACCTTTTCCCACACACGAAGGCTTTACAACCAAGTGTTTCGATTTAATTCATAGTGATATCTGGGTTGCCCCCATTATTTCTCATAGTCATTATAAATATTTCATTACATTAATTGATGATTTTATCCGTCACACATGGATCTATTTTTTGCATTCTGAATCAGAAGCTTTTGATGCTTTGAAATTTTTTTTTTGACTCTTATTGAGAACCAATTTTCCACAAGCATCAAAATTTTTTGTTGTGATTCTGGTGGCGAGTACCTTTTGAATGATTTTCAAGACTTTCTTCACACCAAAGGGATTGTTTCCCAGCAGTCATGTACGGATACTCCCCAAGAAAATGGGTTGCCGAAAGAAAAAATTGACACCTTTTGGATGTGGCTCGCACAATTCTTATTGAATCATCATTGTTGTCTAAATTTTGGGTTGAAGCCATCTCTGCAGTAGTCCATGTTATTAATAAACTTCCATCAGTGAAGTTACAAAATCAATCTCCGCATTATCGTTTATCTGGCCTACACCCTAGTTATAGTCATCTCCACACTTTCGGTTGTGTTTGTTTTGTTCATCTACGTTCTCGTAAAAGGAAAAAACTTTATGCTCAATCTGTAAAATGTGTTTTCCTTGGTTATGAAGCCCATCAAAAAGGTTTTATTTGCTATGATCCTGCTGTTCGTTGCATTCTTGTGTCAAGAAATGTTATATTCTTGGAAAATCAGTTTTTCTTTCAACTTTCATCACACTCCTCTTCCAGTACCATCCCAGTCTATTTTGCATGACTTCAACGATTTTTCTAAGGTAACAAGTTTTAAACTTGGGATTGTTTATATGCGACGAGGTCATAACAATTCTGTAGAACTGAACCCCAACCGAGAACTAGCTCCAGCACCTAATTCGACTCCTCATCATTGTCTTCTTCGAAGGTCATATCGGATATCTAAATCACCTGATCATTAAGGGTTTTGCTAATACCTCTTTGCTTGCCACCTTATCCTTTATTGTTAGACCTAATTCCTATTATCAGGCCGTACAACAACATTGTTGGCAGGAAGCAATGCAGGAAGAACTTGATGCAATAACTCTTAACAACCCCTTGGGATATTGTTGATTGTCCGAGCATATTAAGCCCTTAGGATGCAAATGGGTTTATTCTGTTAAACTCAAGTTTGATGGATCTTTGGATCATCACAAAGCACGTGTTGTTGCTCTTGGCCATCGACAAGAGTATGACATAAATTATGAGGAGACATTTGCTCCAGTAGCAAAGATGACCACTGTGAGAACAGTGCTTGCTGTTGCACCTTCTAAATCATGGCCACACTTCCAAATGGATGTCAAAAATGCTTTCTTTCATGGCGATCTTAAAGAAGAAGTTTATATGAAACTTTCACCTAGAGTAAGAGAAATTTAGAACATGGGGTGTGTAGATTAAAACATTCTCTTTATGGGTTCAAACTGATAGGGTTATATAAACTGATAGGGTTATATACTACAAGCTTACTTTTTGTAGTGAAACTCGTTTGGTTAATTAATAGAAGTTTGATTTTTTTATTTTATTGAGAATTTATGTGGGTAAAATATTTGCATTGTATTTGATATATGGTATGTATGTGTGTCTTATATTTTAAATTGTAGATAATTTGGTGTGTAGAGTTCGAATTATACACAAAAGACCAGATTATCGGATCCTTGTATAATATGGATATAAGTTTACAATCTTAGATGAAATTGGACACACCATCAGTATGATTGTAGTGTAATATTTGCATAGTCTGTCTTGACTATAGGAGACTGTTTGATGTCTCGGATTATTACACTAATACACTGTGTGTATTGAACAGACCCATGTTGAGATTATTATCTTTTACTGATTGAATAAGATAATAAATACCTCATGATTATTATGGTTGCTTATACTCTTAATTCTGAGATATTTAATTGCTTTGTGCATATAATGATTGTCACTTTAATTCGTCAAAGAGTGAGTTTCATATTGAGTCAATAAACTCGGTGAATTGGAAGACGATATTATTTGTTAGGTGAAAATTAATTATTAAACAAAACTACGTCTAGGTATTTAATGGGTTGATAATATCCTCTTGAGGAAGCTCATAAGTTTGGTCTATGTCAAACTTTACAGGTGGATTTAATTATTCGACATGACAAATAAGTTGGATGGTAAGACCTCAAAAATAAAAGAAGTCAATTAAATATAATTATCAGTAATTTATTTAATTGATGGACATCTGTAATCTTAAACGTGGGGTGATTATTAAACATATAATAATAAGGAGTTCGAAACATAATTTTGAGATAAGACTCAAAAAATCAATAATAAATATTGTAGTGTACTAACTTATTATTAATGGACTATAGGATGTTTGTTCTGGGTTGAACCTAGGAATCCTAGGCTCATTGGAAGCTCGACTCTTATTTCTCCTTATGGTTTCTGTCGTAGCCTATATATAGACATCTAGGCTCTCTAGATCAGCATCACCATGATTACTCACTTTTTGAGGGAGGCTAAGAGAGAGAACAGAAGTTCGGAGGTCCTTGCTGCCCACACTACATTCGGATTTTAGCATTGGGGGATATACGACAGAAGATCGTGAGGTTCATCAAGCTATCTTCCATGTCTGTCTTTAGATTCTCCATTTGTGCTAACACGAGATCAATCCAGAACAATCTCGAAGGTAAATCCTAGTTCTGCTTTGTAGGATTTTAAAGGAATTTTTTTTTGTATTTGATACATACATGCTGTCAATGATTGTTGGAATTTCCATTCCAACACAAACAAGCCCCTCGTGTTTGATTTGATAAATTTTAACAGACACTTCAAAATAATTGTTTTGGGCAAAGCAAAAATGATCCATCCATGTTTCTCCTGCAATCTTCCTCTGGTATAGCAATACTTCTTGTCTACGTTGATGACATTATTCTTACCGGACCTGATATGCAAGGAATACGAGACATTCAAACTACTTTACATACTTCCTTCCACATGAAAGATCTTGGATCACTTCAATACTTTTTGGGCTTGGAGATTCATACTTCAAAAGGTGGTGTTTCGTAAATCAACAGAAATATGCAAATGATTTGATTTCCTTAGCACGTTTGGAGAATTCTACTCCTGTTGATACTCCTTTAGAAGTCAATTTCAAGTATTGAAAAGATGATGGAAATCTCCTTACCGATCCTACATATATTATAGGCAAGTGGTTAGGAATTCTACATATACTCAAGACGTGCCTTGATGGGCAAGGAAAGAGGTTGGATGGTGGAAGACAATTTATAAATCAAGAGGGAGTGGACTCAAGGATCAAAATTTCGGTGTATTCTTTAAGTTACCTAAGAAGCAGAAATATTTCGACGTGTTTCGGAAACGTTTCGATCTATTTCGGAAACATAGTGAAAAAAATAAAAAATAAGAAAAAATTTAAGAATATTTTATAAAATATTGATCGAAATATATCAAAATATCTTGAAATATTCCAAAAAAATTGTGCAAATATATTGAAATATTATAAAACATCTCAAAACATTATGGGATACCTCAAAATATTAAAATTTCGATTCTATCACTTATTCATTTCGGTCTCCTTAGAAACGGAAACGTTTTGGACATTTCGACCATTTTGAAACAAAATTTTGATTCTTTGGTAGACTAACATTTATTCAATCTGTTTTGCCAAACCTTCTCATTTATTTCCTACCTTTGTTTAGGATGCTACGTAGTGTAACCATGAGGGTTGAAAACTTGATAAGAGATTTTTTGTGGGAAGGGATTGGCAAGGGAAAGAAAGATCGTTTAGTTAAGTGGGAGATGGTGACAAGATCAAGATCAAAAGGGGGTCTCTTGATTGGAAATATGCTGGAAGAAAATGTAGCTTAGTTGAGAAATGACTATGGGGGTTTCTTGTGGAACAATATTCAATTTGGCATTTGGTCATTCAGATTTAAGAGTAAATATGGCTTATATGTCAATAACTTGGACTCTAATGGAGTAGAAAGGGGAAGGGATCGAAGTCCATGAAAATTCATTTCTCAAGGGTTCATTAGATTCTTGCATTATGTCAACTAATGTGTGAGCAATGTGGAGAGAGTTCGGTTTTGGGAGGATGTTTGGATCGGAGAGATTCCATTATCATGTATATTGCCTCATCTTTTTCGTCTCTCTGGTGCTCGTAATGCTTTCGTTATAATAATTATTCATATTCTTGGGCTTTGTGTTTCGCTGAAATCTTAATGATTGAGATGTCTTGGATATGACTTCACTTCTTTCTTTGCTTGAGGGAGTTAAATTGTCTAATAGTATAAGTTGGGTTGTTGACTAGTCGGGTATCTTTTCTTGTAAGTCCTTTGATTCTTTGATCGATAATGATTCATTTCTTGCTTTTCCTCCCTCTGGCATGACTTGGAAGGCTAACGTACCTATAAAGGTGTAGGTTTTTGTTTGGACTATTGTGCACGGTAAGATCAATGCTAATGACTTGCTTCAAAAGAGGAGACGTCAAACTTGTCTTTTACCACAATGGTGTGCCATGTGTCTTGGCACTAGCGAATTTGTAAACATCCTTTCTTATGATGTCTTGTTGCTCTATCTTTGTGGAATAAGTTATTTTATGTTACAAGATTGAGTTGGGTGGTGTATAAATCCTTCTCCTCAATATTTGTTGAGGTATCCAATGTTTTGAATGGACAAAAAAGTGAAACATGTTGTGGACATGCGGATGCTTTGACTTGAAATATGTGAAAGGGATGCTCAAACTAAGAGTAGAGCCCCGTATATATAGCCAAATAATAATACAAAGTGACCTAAACATCCTTGTGATTTAAGCAAAATATAAAAGTCATAGTAAGGGTAAAAAAGGGAAAAGAAATCCTAATAAACTAGACTATACTCCAACATTCCCCCTCAAGTTAGGCATAAAAATATTAACTAAGCCAAACTTGACAACCGAGTCCCGGAGAATGGATAGAGTGACAGGTTTGGTGAAAACATCGACAATCTGATCACTGGTCCCCATAAACAATGGAGTGACAATATCACAACAAACCTTCTCCCGAAAAAAATGAACATCAATCTCTATATGCTTCGTCCTCTCGTGTAATACAGAGTCAGAAGCGAGCTGAATAGCTGATTGATTAGCACAATATAATGCAGATGAAGAAGTCACCGGAAATCCTAACTCGCCAAGAATCGATCGTAGCTAGATAATCTCACATGTGCCAAGTGCCTGTGCCTGATACTCTGCCTCTGCTGACGAACGAGAGACAACTATCTGCTTCTTGCTCTTCCAAGAGATAAGATGAGTCTCTCGAAAAGCACAAAAGCCCGTAGTGGATCGACCGTCACATGCTCTTCCGTAATCTGAATCTGAATAACAGGCTAGAGAACCAATTTGAGATCTTGATGCATAGAATAACCCAAGTCCAGGACAAGACTTGAGGTACTGAAGAATATGATAAACTGCATCAAGATGAGGCTGACACGGTCTGTGCATAAACTGACTAACTCGACTGACAGTGAATGAAATGTCTGGTTTAGTGTTGGCTAGATAGATAACTCTACCTACTAACCTTTGATAGATAATCGGATCTCTCAATTCCTCATCGTCAGCAATAAGTTTCAAGTTTGGAATCATGGGTGATGATGCCGGTTTGTATCCCAGCATCCCAGTGTCAGAGAGAAGATCCAGGACATACTTTCTCTGAGAAAGAACAATATCCCTGCTGCTACGAGTAACCTCAATCCCAAGAAAATATCGCAAAAATTCAAGGTCCTTCACATCGAAGGTTTTCCCAAGGTCTACCTTAACCTGCGTAGTCCCAAAAATATCATATTTAGTAATAATAATATCATCAACATATACCAAAAGGATGACACACTGTTCACAAGTATTTCGTCGAATGAAGCAGGTATGATCAGAATGACATCTGGTGAACCCTAAACGTACAACTACACCACTAAAGCCAAAGAACCAGGCTCGTGGTAACTGTTTCAGTCCATAGAGAGACTTACGCAGTCGACATACCTTTCTAGCATACTCCCCTCACCACAAAAATTCGGTGGTGCATTCATATAAATAATCTTGTCCAGATCACCGTGAAGAAATACATTCTTCACATCCAACTGATGAAGAGACCAAGAGTACTCTGCAGCCAGAGAAATAATCAATTGAACAGTAGTCAATTTTGCCACGGGGGCAAAGGTAGCACCAAAATCACAACCTGGTACCTGAGTAAAGCCCTTCGCCACAAGCCTAGCCTTGTGACGATCAATAGTACCATCTGCAAGAAACTTTAGGGTGTAAACCCAGCGACAGTCAACAGGTTTTACCCTTGAAGGTAAAGAGAGAAGATCTTACGTATGATTATGCTGAAGAGCGTCCATCTCTGTCTGCATGACAATAACCCACTAGGGCTCTCGCATAGCCTCTAAAATAGAGCGAGGAACTGGCGTATCTGATAAGACCATCCTATAAGCTCGAAATATAGGAAACAGATCATCATAAGAAACATAAGTAGAGATCGGGTATAAAGTCCTGACAGTCCAACCATAACGAACAACTGGATGGCAATCATGTCACAGATAATGACGCCCTAAATCATCATCCTCCACTGACAATGTCTCATCAGGTAAATTAATTGACTCAATACCTGCAATCTCATTAGTACTAATAACAGGTGCATCAATATGCTCAACGAACTGAGAAGTATTACCTGCATCGCCTGAGATAGAGGGGACATCAACAGGGGCATAAGAGCGAGGGTGACGAACATAAGCCTACAAAGGAAGAGAGACTGGTGACTCTGTACTGACAGGAATGAGTGGCTCTAGATGAGGAGAGACTGATGACTCTGTAGTGATAGTGACCGATGGTTTTGGCTCCTGTGGTAATGGAAAATCAAAGGGGGTATCATCAACTGGAGGGGTAGACACAGGACTAGAAGAAAAATAAGGAATATGCTCAAGGAAGGTAATATCTAGACTATGATACATACGTTGTCTGACAGAATCATAACACCGATACCCTTTAGACTGATGACAATAACTCACAAAGACACAACGAATCGCTTTATCATCGAGCTTATGGCGAGTAGGAGACTGATCCTGAACAAAATATGTGCAGCCAAAAATACGAGGAGGGGCCAGAAAAAGTGTCCGCTCAGGGAATAAGACCTGTAAGGGAGCCTTATGCTGAAGAACACGATTTGGTGTACAATTACACAAAAAGGTAGAAGTCAAAATAGCAAAATATCAATAAGATTTTGGTACTCCCATACCTTTAAGCATATAACGTACCATTCTTATCAGACTCCTATTTTTTCTTTTAGCAACTTTATTTTGCTCAGGAGTATATGGACAAGTGAGCTGCTGAAGGATATCTTGAGAAGATAGGTGAGACACTAAGGCATCAGACACATTCTTTGGCATTGTCCGAACGAAGAGCACGAACAATAATATCGAATTGTGTCTTAATCATCTGGAGAAATTGAGTGATGACTGGGAATACATCCGATTTTTTATGTAAAAGGTAGACCCAAGTATAACGAGTATGGTCATCTATAAATGTCATATAATATTGAGCACCTGACAGAGCAGTAATAGGAGAGGGTCCCCAAACATCAGAGTGTATTATGTCAAATGGTTTGGGTGTTTGGTGCATGCAAGGAATATAACTGGTCCGAACATGTTTTGATAGGGAACATATAACACAGTCAAGTTTATTACTAACACAAGTTTTACTCAAAGCAAGAAATAACATACATAAATACTTAAAATTTGGATGCCCAAAATGGTCATGCCACAATTAAACAGTTTGTGATAAAAAATCATAACGATAAGTACTAGGTAAAATATTAGCATGCAAGCTAGGACTAGATAAAGACAAAGTAGGTGATGAAAGTGGAGGTGGAGAAACTGGTGAAAACAAAGGTGGATCGCTTAGATAATATAGTCCATCTCTCTCATGTCCCCTGAAAATAATCCTCCTGGTACTTAGGTCCTGTAAATAACACGAATCAGATAAGAACACAACTGCACAGTAAAAATCTCTGGCTAATTGATGTACCGATAATAGATTCACGGCCAGTTTTAGCGCATGAAACACCGAACGTAATGTAAAGCCATCTGGGAGGCAGACTGTACTCCTATTAATAATAGGGGCATGTGTTTCATCTGCTAACTAAACTTGAGTATGTAACTGTTCGTCAAAAGAGGTGAAATGATGGGCCTCACCTGTCATATGACCATTCGCACTCTAGTCCAGCATCCAAAGGGGAGACAGATGGCGCAAGTATGAAAGGCACGAGGTATACCTGTGGCAGTTGCAGCTGTAGTAGTCGAACCTTGAGAAGTCAGCGCTGACATAAATATATCTAGGCGAGAAATGATAGCATCCATATCACTCTGCTAAGGAGGAGCAGTAATAGTAGTAGTAGGAGCAATGATTGTAGGTGGTGGTGCCTCAGTACGGCTGCGAGGAGGCGGCTTAAGCTCTGGATGAAGCTTCCAACAAGTAGCCCAGAGATGTCCTAGTCGGCCACAATAATCACACTAACGAGAATCCTCATATCTACGCTGATGTGGGGTACCCTGACGGTACTGGGTCGAGCGTTGTCGACCCCTATACCCGGTAGAAGTACTAACAGATGTCTCAACTGTAGGGATCTCAACTCCCTCAGTAGTAGTTATATCATCAATAATACTAGGACACACGTGATAGAAAAACAACTCTAAGATAAATAGAGAAACAAAATAAGGGAGAACAATATACCTCCCGTCGAACTGTAGTGACAGATAAAGAATGTCCAGAAAGCTCCCAAATAATCAGGTCACGGTGCCCAAAAATCCAATAAAGATAAATAATTGATCTACTGCATCAAAAGCAGATCACTGGAGAAGAGGATTCACTCCCTCCTAAAAAAGTCCTAGATACTGCAACTTGGCAGCACTGTGACGAAGTGTGCGAGGACGAAGCTACAACGAAATAGTAACCCGACAGTGGGCTGATGAGTGGACTGGACAGTGACCCAGGTTGGGCTGCGGGCCGCTGGGTTGGGCAGTGGACAGTGGGCTGGTTTGTCCATTATCCGACAATGCACAGGGGGAGTGTTGGATAATGGGTTGCTGGGTTGGTTTGGGTTGATTTAATATGGCTGTTTCGGTCGGTGGACTAGCTGGGTATTGTTTGTGTTGTCTGGTCGGTGGATTTGGCTGGCTGATTTCGTGGATTGAGGTTGTGTATTGTTGGTCGGTGGTGTATTGTTGCAGTCTGTGGTGTAGGCTGGGCTGTGGGCGGTTGCTGGCTGTTCGGTTGTGGTGTGGTTTTGTTGGTTCTGGTATTTTGCTGGGGTGGTTTCGCTGGTTGGTAGCTGAGGGACTGGGGTGGTTTCGCTGTGGACTGGGCTGTGGCTGTGGCTGTGGCTGTGGCTGTGGCTGTGGCTGTGGCTGTGGCAGGTCTGGTGGCCCGGGTGTGTCGCTGGTTGGCGTGCCAGGCTGGGCAGGCTGTCACTGGGTTGCTAGGTGTGGCATTGCTGCTGATCCGCAGTGGTGGTGGTGTGGCTGGTGGTAGCTGAGGGACTGGGGTTGTTGCAGATTGTTTGAGCAGTGGAATGGTGGCTACTGGGAAGGTGATGATGGCTAGGGTTAAGGTTAGGGTTAGGGTTAGAGATGGAGGCTAGGGTTTTTGCTATGATACCAACTTGGAATATGTGAAAGGGGATGCTCAAACTAAGAGTAGAGTCCCGTATATATAGCCAAATAATAATACGAAGTGACCTAAACATCCTTGTGGTCTAGGTAAAATATAAAAGTCATAGTAAGGGTAAAAAAGGGAAAAGAAATCCTAATAAACTAGACTATACTCCAACACTTTGCTATGGTGTGGGTTATTTGGTTGGAGAGAAATGCAAGAATATTTAGCAATAGATGTGAGTTGGTTGAATGGCTTGAGAATGAAGTTACTTTCTAGCATCTTTTTGGGTCTCCTTCACTAAAGAATTTCAAAGAACTCCTCTCTTTTGCATCTTGGCAGGGTGAAATGCCATGTGTGATTTTGGGCTTTGGTTTTTATGCATTATGCGATTTTTCATGTATTGATTTTTGGTTGGACTGCTTGTCCACCTGCACTAGTGAAATGTTACACATGTAATAAATTAATAATTTTTTTTTTCTGGTAAAAATGTAGGGTAAAACATAGTCATAGTCCCTAAAGTATGCGTTTTGTGTCACTTTGGTCCTTATTCTTTCAATTGTGTCATTTTAGTCCCTTAGTTTTCAATTTGTGTCACTTTGCTCCAATCGAAAACGATGGTTTAAGTTGACTATAGTTTCACGTGTGTCTCACATGACTACACTTAAGGGCCTGTCACTCAAGTTTGCAATGTTGTCATTTTGGTCATTCACGTTTACAATTTGTGTCCATTTTGCCCTTTGTGTTTCCAAAAATTGCCGCTCAAGTGTGGTCACGTAACATGACGTGACCATCTCTACTTTAGTAAATTTAAACCGCTGTTTTCAATTGGACCAAAGTGTTACCAATTGAATACTTCTGGGACCAAACTTACAAAAAACACATTTTTTGGGGACCAAAAATATATTTTGCCAAAAAATGTATTTGTGAAAAGATAAGTGCTGGAAGAATTGTTGTATTATGTGATAACAAATAAGAACGAGATGTGGGATTGTGATTTCACAATGATTGTAGAATAGATAACTGTGTCCACCATTGCCGGTGAGATATTAGGAAGCAAACATTTTAGATGTACATAGAGATGTTTTTCGTCACTGTTTATGTCATTGGGATTCATTTTGTTGGATATTTATTGTATAAACACTCATTTTTATGGCTGGCTATGAAGGATTGCATGATGAGAATTAATCCTTTGCAGAAAGAAAAGGGACCAGGTCTAAAATCTAGGGTTATATTGATTATTATCCGTTTAGTACATGTGACTGGCTGACTGCCGAATAAGATCATTTTCTGCAGTCATTAGATCTTATTCACCTCTTGGTTGAAACAGCTATTACTGCTCATGCATATTCTGGTTTGGCTTCCTTCTGTCACGACTTGTCCATTGCTGATTATTTTTTTGTGTGTCAGGTAATTAGACTTTACAAAGGCAAAGAACATGCCGAAGTTGAATTCACAGTAAGTCAACCTCATGCAATTTTCTGTACTGCTCAGTATGGTAGAAAAACAGTTTCATATCATTCATTCAAATTGAAAAGTTCTGATAAACATCTCAATAAAAGATCGGTCCAATTCCCACGGAAGATGGTGTTGGGAAAGAAGTCATCACTAGAATGACAGCAAATATGGCCACAGACAAGGTTTTCTTCACTGATTCCAACGGGAGGGAGTTTCTTAAACGGGTAACTCTCATGCGACTGCTCTTTTTTGGATGCCATTAGCCTGCCAAAAACCGTCGAAAAATTCCATGCCTGGTTATTTCTTTGGGTCATATATTGTGGTTGCATCAATCTAGTTGAGTTATAGCTAAATTTGTAGATGGAACATCTGTATCATTATTATTTAATGTGCCCTTCATTCTTGCATGTTGTGATGTTCTATTTATGGGATTTGTTGTCACACTTTACTTTTCTCCTGGAATATAACAAGACTGGATTTCATGCAAGTATGGGTAGGCATGCCCTTTGTCCTTGGTGACTCATGGGTACAAGTCCGAACTCATTTTCGAATAGCAACCGATAAAGAACTATTATCAACAGGATTAGTACAAGGAGGCTCATTACCTGATAACTGGGGAAGAGATCTTAGGAACCGAGTTTGGAGATGATGACTGACTTGGTGGCTCATGGGTAGTGATCTTTGACCCTGTCGTCGAGTATTGCATCTTAAATCCTCCTTATCTGTCGTGAAGTATAGCCGTAAAACCCCGATCCATTTAACATAATATATATTCAGAACGCTAATAGTCTCCATAGTTACTAAATAATACAGTCTCCAAATAATAAGTAGACTCTGATACTAATTCCATAAACATATCAAGTATATAAATGTACTATTTACAAGTATGATACGATTCAATTGTAAACTTATTACATTCTACATACATACGTGAAGCTTATTACTAATTACGTGCCTCACCAATTTTAATCAGCACTTGGAATGAAAATCCTGGGAATTAGCTGTTCAAACTTTCACAAACTTTCCCGTTACCAGTTAATTTGAAAAAGAAGAAATAATGTAAGGTGAGCATCAACATCTTAGTAGAATAACTCAATTTCCAAACAAACGAGTTTGAAAATAACTTAATTTGACATAATTGGGTAATATCAAAACAGTTCATTTTATACATAAGTAATAGAGTAGAAAATATTAAACGAAAGCATTTAAGTTGAAAATAGTAATGCGATCATAATATCAATACAGTGCTGCATCGGCAGGCGATCATCCTAATAGACCACTCAGGGTCCATACGAACATACGATCTAACTTTTTGGGGGACTTTCATCTTGAGGAAGATATGCTCCCTAGTAACAATTCGATACCCAAGTCCGAAGATCAATAGAGTCACCTAGGTATTTACGAACGTCAATGAGAAACCCTCTACGACTTCGACCTAGAACGTAAAACTCTCTGTTGCGCACTTACATATAATTCCAAAAAGATCCTGGAGTTCCATTAAATATGAACAATACGATCATTTCGAGCATTTGTGCAAAATAGCACTAAAAAACCCTTATCTGGGTGTAGATTCCAAGTCAATATTCAAAACACCTAATCATATATTTCAAAACATGTTAAACAATCAAAAATAACATAGGGAATAATTTAAAAGTAAGTTTGAAAAGTATCCCCAGTTCTGGAATCGAGAAACCCCGCCTGTCTCGGTATTTTGATATGAGATAGCCATAAATTAAACATTATTATTTTTTGATGAAATTCAATACACATAATCCATTTAACTAATTATAAATGAATATAGAAATTTTTTTGGCAAAAATATCTGAAAACTAGGTTCAATTGGCCCTGGAGGTCAAAACAGTCATTTTACTCATTTTAATTTGGCCATCGAATTGACTTAAAATTTTACCGGGACCTCCGCACATACGTTATAGAACTTTTAGAACCAACCAGAGCCCCATCAGATGTCGAAAGCGCCCTCAAGCGCTGACAGGGCGCACTAGTGCATCTCTCTTCACTTCATCTTCTTCCCCTAGAAACCTTAAGTGTCCTTCTACCAACCCTCACCCTTTACTTCTCACCCTTGTTTCTGACTACTCAGTACACCTTTTCATCTGTTTCAAAGCCTACTAACTCGTCTCACACCCCTCTAGGAAACCCCATAGGTGAGACACCTCGAATTACGTCTAACATATCCAAATATTGAACCAAAGTTGGAGAAAAATAAGGTTTTCTAAACATGGCCAGACCTGCAACTTGAGTTTTGACCCCTTAATAACCTCT
The DNA here is from genome assembly GCA_963454935.2 of Ilex paraguariensis. Lineage (NCBI taxonomy): Eukaryota > Viridiplantae > Streptophyta > Magnoliopsida > Aquifoliales > Aquifoliaceae > Ilex > Ilex paraguariensis. Next base: position 251,880 of record CAUOFW020005680.1, on the reverse strand, counting down.
AAACCAATTCCTTGATCCTCTGTCATTTCCATATGGCTGGTTATTCTTCCTCTGAACTTGCTCACTTCGAAAATCCCTTGATTTCATCTCCTTCTCTATTATATACGCCACCTCTACTATCTCCCTAAAATTTCTTATCCTCAAATGTAAAATTCTTTCCCAAATCGTACTATTCAATCCAAGAGCAAAACAATTTGTTTTTTTAACACCATTAACTACATATTTACCAGCATGGTGTGCTAATTCTCCAAAACATCACTCATATTGAGCTACACTCATTCCACCTTGTTGCAAATTTAAGAAATCCAATAGCAAAGCATCTCTAATACTTTCAGTGACATACTTACCATTGAAAATCGTCTCAAATCTTTCCCACCCATAACTTCTACTGGTTCTCCTCCTTTAATAAGATCCCACCAATGGTTAGCCCCTCCTCCAAACAAATACATAGCTAATCCCACTCTATATAGTTGTGCAATACCCATAGCATCCATCACCATTTTAACCCGCCGTAACTACTTCTCAGCTTGTAATGGTTTGGTAGTTCCTTGGAATGATGGTGGATGTTGCTTGAGAAATTTCTTCAGAGTCACCATTGATGTATTCTCAAACTCTCCCCGATTATTTCCCTCTCGCACCCCATCTTTTACTTCAATTATATTGGGTAATGGAGGGTTACAACAATTATATCAATGTCTGGCTACGCTTATTACACTAATCCAGACTCAGATACCAGGATTAGCTGGAAATTCGAGAAATACATAGTAAAAGCGGGAAGATCTGTACATAGTGAACTGCAAGATAACCTATATAACTTAGGGAAATATGGTTGAAACATGTAATAGAATAAGAGCGAACTTACTGTATAGCATGTATTTATCTGAATAGTGATTTGTAATATGTTGAGAAAGGTATATAAGATATGCATGTGATCTATACAGGAATCTATAGTTTGTATGTTTGTGGGCTATTCTTTATGATGTTTCATGGATTAATGTAACACCTATCACATGCCTGGACGGTCCAGGGTGTGACAATAGTATCGCAAATCCTCCCTATCTAATCTCACGCAAGTAGTCTGGTCCCCTTGAACAGGATTTTCTCCCGGAGTCTCCCTTTGACTAGATTTTCCTCCTTGACTCAAGCCTTGATTGGAGGTAAGAGAAAGAATCCATCCTCTAGCATTTTTTCTTCAATACACTGCTCCTCCTAAAGAGATGGTGGAGGAATGGAGAAATATGGCTCTGTCTCATGGAATGTGACATCTATACTAACATAAACCTTTTAGAATTGGGGATGATAACACTTGTACCTCTTTTGGGTAGCAGAGTTGCCAATAAAGACACACCGTGACGCCTTTGGATCTAACTTTGCCTTGGTCTTTTGATAATCATGCACAAAACACACAATCAAACACATTTAGTGGAATAGAGTAAAGAGAAACTGACCCTTGAAGTAACCCTATAGAAGTAGCGAAATCAAGAACTCTCGAAGGCATTCAATTGATGAGATATGCAGCAGTCAACTCTAAATCTCCCAAAAAAGATGGAGGGACACCCATAGTGTAACATCAAGGAGTGCGCCACTTCTATGAGATGATAGGTGTATCCACACAACTAGATTGGTGAATAATTTCATGTTCCGTGAGATAAGGATGGTATTCTCCGTTAAAGTATTCAGTCTCATTATCAGTCTTGAGAACCTTAATTTGGCATTAAACTGAATATTTATCAGTTTATGAAAATTATTGAAACATTGACGCTTCAAAATTCTGGGAGTTCTTTCTCAATGAAATCCGAGCGGAGTCTCCTTTGTATCAGGAACTCTACCTAACACACCACCTACGTCTATAATGTCACTATGACCATTCCAAGGTCCAACATCAATATCCAAGCAATTCATGCATTGAATATCCATCCTCATACAACATATATTCAATCCCAAAAAATATACGTCTATAAAGTCCCCATTACGTTCTTTTTGTTCAAAAAGAATATACATATTTTGTTTTAAAAATATACGAGGCTAAGTGAATACAAGGAAGCTAAACAACTCAAAAGTGAAGGCATGCTCGACTTCAATCCTCAAAGTGAGCCCAAGTGAGGGCCGTTAGCGGAAGCTCGTCCAATACCTGAAAAATATTCCCAAAATGGGGTGAGCTGAAGCCCAATAGGGTATCTCCTATAGAGAACACCTCTCAATCCCAATGCCTATGGTATGAATGCACTTTGATTAAGCCAAGCATATATCACAAGTAACATAGAAATGATACTAAGCATGTCAACCATGAATGATGCTTCATGAGTACATGTCCAACGTTGAACCCACTATAGGGTTCCCATGCACGACACGTGATATAAATGCTATGTCATGAACTGGGCATTCCAAACCCTGCCATTGGGTTATACACCTCCAATGACCATTTATCAATTCTTGTGTCTTTCTTAGGTAGGTAATTTATGGACTTCCACCAACGTGTTACTAAATCGACACGACATTTTGGGGGCATCTCACCTCCGGTTCTGCGTACACCGACTCACTTTCATGAGTTTGTTACTCCATTGGCTAGTGTGTGATCAATATACGGGCCTTGCATCTGAAGACGAATTTAGCCCTTTTTCCTATACCCCAACACCTTTTTCATATTATGTCCCGTAAGACTCAATTGGACCTTAGTCTAATCTTCCCAAGCCCCACCCATCAACTCACCTAGGTGGTGATTAACCCAAACTCATGCACATACACACACACTCATGTTAATGTCCACGAATGTAGTGCCACCTGTATATATATAATGTAGTGTACAATTGCAATTATATTCTATCGTAATGTTAATTATATCGCGAGGCATAAAATAACATTCCATAACCATCACCAAACATGTTAAAAGCATTACTAACTCAAATAACACACTTGCATGTGCATAGGCATTTTATCAAACACCTAGTGGGCATAAATGAAAACACATTGCATACCCATTCATTCCACATATACTTGACATGTTCACCACCCAAAATTAAATAGATACAGGTATAACGCGCTCAATAATTCACCAAATATCTCACTCACTACACTAGCTACATGGTGTATATGTAGACATTCTACAAAAAGATCGAAATTTCATTTCAAATTACCGTTTTGGTCGGGTAAAAAACAGAAACTTTTCGGAAACGTAGAAAAAATATGGAAATGCCTGGAAACACAAATATAATCCATTAATTTATAAAGATAAACTAAATAATTCATTAATTCAACATATTTATTGGGTTAACATCTATTTATACAAGAATAAATTTAAATTGGAGGAAAAAAAAGGCTTGACATGAGGCGAAAATCACTTAAATTAGTTTCAAGCACTTAATTTTTATCAAATAAACACATTTTTACATTATAATAAAGTTTCATAATATACATGAAATGCTAATAAAGACATACTTACATGGCTACATCCATCCCCCAGTGGAGTGTCAAGTAGGCTCATATATTGGTGTAGACTTTGGGTAGCTACTTAGAAAAATTCCATATGTGACATAAATATGATGACAATAGTTACTCCAACTCATATTATTACGATAATATGAATTATACTCTCTCTCAAACCTCTGGTAGTCTGCAACACTACATCCAATCTGTTGGGGAACGAATACAACAGTCCCTGGCCGACCTTCATCTTGTCTATATGAGGAGGATGTCTGGGAGTCATAGCCAGATCTATAACCATATGTTGAGGATCCATATTCATATTCTCGTGTCATATCCCGATCCATAATCATACGAGGGAATGCCATGTCTAGAACCATAGCCATATGAAGACGACGAACTATAATTATGGTGTTCACTTCCACTTTCACTTATACTCAGTAGAAAAACTATCATTAATCATATCAGCTCCATGCCTAATAGCACCCATACCATGTGGAGCGATCGGATTTTGAGTACGCTCACGTTGACGATCTCGAGTTGATTTTGAGCGTCATTCATATTGAAGCATTCGTCGAGAGCCATGATCTTCATCTTGTGTAGCATGTGTAAATCCTTCCTCTATAGTGAATACAATTCCATGTGAACTTTGGCTCCCCATACCTCCATCACCACCACCTCCATGACTATCACCACCTCTGCTGTCACCATCTCCACTACCACTACCATTACCACCACTATCTTCATCATCATCTTCACCGCCATCATCATTGCTACCATCACCATTATGATCATCCTTAGTACTACTACTGATAGTGATAGATTGTTTACGTCTTGGTGGACCGCTTATTAGTCTGTCAAACTCTTCATCATCCATTGCTTTACTTGATCCTTCTCTACTTATTTTGGATCTTGATTTTCGTGGGAGCATAACACTTTGACTTAGGCTTACTCCTCCATCGTCATCTGAAAAACGATTTGCCCACGTTGCTAGGAAAGTGTTTGGTCTTGTTGGTTGTCCATCAGCATCAAGTTTATCTAAAAGTGCATCACCAGAATCATCTAACCACTCCGAAATACTTTCATCTTCATCAAAAACAGTGGTTAAGTCTATAGGTCTGAATTCATACCCTTTTTTATCCTTCATACGGTGTTTTAACTTCAATCTCATGTTATATTGTGCAAACACCAACTTTTCTAACTTTTGATAATTGAGTCGATTTTCCACTTTAGTATGAATGAGAGCAAATGTGCTCCAGTTTCTCTCATAACCACTAGATGAGGCTGTTTGCGACAATATTCTCGTAGCAATCTTTCTCAAATTTGGAGCATCAGTACCATACATAAACCACCATTCAACTGTATAATAATAAGAAACATATTAAAACCTTAAAGAAAAATATAAATAGAAAATCATGAGAACAAAATATAAGTGTGTAAATAATCTACTTAATTATCTGGATCACTTTTTGTTCTTCCTCTAATTGCTACTTGGTCAGCAAAACAATACATAGCCTCCCGAAATATTTTTACCTAAATATTATGGATATGTTGATGTTATATATTAATTTGGCACATTTGTAAACTGAGATTGAAATACTAAAGTATTATCTCTGTAAGTGCTTCAGTAGCTTTGTTTGGATTTGTTTTTAATCTAGACACAACGATTCGAAGCGAACCCAACAAACTTTCTAGCACACCAACATCTTCATAATGGTATGTAGGGTTCAAGTAATAAGCTATACAATATAAATAATAATAACACTTATAAATAATAACATCCAAAATGATAACACTTATCAATAATAAAAATATAAATTGGTAAACAATAAATTTACCTGCCATATGAATATGTTGAATGATTTATTTTTTCCATCGAGTATTTTTTGCACGATTTAGGAGCCACGTCTTTAACAGCTTGTTTTGCTCGTTTCATTGCTTTATATATATATGGCATTGTTGCTTTTCTTTTCCCATCCACTGTTATAAGAACTTTTGCAATAGGTGTATGCATGTTCAACACATTTTTTGCAGTCTTCCAAAACTTAGGATTTAAAATTGTCCCATGAACTCGTTTTCCAATTGGATTCTTTTCTGCCGCAGTCCTAGACCAATTTTCTGAAGTAAACATCCTTTGCAAGCCATTTTTCTGCTCCTAAATACTTTGTAGGGCAATATAATTAGTGGCAAATCTTGTTTGCCCAGGCCGAATCAAGTCCCCCGTACAAAATGTTCTCATTATATCCAAAACTCTATTATAATTATGGATAAAATTGGTCACTCTTTTAGCTTGCTCTAGCACATTTTGAATAATTTCAATCTTGAAAAAATCATGCAAAATCAAATCCAGAGAGTGGGCAGCACAAGGAGTCCAATATAAGTGCGGTCTTCTTTCCATCAACATTTCACCAGCTTTTTTGTACGCATTGCCATTGTCTGTAATAATCTGAACCACATATTTCTCTCCAATTTTCTCAACAATAGCATCCATCAACCCCAAAATATAGTTAGCATCCTTGTCATGGCCAGAATTATCAATGAACTTGTGGAAGACAACTTTTCCATCACAATATATTAAGAAGTTAATGATAGATAATTTGTGGTGGATGTCCATTTATCACACATGATTGTCACTCCATAAATCTCCACTTCTTTTTGAAATGGTCAATGAACTCTTTAAGTTCATCTATCTCATTATCTAGTAAAGGCCCGCCAATCTCGTATGGGGTTGGGCCTTTCACACCCACTCCAGCTAAAACAATTTCATCAATCATTAATTAGTAAAAATGACCTTGAGCTTTGCTTGGTGGAATATTTTCATAAATGAAAAACTTTGCAATAGCATGTTTTACCGACTTTGCCCACTTTTTGGGATTCCACATATGAGTTAGCTTGGCTTGCTTTACTTCCCTATTCCGATACATTGAAGGATCTATCTCTTCTATTGGGAGATATTTTTCTTTGCCCATCAATTTTTGTGATTTTCTTGAGAATTTATTCCAAAATTCCTTCACACTATGTGACCGCATTAAACCCCTAGATGAACTACCTTTTTGGATGGATAGTCCAGAACTTCCTCCTCTAAAGCCTAGCTCGACCATATGTATATCGCGAATAGATTGTTGTTTTGCATACTCAATATCAGCTCTATATTCTATATCCATATCGTCATCTGAATTCTCATAGGAAGAATAAATTTCAATACCACTCCTCCGCTTGATCCACCAATTAAATTTTGTCTCATTTTTCTCCGTTCATCAGTCACTTCTGTATTTTCAGTCTTGTTGCGACTCAAGTAATCCTTCATAGCTCTCGCAATTTCAAGAGGACCCTTATCACATTGTTTCACATTATTATAACCACCTGCCAAGTGTTGCTTTAACCGTGACACACCGCCACCCATCATTTTTTTATGGCAAAAATTACACATCACATGTTGTCGATTATCCCTAATTTGTTCGCCGTAGTTCCATCCAATATCACGTTTTTTTTTCTTTTTCTGGGATGATTCAGTAACCACATTCTTCCCCTTTGATAGTCTTATCTACAATAAATTTCATTACATTGTTAAACACATTATATTCATTCTACAAATTAAATATGACATGTATAACACTTTTAAATTAAAATGTTATCCAATTAATAATACTCTTTTATTATAATACTAACAATGAAAGGTATCAAATTAAATTAATGATACTTATGTATACTTTAAAATTAAATGTAATTGCAGTGGGTATTAAATGTAATTATAGTGGGTATTAAATATAATTACAGTAAGGTATTAAATGTAATTATTCATGCTTACAGCAGTGGAGAATTAAATTTACCAGTAGTGCAGTATTAAATGTAATTATAGAGGGTATTAAATATAATTATAATAGGTATTAAATATAATTACAGTGTGTATTAAATATAATTACAGTAGGTATTAAATGTAATTATTCATTATTATAACAAAAAAATTATAATTGGCAGAAATCATAATAGGCAGAAGAATAGTGATAATTAAATGTAATTATAGTGGCGTATTAAATCTAATTACAGTGGGTATTAAATGTAATTGATGTGGGTATTAAATCTAATTATATTGGGGGTATTAAATGTAATTATTCATAGTTATAACAAAAAAAATACAAAAAAATATAAAAGCAGAAGCCCTTCACAGTTCAACCACATGAACAAACCGATAAACAGAGAGAAGGGCGAGAGGCGATAGCAGAGGCTTAGGCGATTGCAATCGCGATCGCGATGCCATCGCCGGAGAGAGAGAGAGAGAGAGAGAGAAGAAGAAGAAGAAGGACATACTTGTGGACCGGTGGTTGCTCGTGGTCGCAGCGATGAAGACAACACAACTCCAAAGCCCTAAATTTGCATGGATAATGGGTGGATCTGCTCAAATCTGGAGTCAAGGAGATAAGTTATAGTAACTTCTCCTTCAATTTCTGGTTCGTTGGTGCCTTTCTCTCCCTCTTCTCTGTTTTTTTTTTGTTTAGGGTTGTGAACGATTTCTGAGCAATCATGTGATTTCTGAGAAGGAATCTGCTTTCTACCTTTTTTTTTTTTTTGACTTGGAGCTGCGAACGAATCTTTCTGACTGAGCCTCTCTCTTTTTTGTTTTGGCCTAGAGTGAACCGAATATATCACTGTATCACTGTTTCGACCAAAACGGTTCGAAACAGTGCCGTTTCGACCGAAACACTGGAATTTTGTGTTTCAACCACTGTTTCGTATCGTAGTGTTAACATTCCGAAACGTTTCGGATGTTTCGGACTTGTCGACACGAAATTTAGATCCTTGATTCTACATAATCCTACTCATACAATATATATAACTAGAATTACGAGTAATTCTAAATAGGAGGAACCCTCACCTCTTGTAGCATAAGAAATGAAGAAAACATATTTAGAATACCCAATAATAATTCTTCAATGCCTAGTCCCAACCCTTGCTTTTCTAAAATTTGGGGGAAATGATTAAAATGGGTGTTGTTGCATTGCCCTTGTCGAGTAGAGTGACTTTTATTCTTGGGGTTTGATGATCCAACTGTCGGATCTTAAGAAGAATGGAGAAGTTGAAGAAGTTGGAGTGTGTGCTCTTTTTCTCTCTCTCTCTCTCCGAAATTTGCAAGAGAAATAAGGGAAAATCTGATTTTCCCTCCTTTAAATCTCCTTTACATACTTGGCTCACATTGTGCTATAGCCAATCACAATGTGCCACTTGTCTACCTGGTTAAGATTAGTTGACTAGTCTTTTAATTATATTATGGGTCCCATGAATAAATTCCAAGTCACTAAAATTTTAATTGTGGTCACCCAATCGTGCATTTTGCCTTGTTTTACGTGAAAATTTTGACTGCTCAGAATTCAATGAAAATTGACTTGCTAACTTGATTTCGCGAGACAAATTTAACGGTGAGGTCCGTTTCGTTATCCGAGTTATATAAAAATTTAGATTTTTAACCCGCACTAAATCGGCCTAATTGTCTTATTATCTTTTTAATTAAAATTTTAATTTTTTTAGATTTTACATTCTTTCCCCCTTAAGGGAATTTTGACTTCAAAATTATGAACATATGCCATAAAGTATATATGCATATATATAATCATGTTGTATGCAATTAACCATGAAAACTAAATTGCACCTCTATCTTCGAATAGAAATGGATAAGTAGCTCTTATAGCGTTCTTGTGTTACCGTGCAGCCTCCTTAACACCCTGATGTTCCCACAACACCTTAACCAGCGTCATAGTTTTATCATGCACAACCTATTCTCGGTTATCCAAAATACAAATTGGTCCGTCCTCGATGGTCTTGTTTGTGTCAACCACTAGTTCACACTAATCCACCACATTCGTAGGAGCTGGAGTGTACTTCCGGAGTATAGAAACACAGATCATGCTGTGAACACTCGGTAGATTTGGCGGTAACGCCAAACGATAAGCAACTGCCCCGATCCTTTCAAGTAGCTTGAAAGGTCCAATATAGCTCGGCGATAACTTGCCTCTCCTCCCAAATCGGACCATTCCTCTTTTAGGCATAGCCTTCAAGAAGACTTGATTACCCACTTTAATCTCAAGAGGTCTCTATCGCTGGTCAGCATAGCTCTTTTATCGGTTTTGAGCCGTGAGAAGATGTTTCTGTATAATGGTCACCTTCTCATAGGTGTCCCTAATAATGTTCGGACCCGTGGAGGGCATGTTTCCGACCTCCGTCCAACAAATCGGAGAACGACATGGTCTCCCGTATAAAGCCTTATAGGGTGCTATCTGTATACTTGTCCGATAATTATTATTATAAGCAAACTCTACTAAGGGCAAGTGATCCTCCCAACTATTCTTAAATTCAAGGACACATGTCCGAAGTATGTTCTCTAGAATCTAAATAGTCCTCTCCGACTTGCCGTTCGGCTGAGAATGGAAAGTTGTGCTCAACATCAACTGCATGCCCTTGATCCTTTAGAAACTCTCCCAAAATCGAGCAGTAAATCGTGTATCCCGATCCAACATAATGGAAACGAGTACCCCGTGCAACTGGACAATCTCTCAGATGTATAGCCTCTACAGAATTCCTCTAGTGTGAAAGTCATCCGTACATCCAAGAAATGAGCCGATTTGATATGTTGATCTACTATCCCAAATTGCGTCATGTCCCCGTGTAGACTGTGGTAAATGAGTAACAAAATCCATCGTGATATGCTCTCATTTCCACTCTCTGCATGACGTTGTTTTTTTGGGCTTTTGCATCACCCAGAAAAGGCGTTATTACAATTAAGGATATTGGTTTTACATATAAAACACTTCACCTTGACTTGCCAGGCGATGTGGGATTGCACTATGGCCTTGGAACACCAAATCCCATGGTTTCCACAATCCACCCCACTTTAGGGCCACATGTCCTCGTGCTGCCATAAGCCCAAACACTTACCAAACCATCTGTAGCCAATCCCTATACTTCTGGCTAGCCTCGGCTCTGATACCATTTTGTAACAATCCCTAATCCATATTGTAACAAAATTGTCCGCTTAGGCCTTGGCTCGCACGATTTTGTTTCTCTAGGCTTTTGACATCACCCAGAAAATGCCTTGTTACAATTAAGGATATTGAGTTTATATATAAAACACTTCATCTTGACTTAACCAGGCGACGTGGGATTGCCCAATGGGCCTTGTAACACCAAATCACATGGTTTCCACACACTCGACTACCTCTAAAGGCTGGAGTAACCCAATAGGTCTATGGTGCTCAGCCTTGAATTGTTGATACGTTAAGCGTCTGAGGAACAAGAACTTTGCCTCTATACTGTAGACTACCATCAGAATGAATAGTCCAACCCTCGTCACTAGATCTAGACTGGACCTTGTCCATCAAGGACACTACCTCGGAATCGTGACCCTGAGCCTCTATCACCCTACTGAGTAGAGACGGAGTGGCAATCAAGCTGCCCATGATACCTTGAGTTTGATTTAGATAAAGCAGTCCAAACTGTCTCACAGTCTCAAGCATGTACCACTCTCGAAAAGCTATGTTAGTTAGAACTCCCCTGACTTTTGGCTGAAAACATCAACCACCACTGTTAAACGAAAAAATTCAGTACTCGTCAACTTTCGATGCAAAATTTTATTTTAAGAGGTCAATGATTGGTTCATGTTCGACACATTGTTCCATAGAATTATTAATAGTTAACTTTACCCGTCAAGCTCAATTGTTAAAATTCACATTTCAATTTGACCCATTAAAATTCATCCTTATGAATTTAAAAAAAAAAAACTGTATGTAAAAAAAAAAAAATGGAAAGCCGAGAGTTTGACTGTTGGGCAGTTTCCAAACTCCCCACTATATCAATTGCCTACAAGCAAGATGAAGTGGGCAAGGTGGGGTTCCTAAAAGATTGCCAGCTGCCCCCCCTTTTTGCATGCAAAAGGCTATTATAAATACACTTGATCTTGAGATCAAAGAGGAAAAAAAATCTGGAGGGTGGCAGACGGTTATCAAAGGAAGAGAAAAGAAAAAAAAACAGTGAGCAAAGGAGACAAAGAAACTTTGGCAGAAAGAGGAGAAGGAAGAAAAACAAAAAAAAAAATAAATTTAAAGTTTTGCAACAAGTAAAAAAAACTTTCTTGTTGATCTAATCTCTTGGATTTTTTTTATTGCAGAAACAACCGCAGCAATCCCGATTAACCGCGACAATCTCGAATCCCTTCAAAGTCACAAGTTTAGGAGTTTCCAACTCCTTGGGTTTGACACGGCTGCAAAATTACTTCTCTTCCACTCACTTTGATGCTCTCCAGCCGTCTATAAAAGTTTTTGACTCCTTTGGAATTGTCATGGAAGAGTCTTCAACTCTTAAAGCAGTGGCGCCGGCGCAATCAAGACTTACCATTGGGTCTGTTCTGGCTCATTTGATGCAAACAAAAAATGACCTTTGGGACTAATGGAGTTTTAAACTCCCTCTTATCTCTATTGGGTCTATTGAAATACAAATGGTAGTAAAATACATTGCAGTTTTTTTTAAAACTCCTTTCTTCCCCATCATGAACATCTGCTAGAAATAAAAAAAATGGCAGTGAGTTTAGGTCTTTCAAAAGACCACATGAAAAAATATGCAGTTTTGGTCTTTCAAAGACCATTTTAAAACAGTAATGGAGTTTCTAATTCCTGGGAAAATTTACAGCAGTTAAGAGCCTTTGGCTCTTAAAAAATTCATGAATCAAAGGAGTCCTCAACTCCACTTCTTAAAGGAGTTTTTAACTCCTAAAAAAAAAATATATGGGGTCTTCGACTCCACAACTAAATTTCATGGAGTCTTTGACTCCCCTTTACAAAAGGTCATGTTGTGATTTGTGGAGTTTTTAACTCTTAAAGTTCACTGCGGTGCAAAGATCCCTAGAGTTCTAAACTAACCAAACTGCTAAATGAATAGTATTTCGAACTCTCTCCAAAGTCACCTAATGTTTTCTTAGCAAAATAAGAGTCTTTGGCTCTAATTTAAATTCTCCTATACATAAAAGAAAATGGCAATTGAAAAGCCAAGGGTGGACCTAATTCAACTTGGCTGGAGCTTCAAACTCTTTCAAAGAATTTGCTATTGGGTCCATCCAAAGAAAAAATACCAAAATCAAAGCATACAATTCTGGTACTTTAAATTCCTTAGTGCTTAAAAAAAAAAGCCTAAACTCTAAATGTCTTTTAGAGTTGATAAAATTCACTCACTTAGCAACCCACTCATAACCAAGTCTCTCCAATCACCCATGAAACACGTGAGGAGTCTTCGACTCCTTTCAGCAAAGAATAGAGTTTTAACTCTAATAAAGTCTTCGATTTCTCTTAGCAAAACTTACTGGTTCAACCCATAAAAAGTTTGTTGTTGGACAAGAAAATTTAACTTAAAGAGTTTATAACTCAGTTAAATTGATATGGAGTCTATGACTCCTTTTAAGAGTCAATTTGATCATTTAAATCCGTCACTATTTTTGGAGGTTTACACTCCTACAAATTAAAAAGTGCAAAAATTAAACTCTTTACTAATTTTCAGGAGGTTTAAAATTCAACGATTTTTATAAAAAGAGTCTTGGACTCTTAATAGATTTTTGAGGTTCAAACTCAATAATCTTACATGAAATTTAATTCCATCTTAAGTCACAACCTCTGTAAATCCTAAAATTCACATAAGTTAAAATTGTTTTCAATACGACTCAAATTCATCCCAAAGAATAATGGGTCATTCACCCGTTTCAAATCAAATCAATTTGAACATCAAATTTTGGGTCACTCATCCATTTCAAACTAAATTAAATGAGTCATTCACTCATTTAATACCTCACTCAAATTCAAAATTCTTTTCGAACTATGCTAGACTTGATTCCATTTATTGGATACGTAGGTAGTCCAGCATCTACAATGGGCGCAGTTACATTCTCAAATAAATTCCAAATTCTTTTTCATGAATTATGGTTGACTTGATTCCATTTTTTAGATACGTAGGCAGTCTAGTTAAACTAGACGCAGTTGCAAGTCTAAATCAACTTCAAATAAATTCTAATTTCTACCTCCCGAACTACGAATCGGCTTGATTCCGATCAAGGATCAAAATATTGTTTCGGTGTATTGTTTCGGTCACCTAGGAAACGGAAACGTTTCGACGTGTTTCGGAAACGTTTCGACCAGTTTCGAAAACTTGATGAAAAAAATAAAAAATTTAAGAATTATTTTTTTAAAACATTGATGGAAATATATCAAAATTTCTTGAAACATTTTAAAACAATTGTGCAAATACATTGAAATATTATAATACATTTAAAAACATTATGAAATACCTCGAAATATCAAAATTTTGATTCCATCACTGTTTCGTTTCGGTCTCCTGGGAAACGGAAACGTTTCGGACATTTCGACCGTTTCGAAACGATATTTTGATCCTTGATCCCGATAACAAGTACATAGAGCAGCCTAGGTAATTAACCTAGGTCTAGCCACCATCACAAATAAAATGCCCTTGTGGCATAAATGGTAATGTGTGATAATTTCTCGTTAAAATCAAATGGTGTTCTCTTGAAGCAAGAGGTTATAATTAACGGATATATACTATCTGGAATGGGTCTAACCTACATTTAATAAAACTCGTATAATGCTTCGTTATATGAGTGAAGTCATGTTCGGCAAAATATTCAAATTTTTGCACAACAACCACGTTTGCTTTACCGGGGTGGTAATGCAAATTGAAGTCATAATCCTCTAAGTATTCCATCCATCGGCACTGTCTCATGTTGAGAACTCGTTGAGTGAAGAAATACTTCAGATTTTTGTGGTTCATATACACCTAGAACTGCTCTCTGTATAGATAGTGCTGTCATGCCTTTAATGCAAAAACAATAGCTGCCAACTCTATATCGTGTGTCAGATAGTTCTTCTATGGTTTTTAAGCTGACGGGAACCATTAGCAACTATCCTATTGGACTACATTAAGACATCCAAGTCCCTCATTTGAGGCATCACAGTAAACTGTGTACCTTTGTCCCTTCTCCGAAACAATCAAAATTGGAGCTTAAGTCAACCTCCTATTCAACTCTTGGAATGCCCTCTCGCAAGAGTCATCCCATTGAAATTTGACATCCTTTCTTGTCAGTTATGATACAGGTGCCACTAGGCGGGAGAAATCTTCGATAAATCATCGATAATATCTTGCCAATCCCAATAAACTACGTATCTCGAAGATTGATTTCGGTCTCTCCCAACTCATCACCGCCTCAACCTTTTTTGGGTCAGCTGACACACCCGTAGCGGGCACGACGTGGCCCAAAAATTTGACATCCTTTAGCCAATATTCACATTTGCTGAATTTAATGTACAACTGGTGATCTCTCAAGGCTTGTAAAATAATCCTCAAGTGATGTTCGTGCTCTTTCTCCGTCTTGGAGTACTCAAGAATGTCGTCTACGAATACTATGACAAACTGATTAAGGTAAGATTTGAATACCCTACGCATGAAGTCCATGAATGCCACTAGGACATTTGTCAAATAGAATGGCATGACCGTGAACTCAAAGTGGCTCTATTGAGTCCTAAATGCCATCTTAGAAATGTCGACATCCCGTACCTTTAACTGATGGTACCCCGTGCGCAAGTCTATCTTAGAGTAGACCCGAGCTCCTCTCAACCGGTGAAATATGTCATTTATGCTCGGCAATAGGTACTTGTTCTTAATGGTGACCTGATTAAACTGTTTGTAATCTATACAAAGCCTAAGGGCCCATCCTTCTTCTTGGAAAATAGTATTGGAGCACCCCAAGGTGAGGTACTCGGCCTACTAAAACCCTTGTCAAGCAGCTCTTGTAACTGAACTTTGAGTTCTTGCAATTCTGCGGGTGCCATCCTATGCAGTGTCATACAGATAGGGAATACACCGGGCTACAACTCGGTGGAAAAGTTGACTTCCCGATGTGGAGGTAGTCCTGGTACTCATATGGGAAGACATCCACATACTTGCAAACAACCTGATGCAGACTCAATTCTGGTCTTGTCTCATCCTCAAGGGTAAGGTTCGCAAGTCAACCCATTCACTACCTGTGCCAAGTAAGGAATACATGGTCTAGGGTAAAGTGTTGTACTTTTCTCCTTAACATTTAAAACAAATCCCCTCCGAAGTGTAGGCAATGACTCGTTTTCAATCACAATCAATAACCACCCAATAAACCGTTAGCCAATCCATCCCGAGGATGACATCAAATTTCGACATATCCATGAACCTAACATCCACCGTGAGTTGAATCCCCGTAACTCACAACCCCGACATATCTTGTCAATACAAACCGTGACTTCTAGGGGTGAATTTACATGCAAGGGCTCTTCTAAAGTTTCAACCTCTAAGTCCAAATCTTTCACACTAGATGTAGAGATGAATGAATGAGATGCATCCGAATCAAATAACACCTTTGCTCATAAGCGAAAGAGTAGAAATGTACCTAGTATCACTGACTGATCCACCAGCTTAGTCTAGGAATTGATGGTGAAGACTCACCCTTGGGTCCATAATGTCCCTACTAGAAATTCCTATCTCCAGTCTCGGCCTATACCTTGGTATTTGGCTTGCTTGCGGAGTCCCCGTATGTGAAGTAGTTGGAGCCCGCGGTACCCTAAGGCTGATATTGATTCCCGTGGCCTAAGGTAGGGTAGGGAGAAGTGAAATATGTCTGTGGAATCCCCATTGATGAGTGGGTGGCCCGGTTGATGACACAAGTAACATGTCTTTTGGCCTCCTTGGTATGTCCCCATGAAGTTCTTCCCCCCTTGGAAAAACTAACTCTGGCCTTGGCCTTGATAACCCCGGCCTTGCTCTTGAAACCCTTGTGGTGTAGAGGTTTTTTGCTTTTTACTTGAACATGTGTTGGAGGATTGACCCTCCTATTTGGTGATGAGGACCAAATGTTGGATTCAAGCTAAGGAGTGGAATTCTAATGTGAATAAGAGGGGATGTTCTCATTGTGGTTAGGAATTCATTTGTCAATTTTTATCTCTTTTCTCCAATCATGTTAAATTTATTGCTAGGAATGCAAAAATGATGAGAGTTTTGAAGGATTTTTTTTTGGGTTGTGTGTGTTTTATCTTTTGATTCTATGTTTCCTAGCTTATTTCGATTGTCTAGATCCCATAATGTAACTGCTGCTAGTATGTCTCATTTTTATCCTCCTTGGGATAGAGAATTTTTGAGTCATCTTCTCTCTTTAGAATTCTTGATAATTTGGATTAAATCAATTTTCTTTCGATAAAAGAACATGGACTCTATCTTCTTCAGGGGAGTGTTCTTGTAATGGATTTTCGACTAATAAGCAATTTCTTTCCCTATTTGAACCTTCCATTATGATTTGGAAATTAAAGGTCCCTTGAAAGGATCAAATATTTGCATGGTTGCCTACACATAAGTTTGTTTCAAAAAGAAGACCTTTCTATTCTCTACACTTGATATGGTTTATCCTTTGTAAGAATCATGCAGAGCCACTGAGGGTATGGATTGCTTGTTGATTTGTTCTTACATTGTTATGTTGTTTCTAAATTATGGGCGGGAGCAATTATCTTGGTCATGAGCTTGTTTATATCTGTCCAAGCAATCTCCGTGGATGGGTATTTGAAAGGGGAGACTAAGAACTCTAGTGAGTCTAATTCCTTTTTAAAGCAGTGGACATGTATTAGTTGCTTAATTTAATGCAACTCTCTATCAGTCGAGGTTTTTTGTTACTTGATACAATACATAAGATTTGGACTGTTGTAGCTCACATTTATTCTCAAAGGTGCACTGATGCTAAGGCATTCGATCTACGGAAGAAAGTCCAAGAGAATAATTAGAAGGATATGACCCTTGCAGTGTACTATGTAAAGTTGACTACTTTATAGCAGGAGCTAGACTAGTATCAGAGTTTCCATGCTGATTGTACTAATGATGCAATCAAATTTCAACGACTTTCTTGTTGGCCTTAATATTGCGTATAATCATATTCGAGTTCAGATTTTAGGCCGTACTCCATTTCCCACCTTATGGGAGGTTTATGCCTATGTTTTTAGCAAGAGGAGAGTCGGAGGATTCCTATGGTCTATGCCGTTTCTCGGGAATAGTTTGCATTGGCTATTATCCCTCAACATGGCTTGGGTTCAATCTTGCCCAAGCCTACTGAGATGAGTGACACTGTTGCCAAGGAAATCTTAAAATGTGATTATTGTGGGAAGACCAGACATACTAGGAAGTTTTGTTGGAAGCTGACGGGACGTCTTACTCATGTCCGAGGTGGTGGTTGAGGAGGTAATGTGCGCTCTCATGCACACATGATTGAATCTTTAGACACTCCATCTCAGTTTGCTCCCTTTACTTTCTCTCAGGATGAGATGCAGTCTCTTGGGTGTTTAGTGGCTCAGCTGAATGCTTCCTCTACTACAGCTTCTACTCCGACCTCTTTTTCCAACTTTTCTTATACAGGTATATCTGCTAGTGTGTTTACTACATCATTCTCATTCACTCTTTGGATAATAGATTCTGGAGCCAAGAATCACATGACAAGTTCTTCTGATCTTTTTTCTTCACATTCTTCATGTTTTAGTTGGGTTAAAGTCAAGGTGGCAGATGGATCTTTATTCTCTATTTTTGAGAAATGTTCAATTAATTGTTAAAATTTTCTTTATGTCTCTCGTCTATTCTTCATGTTCCTAATTTCTCTACTAATTTATTGTCTATTAGTAGCATCACTAAATCCTTTAACTGTTCAGTGACTTTCTTTCCTACTTATTATATCTTTCAAGAATTGAAATCGGGAAAAACGATTGGCAGTAGTAGAGCACATGGTAGTTTGTATCTCTTGGATGCTAAAGTTTCTCCTTAGTCTACTTGTCAAGCTCTCCAAGTAGATGGTGTTTCTGCCCTTTAGTTCTTACATTAGTGGTACAAATGATTGGGCCGTCCCTCATTTGGTGTTTCAGAGCATTTTTTCCTAGTTTTAGTGAAACAGTGTAGAAGACAATTTTTGGCTTATGATGCTTGTGAATTTGCCATTGGGGCATCCCTTATTCTTAAGATTGCTCATTCCTTATTATTTACTATGAATGTTCTTCAATCTTTGTGGGGGATGCTGTTCTTATTGCTGCTTATCTCATTAATCATTTGCCCTCAAGTGTCCTTCAGTTTAAGTCCCCAATTGAGTGTCTAAGTCTTCTTCCGTTCCCTCCATTTCTTTTCTTCCTCCTAAAGTCTTTGAGTGTGTTTGTATTGTACATGATTATAGACCCTCTAGGCACCTAACAAAAAGTAAACAACTTATCTCATCTACTTGACTTGAGTCCTAGTACTGAAAGACGTAACTTTAGGAGTTTCCCTAAAAGAATAAAAAGGCGCCGAAAGTAGGGGGAGAAGGAGCTCTTACTACAGATCTCCCCTTATGGCTGGAGGTTTCAATGGTCTTTTCTTGTATTCAAATCTAGTTCGTCTCTCTGTTCATTTATTGACCGGAGTTCCAGGCTTGTCGGGGTGAGTGGGCATAGTTGAACATAGCATTTGCCAAAAAAGAAGGAAGGAGCAATGAAACCCCTACTTTCACCTGCATAAAAAAAACTTCATGATGTTGAGGGAGAGCTTCGCAAGCTTGACAATGTATTTAGAGAGCCAAAGAGAAAATGTTTACCGTCCAAAGAAAAGAGCCAAAAGGCTAGGGCTCTGTAATGTGTCTTTGTTGGGTACTCTGCCACCAGAAGGGGTATAAATGCTAACATCCAGAATATCAAAAAATGTATGTTAGCATGGATGTCACCTTTCGTGAATTTGAGCCCTTCTTCCCTACTACCCGGACATCTCTTTAGGGAGATAATGCTATTATGGAGGAAGAAATGTTTTGGCAGGAGCCTCTTCTTCAATTGTCTATTCAGTAGAATATTAGTGAGGGAGAGCTACAACTTGTGGGGGAAAAAGGTGATATTAGTGACCACACCTTGATCATCTTAATAAGGACAATTTGAAAACTTCTACTCCATGACTAAAGGTACAAATTACTAATGTGTCGGCAAACCAGTCGCCATTCCCAACTCCAGATCCATCCTCCTTCGATTTATCAGGTAATAATTTCCAAGTGTTACTCGTATTATGAATAACCTAGTTTTTGATCACTCTAAGCTTTCCATTGTCATCAGGAAGGATGTTCAAGCTTGCACTCAATATCCTATCTCTAACTTTGTTTATTATGATTTCTTTTCTCTATCCTATTTTACCCTTTTTTTTTCCTTATCTTCTATATCTATTCCTTGGGGTTGGAAAATGAAAACCTTGAAAAAGAATGGCACATGGGATGATGGGAGCTTTCTTCTATTCCTTCAGGAGCTCGGACTGTAGGGTACAAATGAGTGTTTACTGCCAAACAAGAAGTTGATGGGCCGTCAAGAGGTACAATGCTAGGCTGGTTGCTAAGAGATTTTTGCAGACATATGGTATTGATTATCAAGAGACGTTTGCTCCCGTAGCAAAGATGAACTTCATACGTGCACTTATCTCCTGTAAGCTAATTTAGAGTAAAATTTACAGCAATTGGATGTGAAGAATGCTTTTCTTTATGGGGATTTGGAGGAGGATGTATACATGGAGATTCCTCTAAGTTTTTTATATCAGATAGGACTGGAAATCGAGTCGTGCTTGCTGCGTTCGAGCCGAGCCTGTCGAGCTTGTTTAGCTTGTTTTTTTAAATGAGTTTAAAAAATTGTTCAAGTCTGACTCATTTTAAACGAGCCGAGCTCGAAGCGAGCCAAAAATGAGACGAGCCCTACTATTTTATATGTAAATGAGTCGAGCCTTGTGAGCTTAAGCCGTGCTTTTAGGCTTGTTTTTCTAAAAGAGACTATAAAGTTGGTTGAACTCAGCTTATTTATTTGAGCCGAGGTTTTGAGGCTTGTTTTTGTAAACGAGCTGAGCTCAAGTCGAGCCCTATACAAGTCGAATCTGAGGCGAGCCTAAGTAGCTTTACTCGATTAGCTGCCCTAATTTGAAATAGCTAAAGGGAAGGTATGTGTTGATCCCAAAAGCTGCACCAATGGATTGTAAGGTGACATGGCACTAACCGATAAGGTCCTGCAAGGAAGTCGAAGACCAAGGGACTCCAATGTCAAACTGTCGTTGATTAAGTCAATCAAGGTATAGAGAATTGAATGGTATTTAGCTGAGAGGAATTACTTACCTGATGTATAGCTTGTATGATCCTTTTATAGGCCGGGCAAATTGTACTATTGAAAACCCCTTAGCTACCTTTTAAATGAAGTGGCAGGCAAGGTAGAACTCCCTCCAAGAGTATCTCAACTGGTATGAGCTGTGTGGGATACGGGTGACCAGGTGGTTCTGCAGTTACTAGAGCCTCATTATGGAGGGGAGCTGCACGTGCCAAATGCCCACGTGCCCAGCTTACTCCCACGTACCTACCTTATGAATGAAATCATCAGTATGTAAATTGAAGAAATCTCTCTATGTATTGAAGCAATATCCTTGAGCTTGGTTTGATAGGTTCTTGAAGGCTATGATGAAATTTGGATACAAAGAAAGTCAGGTTGACCCTACTGTGTCATGAGCCCTACCTTCAAATGCCTTTCTGGTGGAATTCTAATCAGAGGGAGCAACATATTGTTAGTACCAATCCACCAGGTGCTTTAAAGACATATTCTCTACGTCAAAAGGTACAAAACCACCCATGTGCAGCCAAGTTAGTGAGTTCCTCCACTCAATTCTAGCATCTCTTACTGTTTTGCCAAGTAATGAACTTTCAGTTGTCATCCAGGTTATTGATAATCCAACTATTGATGATTCAGAACTTCTTTTTGCTTTTAGAAAAGGTGCTCGAGCATGTACTCAACAACTTATATTTAACTTTGTTTCTTATGATTCCTTGTCTCCATCCTATCATACCTTTGTGTCTTTCTTGTCTTCTATATACCTTTGTTTTTTGCTTGTCTTCTATATCTATATCCTAGGATTGGAAGGACGTTCTTATTAATTCATAGTGGCGAGAAGTTATGGTAGAGAGGAAATGAGAGCTCTAAAGAAGAATTACTTATAGAAGTTAGTTTCACTTCTTGTTGGAGCAAGAGCAATTGGGTGTAAATGGGTGTTCACTCAGACATATGACATTGATTATCATGAGACTTTTGCCTTTGTGTCAAAGATGAACTCCATATGTGCCATTCTCACCTGTGCAACTAATTTGGGATGGAGTCTGCAATAGTTAGATGTGAAGAATGCATTTCTCCGTGAAAACTTGGAGAAGGAGGTATATATGGAGATTCAACCTGATTTTACATCTGAGGTAATTGAAGGAAAGGTGTGCAAGTTGAAGAAGTTACTTTATAGGTTAAAGCAATCACCTAGAGCCTCGTTTGATAGGTTTCTCAAAGCCATGCTGAATTTTGGATATAATCAGTCATGCTGATCATACTATGTTCATTATACTAATAGATAATCCCTATGTCTTACTATTTAAGCTTCGGTGGTGGTGTGGTGACGGACTATTTTAAAGGGGTTTGTAGCTATGCCTAACTGAATATTATACATCGTGGGAGGCTCTCATGGTCACGTCCATAGGGGGTCACTGCCTACTAGTTGCCCCTCTCCCCCATTTAAAAAAAAAGGACAAAATAACAGTCCTTAGTGTGTATGTAGATGATATAGTGATAATTGAGAATAATAGGCACGAAATCTCAAAACTGAAAGTTCAGTTGGTTAGGGAGTTTGAAATCAAAGATTTAGGTCCATTGAGATATTTTCTTGGGATTGAAGTTGCCAGATTGGACAAAGACATTTTTATCTCCAAGAGAAAATATATTCTAGACTTACTTGAAGAAATTGATATATTGGGATGTAGACCTATAGATTCTCCTATTGAAGCCAACTATCAGCTGATGAGTGGTATTGGTGATGTTGTGGATAAGGAGAGATACCAGAGATTAGTGGGGAGATTGATATATCTTTCTCATAAATATTGCTAATGCGGTGGGGATTGTGAGTCAATTCATGCATGATCTTCGAGTCTCTCATCTTGGAGCTGTTCTTCGTGTTTTGAGATATCTCAAGTCAGTCACAGGAAAAGGGATCTTGTTCTCTAATAATGGTCACTTAAAATTAGAAGTATTCACTGATGCAGATTTGACAGGTTCGGTAGATGACAGAAGATCCACTTCAGGCTAGTGCACCTTGAATAGAAGGAATTATCTTCACATAGTGAAGTAAAAAGCAAGCAGTGGTAGCTAGGTCTACTATAGAGGCTGAATATAGAGCAAATGAGCAATGGCCCATGGAGTTTGTGAACTTATACAACTCCAAATCCTACTGAGCGAGCTCAGATTTCATGGTGATGGGCCTATGAGACTGTATTGTGATAATAAATAAGTTATCAACATTGCACACAATCCAGTTCTACATAGTAGAACAAAATATGTTGAAATTGATCGACACTTTATGAAAAGAGAAGTTGAACAAGGGTTTAATTTGTATGACATTTGTGAAATCAGAAGACAGTTAACCGATACTTTCACAAAGGGGCTTAGTAGCAAGCTTTTTCATCCTATCACTGGTTATAACAAGTGCTTGAAGGCATGATAAAATATAAAATTTGAACATTTAAAAAATTAATCCTACTATACTAAATAATAATTTTTTATTTCTTCATTTATTTGATTACATCATTTAAAATTAATTTCTATCTATTATTTTTTTTAAAAAAAACATTAAAATTTTCTCGAAATGTATAATTCGACAAAATTTTTTCAACACGTGTACATTATCGTGTATGGACAATGTATGAAACAATAATTATGTTAAAATACAAATTAATCAAAGATTAAATGATTAAACATGTGATAGAATTGAGTGATGTGATGGTTTTGGGGAGGAAAATATGTGAGATAAAAATTCAAACTCCTAGATGTTTTATTATATAGATTTGCAAGTTGGGTATGAGATATTTATGCACCAACTTGAGGGGTAGTGTTATGTTATGTTATAATTGGATGTAACCCTTAAGGGTATTTTTTGTACTTTTGTGGTTATATGTATATATTGGGATGTTACACATTACTCTCTTTCTCCTAATCATTTATTTCTTCTTATTCTTGTATTCTCTTTGTAACCTTAATTACATCACATTCTAACTGTTTTTAATTTACTGCTACGCCTGTTGTGTCTGACAAATTATTTCATCCTTGCATCATAAATAAAATATGTATTTGCCAAGGCATATTGTCAATAACTCTGCAATACACAAGTTTCTGATATTATTTCCATAGTTTAGCACTACTTTGTATTTACCAGAAAACAATAGCTATATGCTAGCTCAACTCGGTGAAGAATAATTTCAACTAGACTCTCAAAATTATGATGTAGGTGGACTTTACTAAGTAGTAATTGAAATAAAAATTCTAAGATACTATTAAGCGGTTTGTTTTGCAAACTGCTTTGAAGTACCAATTTATGCTTCGTGATATATGTCCAGGTGCAGCTAGTCATACTTTCACGTGTATCTCTTGCAAGCACATCCATTTGTCCTCAGACTTGCGTTGCTGGGTTAAAATGGAGAAAAAGTTAGTCCTTTGATGTTCCAGTGATAAAAGAATCCCTGATTTTGCAATCCCCCACCCTGAATTTTCAGCTGGCCTTTTATTTCTTTTCTTCCTATTCTTTTTCCCATTGTGGTTAATTGAAAGCTGTAACATACTTTTCTATGAGAATCTATCAACCACCATGTAATATACTTTTCTATGAAAATCTATCAACCAGGCACATGTTGGTCTTGAATTCCACTGGGTTACTGCCTTATAGACATCTTATGATCAAAGCGAATCTATAGCCTACTTTGGTTTGCCATTTGCCCTATCCATGTCCTTTCGTTTCTGAATCTTCTAAGAAGCTTCAGTTGATTATTCTACTTCTAATTCAGACTTTATTATCATGTTTCTTTTCAGGTTCGAGATTATAGAGCAGACTGGTCTCTTCAAGTTACTCAACCTGTTGCAGGAAACTATTATCCAGTAATTTTCTCAACTCTGTTTTAGTAGAATTGAGTTTAAACTTCAAACTTGAATTAAATGAACTATAGGCATAAGTGTCCGACCTCGTACGCAAATCTTAGTTCAGTCTGTTTAGATAGTTGGACTTTCCAGTTTAAAGTTATAATGTACCTATCTAGTCAGGGACAAATTTAGGCCTTTGTAAGTAGGACTAGCCTAAATTGCATAAATTTTCTACTTTTATTCTGGGCAGGGAAAGTTGCCTAACTTGAAGTTTATATTCGATTGCGTTGTCGAGGTTATGTGGACTCCTTTTCTTTCTCTTTTATCTTTTGTTTTCAAAGAAAGGGCGTAGCAGGTAATAACAGTAATATTGTAGAATAAGTCAAAAAAAAAATAGAAAACTAAAGGAAAGAGAAGAAAGGATCACTGGGTTTGGGCATATTAGAATCTCACTGGGTCCAAAAAGGGCCTCATCAGCAAGCCAAAAAATATGACAATAATAGTTTGGTCATGAGCGAGTGAGTTGCCATGTACTGATTTTGTCACACCCCCACCCCGGATCACGTAGGGTGGGGGCGGACTTGCCACCAAAGCCTTAACCAACCAATCCTGTGCATAATAAATGCAAAATACAGCGAAAAACAAATAATAAAGTGATTTATTCTATCGACCTAATGAATACCGGAGGAATAAACTAAACATAACCAAAATCATTACTAAATCTAACAATAATCAAACCATAAGATTTACAACTCAAATCGTAAACATTGTTCTCAAAACAATTAAATATTAGTCTCAAGACTATAAAAAATATTTCTTCTTGAAGACCTACAATAAAATAAATCTTTAAGTCCTCTAAGCCCTTGTATATCTACAGACTTACTCTTCACCCTGATCCTCTTCTGAAAAATATTAAATGTTTGTAAAAGCACAACAGCCCGTGAATTTCAACCACCTCTAATGAAGTGTGAAAATAAGTCCCACAGTTTATATACAAAAATAAACTTTGATACATACATAAGTACAACAAATTGTACCCCAACCCCTCTCACATAATCATTTAAATAACATAATCTCATGATCACAAATAACTTTATACATGAAAAGACATTTATAAACCAAAACACTCATACACACATTCAGTCTCAAATATATTTGTCATATCATGTTTGTTACTACTAGTATGGTAACTAGCTCTGTCTCTTGTCACTACTAGCGTGGTAACTACCAGCGGGCCTTTGGTCCAATGATACTCCTTACCTTATGAAGGGTTTGCCTTCTTGAGGTCAAGGGTTCAAGCCCCCTTCCCTCCTCCTCCTCCCCTTCCCCCTCCCCCTTAAAAAAAAAAAAAAAAAAAAAAATTGTGTGGAAACTGATCTCGTCTCTTGTCATCATTAGCCTGATGACTGGCCCCAATGTGCACATCCCTATATCGATCACATCGATATACTTTCAATCTCGTTACTATTTAGACCTAGTAACTCAGTTCCCATCTTATAAAACATAATTTCAACACACACCAAAACTGTCGTTTTAGTCCAAATGCACACAAAATTTTTCTTTCATCACCAAAACACATTTAAACAATAATATAAAATCATCCCACAAGTTTTCATAATTCCAATGTATAACAATTTACAATTACAAAATATTTAATTACAATCTCAACTATCAACATATATATCATAATAAGAAATATCCACACACACCCACAGGTTTAATTTAAAAAAATCCTCCCAAAAGAAGCCACATATTTAAAGGATGAACTTGAAGACGTGGTTGATCATCAGATTGTTTCAACTAGAAGTGGTGGTTATTAGAAATATCTTGTTAAATGGAAGGGGTGTCCACTTTCAGATTGCACCTGGATTACTGACGAATAGTTCCAACATCTCAATCCTGATCTTTTTGAAAAATTTCATACTTTTAACTCGCCAGGGTCGAGTTCTTTCAAGCTGGGGAGAATTGATGGAAAATGGCAACGTCCAATAAAGGTGTATAAAAGAATTGGCTGGATGGTTCTAAGGCCCAAGCCTTAATTTGACATATGTTGGATGATGTTGGGCCTACTTGGGATCAAGGATCAAAATGTCGTGTCGACACGTCCGAAACGTCCGAAACGTTTCGGAATTTCAACACTCCGAAACGAAACAGTAGTTGAATCACAAAATTCCAGTGTTTCGGTCGAAACGGTACTGTTTCGGACTGTTTCGGTCGAAACGGTACTGTTTCGGACCGTTTCGGTCGAAACGGCATTGTTTCGAACCGTTTCGACAAAACAGTGATATATTCGGTTCATTATGAATAATTACATTTAATACCCCATTATAATTATATTTAATACCCACTGTAATTACATTTAATACTCACTATAATTATATTTAATATCCCACTATAATTACATTTAATTCCCACTGCTCTTTTGTCTTTCATAATTTTTTTGTTATAAGAATAAATAATTACACTTAATACCCTACTATAATTATATTTAATACCCATTATAATTATATTTAATACATACTGTAATTATATTTAATACCTCACTGCTGTGCAAGTTTTTTGCTTTTTTTTTTGTTATAAGTATTAACAATTACATTTAATACCCTAATGTAATTATATTTAATACCTACTGTAATTACATTTAATACCCACTGCAATTACATTTAATTTTTAAGTATACATAAGTATCATTAATTTAATTTGATACCCTTCATTATTAGTATTATAATAAAATAGTATTATTAATTGGATTATATTACCGTAATAATATGATTTGGAGTAACTATTGTCATCACATTTATGTCACATATGGAGTTTCTCTAAGTAGCTACCCAGAGCCTACACCGATGTATGAGCCTGCTCGACACTCCACAGGGGAATGGATGTAACCATGTAAGTATGTACTCATTAGCATTTCATGTGTATTATAAGACCTTAATATTATGTAAAAATGTGTTTATTTCATAAAAATTAAGTGTTTGAAACTAATTTAAGTGACTTTCGCCTCAAGTCAAGCCTTTTTTTCCCTCAAATTTAAATTTATTCTTGTATAAATTGATGTTAACCTAATAAATATGTTGAATTAATAAATTATTTAGCATATCTTTATAAATTAATGGATTGCATTTGTGTTTCTATGCGTTTCCATATTTTTTCTGCGTTTCCATTGCGTTTCCGAAATGTTTCCGAAACGTTTCTATTTTTGAGTTGACCGAAACGGTACTTCGAAACGAAATTTTGATCCTTGCTTGGGATATTGACTAAACATGGGCTGATTCCTAAAAGTCTGTATGACTTTTTATTTGCCTTGTGATGTTTCATTTAGATACATTCACCACAGAATTTTTATGCATGTATCCACATATTCATGCACCATGACACACTCATTGTATCTAGCTTTTTGGGACTTGAAAAGTTTTAGCATTAATTAGTTTCTAAAGTCCTATATATATTGATGTAACTTCAATACTTTGAAGTATGATGAATGAATATATGAAATTTTTAGAATTGTGTGATACAATCCTTTCTTTGGTGTGATGCTAAATAGCCCCTAGGTGAGATGCCTTGGGTTTTCTTGGTGTGAGGCCTAGAACTATCTTCCCGTCCTTCTAATCCTCTTCTTGTT
Organism: Ilex paraguariensis; assembly: GCA_963454935.2. Classification (NCBI taxonomy): domain Eukaryota; kingdom Viridiplantae; phylum Streptophyta; class Magnoliopsida; order Aquifoliales; family Aquifoliaceae; genus Ilex; species Ilex paraguariensis. The sequence continues at coordinate 223,827 of CAUOFW020005680.1, read as the reverse complement.
CTACTGTTCACTGCTACTGTTCACGTATTGTTCACCTTTACTGTTCATCCACTGTTTGTGTACTGTTCACAGCCCCTAAGCAACCTTAAACAACCCCGTTTTCAGTATTTCTCCTTTCCTTAGCCGCCTTCTAATTCTGTCCTACATCAATTTTGGTATCAGAGCCAAGTTAGTACCATGACTACACGATCAGGCAGACCTTTTAGAGTGGAGCATAATGAGGAACCTGACCAGCAACACCATGAAGATGAGGAGGAATCATTTGATGTTGGGGCCTTCAATAATGATGATTTAGAAGATGAAGAGACTGACACTTTATTGATTTCGGTTGTCAGGCGTATCCTTGCACCCTAAAGTTGAGAAGGAAGATTGGAGGCACACTTCTATTTTCCGGATGCTGGTTCGTTATGGAGATCAAGCCCGTAAGCTTATTATTGATGGTGACAGTTGCATGAATGTTGTATCATCATTCACGGTTGAGCGCCTTAAGCTTCCCATTCAACTCCATCCTCAGCCACATAAGGTAGCTTGGATTGACAACACTTCTATTCCGATAACCCAACGATGCCTTGTCTCCATTTCTTATGGTTCCTATAGTGATTATATTTGGTGTGATGTGATTCCTATGAAAGTTACTCACATCCTCCTTAGAAGGCCTTGGCTTTATGATAGAGATGTACATCACTGTGGGAAACAAAATACATACTCTTTCTCATTTAACAACAAAGAGATCATTTGAAGCTGTTGATTGCAGTTGAAATGGAGAAATTTAAAGAAAAGAAGCCGAAGGATGACGCTGGTGTTAAGCCGAATTCCCTTCATGTTCTCACCAAGAAGCGCTTTCAAGAAAGAGCTGCTATCGAGGGTCATGCGGAGAATGAAAGAGTAGCAGAGGTGCAAGTCCCAAATCCTCCTCCTGCAAGTGACTTACCAATTGAGATACCACAACCTCCCATGCCAGAATAAGCTAGAGAAGTGCTAGAAAGAGAGCGGTATGAGACATATGATACGGCCAGAGATATCACAAAGAAGGGTCCAGATTTTGAAGATGGCACAAGTTATCTACATATTCACCCCAAGTTCCTTCACTCAAATGCTATCTCGCACAAATAGGCCTTTGGTGCAATAGCAGAGCTACTTGATAATGTTGTTGATGAGATACGGAATGGGGCCACTTTTGTCATTATAGATAAAACTTTAAATCCAAGAAATGGAAGCCCAGCATTGTTAATTCAAGGTGACGGTGGTGGGATGGACCCAGATGCAATGCGGCGCTGCTTGAGTTTTGGATTTTCAGTTAAAAAGTCAAAATCAACTTTTGGACAATATGGAAATGGCTTTAAGACCAGTTCCACGAGACTTGGGGCGGATGTCGTTTTTTTCAGCCGCCACATGAATAGAAAATTGACATAGCATTGGTCTTCTATCTTATACTTTTTTGACACAAGCAGGATATGACAGAATAGTGGTTCCCATAGTTGATTATGAGGTCAATAAATCTACTGGTGCATTGGATAACTTGCATAGTAAAGAACATTACATAGCCAATCTTTCCATGCTGCTGCAATGGTCTCCATACTCAACAGAAGAGGAGCTTCTGAAACAATTTGAGGATGTTGGGTATCATGGTACAAAAGCCGTCATCTATAATCTATGGTTCAATGATGAGGGTACTATGGAGCTTGATTTGAGTCAGATTCTGAGGATATTCTAATTGTTGGGGAGCCGAAGACTGCAGAGAAAGGTCGCTGTCCAACGACAGCAAATGGACAACATCTCGCTAACCGTCTTCGTTATTCTCTTTGTGCATATTTGTCTGTGTTGTACTTGCGCATACCTGAAACTTTCTGCATACTACTACGTGGGTGAGTTATTGTGTACCATAATATTGCCAATGATCTTAAGTTTCCAGAATTCATCTTGTATAGACCACGAAGTGGTGGATCTGTGGAAGGCACAGTTGTTACAACGATTGGGTTTCTAAAGGAAGCTCCACATGTGAATATTCATGGCTTTAATGTCTACCACAAGAATCGTTTAATTCTGCCATTTTGGCATGTGGTAAGCTACTCTAACAGTAGAAGCAGGGGGGTTGTTGGTGTTTTGGAAGTAAATTTTATTGAGCTCATACACAATAAACAAGATTTTGAGAAAAACTCCTGTTTTTCAAAAGCTTGAAGTTCGCTTAAGGGAAATGACATGGGAATACTGGGATTATCACTGTGGTCTTTTTAGATATCAGGTCAAGAAAAACCCTCAGGCACCAACTACTTCTCAGGTTTCATCTGATTTTGGCTCACATCATGATACACATCAACCCGTTGTCTTGGGTGGAAGCTTTTCTGCTGCTGTTAGTACAACAGCACCAGCAGGAGCTAATTTGAAGAGGAAAAAATATGATGATCTAGCAGAACTTGATAAGATGAAACGGATGGCTCTGTCCCATCAGGATTTACAGCCTGCTGCCACTACTGCAAATCACCTAGAAGAAGCCACATATTTAAAGGATGAACTTGAAGACGTGGTTGATCATCAGATTGTTTCAACTAGAAGTGGTGGTTATCAGAAATATCTCGTTAAATGGAAGGGGCGTCCACTTTCAGATTGCACCTGGATTACCGACGAACAGTTCCAACATCTCAATCCTGATCTTTATGAAAAATTCCATGCTTTTAACTCGCCAGGGTCGAGTTCTTTCAAGCCGGGGAGAATTGATGGAAAATGGCAACGTCCAATAACGGTGTATAAAAGATGTGGGCTGGATGGTTCTAAGGCCCAAGCCTTAATTTGACATATGTTGGATGATGTTGGCCTACTTGGGATATTGACTAAACATGGGCTGATTCCTAAAAGTCTGCATGACTTTTCATTTGCCTTATGATCTTTCATTTAGATACATTCACCACAGAATTTTTATGCTTGTATCCACATATTCATGCACCATGACACACTCATTGTTTCTATTTTTTTGGGACTTGAAAAGTTTTAGCATTAATTAGTTTCTAAAGTCCTATATAAATTGATGTAACTTCTATACTTTGAAGTGTGATGAATGAATATATGAAATTTTCAGAATTGTGTGATACAATCCTTTCTTTGGTGTGATGCTAAAGAACCCCTAGGAGAGATGCCTTGGGTTTCTAGGTGTGAGGCCTAGAACTATCTTCTCTTCCTTCTAATTCTCTTCTTGTTCTACTGTTCACTGGCTACTGTTCAGCTCTACTGTTCATCCATTGTTTGTGTACTATTCACAGCCCCTAAGCAACCCTTAAACAACTCCGTTTTCAATATTTCTCCTTTTCTTAGCCGCCTTCCAATTCTGTCCTACATTAATCATCTTTGCACTATTTTTCTAATGCGAGTTCGTGTAACTTTTGTGAGGAAATCATCCAAAAGCTTCACGCAAATTCTCGTAAATGTAAAAATTTTTGTTGAGATAGTAAAATCAGTTTCTATTTGAGTTCAACTTGAATATTCGTAAAATTCAATCGAATTTGAGTTTAAGTAAGAATTATCTGTTATACTCGACAATCAAATTCAATTCAATTCGAGTTTTAATAATAATAATGTCAAACCGAGAATTGAATTTAAGTTCGACTCAATTAACACTTTTATCTTAAAACTACAAACTAATTCTTATCTATTCCCATTCACAGTGACACCATAATTTTTTGTAATTTAATTATTCTTTATTATTTTTATAATCAATTTCAATTTGACTTCAATTTGAATAATCGTAACATTCAAAAAAAGTTAAGTTTAAGTAAGAATATATACTTTATACTCGACAATCAAATTCAGCTAAATTCGAATTCTAATCATAATTACTTTGAAGATTTTTGAGTGAGAAAAAAATTTGGAGGAGTTTCGATCGTCTGATCAATAATCTTAAAATAATCTGAGTCGCAAAAAGCTCAAGACAAATAATCCTTGCTCCCTTATTATATAGATATTTCACAAATTAATATATATTATTCGCCTATACCATTCGAATATTATAATATTTTTATTTCAATACAAAATATGACATATATTACAGTCATTCGACTCGTTTTCACACAATGAATCTGTATTTAAGATCCATTTGTTAATTTAAAATTCCTAAAAATAATCCTTAATTATATAGAATCATAATTAACGACCTCATTAATGTGTTAGCGATTAATTCTTATAATGGTCGTCACAGTATGTGAGAGGGAGAGAGAGTTGATTGAGAGAGATGTGTGAGCTGCATGAGCATTAGATAGTATGAGTTATAGATAAAGAGTTATAAAAGAGATATGAGTCTTAGAATTGTGGAAAGAATGAAAATTTCCTTAAATGATCTTAGTCGCGAAAAGTTCAAGACAAACAATTTAACTATTTTATTATATAGATATATATACACACACACATCACTGTAAACCCTACACCATCTAATTGAATAAAAATATAAAACCCATAGGAGAAGTAATCAATTCATACCTTTAATGGACCCCTTTTTCTTTTTCCTCCTTTCTCTCTCTCTCGTTATTATTATATTTTTTTTCGTTCACCGGATCGGTGCCTCCCAAAGCCTTCTCCCCAAAAGACCTTATCAAACCTAAATATATCTATACATATATACGAAGGATTTGACCAATCCAACAATATTACCATATTTAAAGCACATGTAGAATAATCCTAATAGGTCTCTCTAGGGCAAAACTTTTATTAGAGACATATTAATCTTCTTTAATTATTTTTACCCTTATATATATACAATTACTCTTAGGTAGCCAATGCACCAAAATAAAGCAATTTTTTTTTTTGAGTATGGATTATTACAGATTTCTTGATCATCCTTGTCCATTACAAATAGAATTCCCAACCCATCAAGAAAAAAAATGGCTAAATTTGTCACACCTCCTTAAAAAGAGGGGTAGATTATCTTTTCATTGTCATAATGTTGTAGAGCAAGGGCTTGTGAAAAAGAAACTACTATGTTTGGAGTGGCCTCAATCATAGTATCTTTTCTATTTTCTCCTTAAGGTTATATATTGTGTCAGGATAAAGAATATGATCTTTGAATTGTCACACCCCGGATCGCCCATGCAACGTATAACACCTCGCATCACACAAACACGTTATGATGTTTCGCATAGCGCAACATGTAATAACTCAGCCGAAACCCACATAAAATGACAAATGCTTTGCTAAAAGCTTAAACTAATTTATGTTAAGAAAGGCTAACAACCTACACAGTTATAGCCTGTATCACATCTACATTTACAAACGTATGCTTATTACATTTACAAATTCAGCTGAAGCAGTCCAAGCAAAACTAAACCCAAAAGGCTGGTTAAACTAAGGCCTGCACCCCTTGACCTGATGAGCCAAATCTGAAATAAGTGAAATTTGTAGGGTGAGCATCAACAACTCCGTAGAGTAACTCAATTCCAAAACATGTGAGTTTGAAAATACGTAGTTTAACATGATTGGGTATCAATAAAATAGGTATTCGATACATATATAACTATAGCAACATCATTTCATGTAAAGCAGTAGCAGTTATGCAAAACAAATATGTAAAAGAGTGTTTAGAAAGTGAAGTATAGTGCCAGGAGAAAATCCTAACGGACTACTTAGGATTAATGAGAACATCCTTTAGGGGACTTGCACCCCAAGGAAGATACGCTCCCCAAATCAATTCAGTACCCAAGCCTGAAGACCACTGGGCCACCCAAAGATCAAAATTTTATTTTGAAACTTCCAAAACATTTTTGTTTTCAACGAATCAGTGATGAAATCGAAATTTTAATACTTTGAGGCGTTTCATAATATTTTGAGGTATTTTGTAATATTTCAATGCATTTGAACGATTGTTTTGTAATCTTTCAATGTATTTCAAGATAATTTGTTATATTTCGATCAATGTTTTAGAAAACTAATTCTTAAATTTTTTATTTTTTTATTCTATTTTCAAAATGTTTTCGAAATATGTCGAAACATTTTTGTTTCTTATGTGACTGAAACAATGCATCGAAACGAAATTTTAATCTTTGGGGCCACCTAGGCATTTACGAACTCAATGAAACCCACTAAGGTCTCAATTTGGAATGTAAACTCTCTGTCTCTCGTCCTCTGTGCACTTATATTCTATTCATGGTGGTTTTCAAGCAAAACCAACATGAACATATAGTCAATCCTTTTTACCTTGCAACATAAACCAAACCTAAATATCCAAATGTTCAATTTGAACATAAATCATTGCTAGTGATCAGGCTCACAAACTAGGATTACCATTAATCACACACAACTTAGTTGGTCAATACTGTTCTATCTACATAACCACATCACTATCATACACATACCAAGCACACTTGGGTATATATACATATCCCCCCTAGTCATTCCCTATATATTCACATAAAAGCCCTACCATTTCACATTTTTGCTATTCCACACATCTATTCTCATAGTTGTATACATAGAGTAGCTTTCTAATGCAAAAAGTTAGGTCACATCCCCAAATGGTGATGATCTCTCAATCTCGTTCCTTTGATGATCCGTCCCCCTTCCTTCCATTTTTTATTCACCGGGCGAATTGAAAACCATGAACTTCCTTGTTCGGGTTCAAGTTGGGCCCAATCCGGCACATCACCTTTGTCTGGCTACTTATGTATTCCTGAATCCCTACTAATACAACTCGCCCTCTTATACATCTGGGCCATACGGTCGAGGCAATGTTGTACTAATCTCCTTTTACTATTAGAGGTGAACTACCCCCAAGCTTCGGTTACGTCGGCTATCTCTGTTGAATGTGTGCATCAATAGCTTCAAGGTTGCTGGTATGGATGCTGACATGGCTAGCAGAGGTGGCTGCACATGTGAAACTGAGGCTGCAAGCTCAGGTTTGAATGCCAGGTGTCTTTAAGATCAGGTTTTAAGGGGTGCAACTGATATTCAGTGCATTATATACTCTTTGACCAAGTTTTTAGGAGATTTGTTTTGATTTTCTATTATTTACTAGCTGTTAATGTTAGTAGCTAAAGTTTAGAAAGTTTGTTGCTTTTATTTCTGGTTTTTAGTTGCAAACTCATGTATTTAAGCAGATCATTCTTTAATAACAATATAACCTTCTCCCATTTTCTTTTGTTCTTTATATGCTCTCTTTCTCTTGTTCTTAGTTAAGTTTAACTAAGCTAAATTTACAACAATCTCCGCATTTACCGCAGAGTGTGCCTCTAGTGCAATCCTCTTGCTCACATGGTTTGCTTGTTCCTTATGGCTCATTTGTTGCTTGTTAAACACCGATGCATACCATTTATTCATTGTCTATACATTGTCACAACAAATATATATCAGTGAGCAGTATATACAAAAAAAAAAAAAAACACCCAACCCTTTTGTATTTTCACATTTCTAGTTTATCAACCATATACACACATCCTGGTACACTTATTTATCATCACATAGCACCTAGTCAACTTGACACACATATGTTACTATTAAACAACCATCTATTCCAAAAGTTTAAGTTGTTGACTTCGACATGCCCCCTCAAGTGCGGGCTAAATTTTGGGCCTAACACGTGGAGCTCTTTTAATCATGAGGGTGGCGACGAGATTCGAATATAGGACCTGCTGTTCCAATACCATGTTAAATAACCATCTACTCCAAAAGTTTAAGCTGTTGGAGAGGGTGTAACTTAAATATTTATAATTCAACAGTTATATAGTCAACCACCAATATTTACACATGCTATAACCCAAAAGTAGTTATTTCAGTTGTTTGGAGTCTCCCTAGACTCCTCTGTTACACATTCTCCCTCATCTTCCCAAGAGTTTGCATCTAGGTCCTCATCAACTTCATCCTCTACTGAGTTTGCACCCAAACCTCCTAGGTCCTCAACTGCATTCTTCACACCTGCCCAGATCGGGGGCCATGGTTTGCTTGTTCCTCTGCCATTTCATTTAAAAGTAATTGATAGCATCCTTGGTTTTGCTCTACATTGATAGATCTCCGACCTATCTTAATAATTGACTCCAACCTGTGGTGCACTAGTATTTGTTGGTTCTGGGGTGGTAAGAACAACCATGTGTTAGCCACACCCAGTATAATCTCTTTTAGTAACCTGACAACTTCCATGTTGATTTGATCGTCATATGTTTCCACCATATTTGTATAGCCAAGATGTAGGTAGTCTATATATAAGTCATCCCAGAACGTCATGGTTCCTATAAAATCAAAGTTAACTCACAAACATTTAATATTATTAACATAACCCATATATAACCTGGCTCTGATACCAATTTGTCACACCCCAAATCGCCCAGGCATGCAACGTATAATGCCTCGCATCACATGAGCACGTTATGATGTTCCTCACGGTGTAACATGTAATAACTTGGCCCAAAACCCACATAAAATGACAAATACTTTGCTAAAAGGTTAAACTAATTTACGTTAAGAACGACTAACAAACTACTCAGTCTTAGCCCGTATCACATCCACATTTACAAATGTATGCTTTATTTACATTTACAAACTCAGCTTAATCAGTCCAAGAAAAACTAAACACAAAAAATTGGTTAAACTAAGCTCTACGTCCACTTGACCTGAGTCAAATCTGAAAAAAGTACAATTTTATAGGATAACCATCAACAACTCAGTAGAATAACCCAATTCTAAAAGCATGCAAGTTTGAAAATATGTAGTTTAACATGACTGGATATTAATCAAACAGGCATTTAATACATATATAAGTATAACATGGTCATTTCATGTAAAGTAGTAGTAGTTATGCAAAGCAGTTATGTAAAAGAGAGTGTTCAAAAAGTCAACTACAGGGTCACACTGGAGAGAAAATCGTAACGGATGAATCAAGGTCAATGTTAACAACCTTCCAGAGGACTTACACCCTAAGGAATATATGCTCCTCAAATCAATTCGGTACCCAAGCCCAAAGACCACCGGGCCACCTATGCATTTTTGAACACAATAAAACCCACTATGGTCTCAACCTAGAATGTAAACCCTCTGTCTCTCATCCAGTGTGCACTTACATTCCATTCAAAAGGATCTCGGAGTTTTAGTTCATCACATTCAACACAGTTAACCTCGCACAATGCACAACAAAACCCTAACCGAGTCCGGAGTTCCAAAATATTGCAATTCACCCAATCATAACTCAAATAGCATTTTAAACAATGTAAATAGCATAATTAAATAGGTTGGAAAGAGTTTGAAAAATCTTGTTGGTTTCTGAAACCCTACCTCAATTCGCGTACCGACCTAAAAACTGCCAAAAATAGAACAATTTAGTGAAATTTTAGGAATAACCTCAATTTAACTAGCTAAGCATATTTTTAAAGTTAGTTAGGTCAAAAATTGTATAACTAAATAAAACTGGGGGGTAAAACAGTTAATTTTCATTTGTTTTGCAATTTCAAGCTCAACTTGGATCAAGTTAATTTGAAAGTAAACTTCCTAAGCTTTCTAAGCACAACTCTTGGGCTCTAAACGGAATCCCAAGGAAAACATTATGATTAGTTTTCTTCTGGGCATCAATTTACAAATTGGTCCCCAATTTTTAGTCATGTTCCAATGAAAAACTGTATTTACACCAGCAGAATCTGGTGTCCTACTCTTCATCTTCATAAGGTCTCTGAGTATACTTTCCAACTCTTCAAACCGTGCATGAATCCGAATTTTCTAGAGAAAGTAATACTTATTTCTCTAAAGGGTATCAAAATTGTCTAAGACAATCGAGTTTACAAACTTCCAGCTTCTTTAACCCTTTCTAACTGTACAGCCTTGTTTAGCCTCATTCAAGTAACCTGACCATATCTTTACCATCTATGGTATTAGTTTAATGGAATTGCAGCAGGCCATGACATTTAGCAAACACCAAGCTGAACATGGAAGAAAATTTAACCAATAAAAGACACTTAAAAAAAAATATTTAGCCATGAAAATTCAACCCTTGCGACCTTGGTTGTCACAATTATTGACTCTGGTGCAAATCGACATTTATCAATGCATCAGATCTATTGTTAGAGCTTGCAAAATATAGTTTGTCACTTCTCTTAAAGAAATAGTTTGTCCTTTTTTTGTTTTGAGCTTCATCCTATTTAAAACAACCATCTTGCGTGTGGGTATATGATAAGAATTTAGATATATATACCAAAAGCTTCGTGATTTATGGGACATTCCAAATCTGGATCCTTTTGCTTGCAACATACAACCATGCTTCCGAGCTTTGGATAGTGGTCTGAGAACATAGGCCTTTCCCACATATTTTCTCCATGACTTAGTCTAGCTTTTTGGTCTCCCTTGTGAGTTTGTATCTCACACTGAATAATTTGACTACCAAGTTTGATTTATGTACTTGAGGGGTCACTACACCCATTGTCAATTGGTTTTAGGTTGGATGATCTAGCATGGTATGAATGGTTGTTTGTTTGTTTGTACATCTCACGTGAGGGAGCTCATGTCATGAGAGGGAGGGTGTTAAAAGAGTTGTATCCCACATTGAATAGTTAGGATCACCAAGGTTGGTTTAAAGGGGTGCCAATTGATTTTGGATTGGATGCTCCAACATGGTGTCAGAGTTGGGCCTTAGGTGATCATTGAGCTAAGTCTTTTACCCATTTGAATCCTGGTATGAATGGTTGTTTGTTTATTTACTGACCCCAAATGCGAGCCTGGGTCCTTGAGGGAGGATTTTAAAAGAGCTTGTATCCGACATTGAATAATTAGGATCACCAAGGTTGATTTATATACTTGAGGGGACACTCCACTCATTGTCAATTCGTTTTGAGTTGCCCTTCCCAAGTCAAGCCGGTGAGGCGGAGGAGGCTCTAATACCAATCGAGAGGAATCTAGACCAATATATCAGAAGCCTCAAGGTTAATGGAACACATCTTGTATGGGTCCTTATACTTGGATCATAACAACGTACAAATACAAGTTCGCATTCAAACCACTCATACAAACGTCTTTTGACATTTTTTTGACATTTGACCACTAAGGATTTTAAGGGTCTACCTCTTTTTTGCATTATGATGGGGTGGAGAGCCTCTTGCACTTATAGCTTCAATATGTAGGTTCTTGAGGACCTGTCTTTATTGTTTTTAGTTAGTTATTTTGGGTTAGATGACTTATCCACCTTTTCATAGACTTAGAGAAGGCATATGATAGTCTCTAGAGATATATTAGGGAGAGTTCTCAAGAAGAAATTTTTTTCTATTAGATACATTGATGAGATTAAGGATCTATATGAAAATGTGGTGGCTTTAGTGAAAACAACAAAATGAGAGACTAATGAATTCCCAACCACTGTAGGCATATATTATGTTTTTTTCTTTGAGTCCATATTTTTTTGCATTGATTGTGGATGAATTCACAAACACATTCTGGATGAGCTCCCATAATATGTGTAATTTGCAGATGATATTGTATTAGTTGATAAAAATAAAGAAGAAATGAATAATAAACAAGAAATATGACGAGAAGCTCTAGAATCAAAAGGATTCAAGATAAGTCGGACTGAAACTGAATATACGAAATGTAACTTTAGTAAACCAACAGGGAAGTAATAAAAATTTAAGATCAAGAGATCCATAGAGTGTGACATTGGTGTCGATGTTACTCATTAAATTAATGTAGGAATGCATCTAGGGTATTATTTGATAGATGCACACCCCTTAAGCTTAAAGGAAAGTTCTATAGAACGTTCATAATACTCACTATGTTTTATGGTATTGAGTGTTGGACAACTAAGAAAGAACTTGTTAAAACATTGAGTGTGATAGAAATGAGAATGTTAAGATGGATGTGCAGTAAAACTATGAAGGATAGAATTAGGAATGATCATATTTGTAAAAAATAGAGGTAGCACACATAGGAGATAAGTTAAGGGAAAATCGACTTAGGTGATTTGGACATATTTATAAACGACCTATTACGATATCGGTGAGAAAGAGTAATATGACAACAATTTGACGGTAAGAATAGAGATAGAGGAAGACCAAAATTAACTGTAAATGAAATAGTAAATAAAGATATGACAACTTATAGTTTAAGAGAAAATATAGCCCTTAGTAAAGCACAATGCCATAATGGCAAAAGATTCATGCAGCCGACCTCAAAAAATGTTGGGATAAGGCTTTGTTGAGTAGAGTATGACTTGTCCACATTTTTTTTCTTCTTATGTACTACTTTATTATCTATTGTGTCAAGAAAGGGAACCCGATGTAGATCTTTCCTCACGATTATATACGTGGAACAATCGACACTTTACATGGAAGGGGGTAAATAAGTTTTTCAATTTTAGCTCAATTGTAACCCCTTTAATCACCACAACCCATTTTGCACATGACGATGGATTAAATTACTCTTTAATTAATTTGCTTGTAATCAACCTCACATCGATCTCAAATCCCAAACCCTAAGTTGCACACTATGGTTGAGTAAATAGTCCATCAATCAAATCGACAAACACATAGTGTGCGTGTGTGCTCACAATCACAAGTGTATATGAAATATGCAAGATTAACACAATTGATTTGTTAATGCAGAAACCCTTGAAAAAAATTGCGGGGAACCTTTTCGGTTCACCAAAACCTAATTCACTACTCGCTTAGCATATAATTGCTCAAATTTTATACCTCAACTAATACCATGGTTAGATGCTTATTTGGTTGTCACACCCCAACTCCAAGGGCGTGACCGGCCGTGAACCATAGATCCATAACCTATGGAATATGTACGTCTAACAACAAACTAATAATATAGGAGCGGAAAACAACATTAACACTAAATTGATCTCATGTCAATATATCAAAGTCAACATACCTAAACCTGTTTGCCCAAAATATCCAAATAAGTAAAGATGGCTATACGATATATGCTACGGAGGTCACAACACTATTAGTCCTCAATCAATTCCCTGAATTCGCTATTGACACTCCAATATTTTACCTGGAAAATTTTTATTTTTGAAAGCATGAGCTAAAAGCCCAGTGAATGGAAAGGCATGCATATTCAAAGTGGCTTAAAAACATATTTGACATATGACATGTAAATCAAAGGTTTGGAAAAATAACTTCATCAAGATAACCAATTTCTCAAAAATAACACAATCGAATTTCAACAAGAAATTATACCACAATGGTGAATCATATCATAATGGTGGAGACTGTATGATATCCAATAATTAATGAGAACTAAATACCAAATACAAGAAAATACGTATGACATACGATAGATAATCATAAACAAAGCTAGTAAAAACAAAACGTTGTGACAATAACAAATTATATCATCATCTCATACTGGTAAGGACTTGTACGATATCTGGGAACCATACCAAATGCCAAAAGATCTCATGGTTGGATCCAACATCGTACTTAGGGTCACCACAGGTTACCGCTCGGGAACTGTTCCCTAAGACGATTCGGTGAAGGTCACCAGGACGCACCAGGCACTATTTCTTCAACCGTTGAGACTAGGGTCACCTCAGCCTCCTCGGGTCTATTCCCTAGTGGCCAGAGTCACCCGCACATAGAGGAATAATTTTCCTGGACTTTTAGTACCAAATGTCAGAATATATTTCAGGGTTGGGTCCAACATTGTACTTAGGGTCATCACGGGTTATCACCCGGGAACTGTTCCCTAAGACGATCTGGTGAAGGTCACCAGGACGCACCAGACACTGTTCCTTCAGCCGTTGAGCACTAGGGTCACCATAGCCTCCTCCGGGTCTGTTCCCTAGTGGCCAGAGTCACCCGCATACAGTGGAATAATTTTCCTGGGCTTTTAATCATGGTCTCATTCACTATCACAAAGTCTCACCATATAAACAAGTGATTGAGTCACAACACTTCACCAAAGAATTCATCAAAGCAAGGAGAATCGTATACCACAAGTATTTAGACGCTTAGTAAAATATTTTGTAAAGGTAGTAATGAACAAGCATTATGTATCACTTTTAAAATGTTTAGGGATACGGGAAAAATATGTAGCATGCCAAACCACTCACCTCAATTCCAAAGAAAATGCTTCTTGAATGTTACTTGTTACTCGAAGTAGAGTGAGATGTTATCGATGTCTTTACTTTTTTTCTCACAATTTCCTTTCTCCTTTGATGTGGTGCTCTTCCTTCCCTCTTCTCTCTTTTACTCTCTATTCTTTTTTGAAAGTGGAAGACTACTTGTGCACTTGTATCTTAATCCAATTCCCAAATGCCCTATTTATAGGCATCCTAGGATTATTCTAGAGAATATTAACATGTGACATTTATAGGGGAGATTCTCTAGAATATTCTACCTTCTCCCCTCTTCTAGATCCTTCTAGGTTTCAAGCTTATTTTGCACATGACAATTCCACAAGTATCTAGATTCATCTATAATATTCTAAAGTCTTCTCCGACCTTCTAAGTCCTTCCGAAACATTCTAAATCCCTCTAGAACCTTCTAGTATTTCCTAGAATTTTCTAAAATATTCTAGACTTCTTTAGATTGTTCTAGACTATTTTAGATTATTCTTGGACTTTCTATAATCTTCTAGAACTTTCTAGAAACTTCTCCAACATTCTATATTCTTCTTTAAAATTTTTTTTATTCCTTTCAAGATAATATTCCCTAACTAGTTCCTTACCAAAAATGGAACGGGGTATTACATTCTTTCCCCCGTAAAATAATTTCGTCCTCGAAATTATGCTAGTTATCCCAACCGAATAAGTATGGTATTCCTGATGCATTTGCTCCTTTTCAAAAAAATAAACAATGGCCTCAACTGCATGATTCTTTGTAACCCGTTAACCAATTGATTTGCCCTTTGTCTAGAGCCAGTCAATAGACTGCCACACCAACTCTATTCGGGACTTTAAAGCATCTAATGCTACTAGACTTGACCTTTTTTTAAATTGAATAACCTCTCAAAGCATTGTAAAATCCAATAACCAAATTATTATCACTTCTCATTCCATAACTTGCCGATCAAATCTCAATGCAAAACCATTCAGTTCCGCAATCTTGTCAAGTTTCATCGTTGATTTTGATAAGTTATCTAAGCCTTCATTCCACCAAGCTCTTTAGATTGACATTGTAGAACCAAAACTTGATTAAAAATAGTGCCCATTTCAGATTTCACAAATTAAAGAATTAAGGCATGGGGAGTTTCCAAGGTTAAGCGGTTACTCCATAAAACCCAAGGCAACCTCGGGGAAACTAAAGTAGAATGGATTTGACCACATTAATGATAACACCTTTTGGAAGCAACATTACTTGAAGTGTGTTTAAATGATCAACTCTAGAGACTCAGGACCTCCACCTTAATATTTGACATTATCACAAGGCTTGTTCCTTTTACAGCGCTAAGAATTCAGAAAGAAATAACCAAAATCACCAATATCATCCTAAGTTACCGTAGTCATCTTAGAGAATCCAAATTTTGATTATATTAATCTAATCATTAGGTCAAATCAATACATTAATCTCTAAAGATAACCATTTACAATATAGACTCAGAAGTTTGCTCCATTGCTTGTCTATTCAAACCTTATAACCCAACCAATTAAGAAGTTCTTCTATAATGTGATAATTTAACACCTATCACAATCACTCAAATATTTCCGAAAGAAAATGATATTCATTTTATACTAGTAAGAATCAACGTATTATTTTCCTCCAATTACTATGAATCTCTCTAAAATAAAATTCCGGTAGTCTCAAAATTCTCTAACCATTCGATAATTAATGATCGGCCATTAAATCGCTCTTTTACTCTTAAAATATCACTTTTCTAAATATACTCACAAAACCATCAATTTAAAATAGAACGACGTATCCTAAAACTCTTGATTTCTCGGTACTCCAACAATAACATCAGAAAATTCCAAGTTTTCATATTTTATTCATAAGCATGACTTTCTTCACTAACACTTGATCAAAAACTATACTATGCTAACTTGCTATTGATCAAGACTATGACTTCACTAATGTTTGATACAACAAAACTCATGAACAAATCAGACTTTTCATCCACATACTCAAATTCATCCACCAATCCTATGGAAATAATCCATATTGTTACCTTTTTACTTCATTACTATCAAATTTTCTATAAATGCCTAACTATAAGATAGTTCAATCTCAATAAGTCTTCTTGAAGTGAAATTCGTTGTGACATCTTACTACCACTCGTCTTCAAGAATCAAAAGCAAATCTAAAAGGTTATCTTCTTAGAGTATAAACCCGACCTTACGAAAATTTTCACTCAAATCTGTAAATGGAGAGAATTGGCCAAACTCCTCAACCAAGTCAAACATCACATCCTTAAGTTATACCGACAAGTTACTAATTTGGATACCTCTAGGCTTAATTATTCTTCATATCAATCAAATAAGATTTTTCTCTTCACACCTATCTTGATGGTAAATGTTACCCAAAAGAAAATTCTATTTTTCACCTTGCTATCATTCTTCGTCAAGAATTGAGAACAACTCCGCAAAGTTATCTGTTATGCATTCCAAGCTCACCATGAAAGAATTCACTCATTTGTAATGAGTTAGAATCAACCAAACTCATTAACTAAATAAATAATTACTCTAATGGTCAAAAAACCACCGTTAATCCCATACTTATCCAAGTACCCAAAGTTCTAACAATTGGACTTCAACAATTGACTAAAACTATCCCCTTGTCATATAAATAGGTCAATTTCCAAATGCAAGGAATTGCGATACAAACTTTTGATCAATTTTACTAATTTAATACACATTTACTCAATAACATCCAAATGACTTTTTTGATATTTTCCTAAATTTATGTCTGGCACCACATCCTTCATGATAACAATCTAGATATTGAAAATATTTACCAATCATATCATCCTAAATGATGTTGCACCGCCATAAATCATCATTTGATTGAATAGTCTAGTCTTTATAATGACTTCAACCAAATGTAAGGATAGTCACTAAACGTATTACCTTCAATAGTTGAGTCACTTTCTTAACCATAAGAAAAACTCCAATAAATCCAACAAAATTTTTGAAAGTCGAGTATCACCATCATTTATATCATCTGTCACTATCTTCCACCATTTGGATTATCATTACTTTATCAATCATTGTCCTCAATAATTTAGACCATTTCCCTTCACTTCTGCATTTATTACTATCCTTCAACATTTGTATTATCACCATATCTCTATTACTATCTTCCACTATTTGGGATTATCACTTTTCACTACTTCATCTATTTACTAACCTCTATCCTTTGGACAATCACCATTGACCATATTATATGCAACTATTCTCAACCTTTTGGATTACCAACTTTTACAACTCTACAAGTCATTATTCCATTCCACTGGCCATGACAATAAACTCTAAAGTTTTGGTGTTCTGCAAAAACCGTGATCTAGTTAGCCCTTCATGATGAAATACTTACACCCAGACACTAAATGAGACTAATAAATACTTTTACGTGAAAATATCCGACTCGTCCAAACACAATAGATTGCATAATAGATACCCAACAACAAAATCAAATTTTCCCAAATATAAGTATAACCATTAAAATGAACTAGTAACTCCCAATTTGTTTACTTCAAAAAAAATCTACCCACATATGGTCATCCCATTTCTTGTTTCGTCCAACAACATACTCTATTAAAACCATGATGTTATCTTGACTTCAAAATTACCATATGTATCGTCTAAGGTCCACAAAAGTTAGCATGGTTAGCCATCACCAATTGTTCCTTTAAGCAATCTACCAATCTCAACTTTAGTGAATCATTATACTAGATGGTGGCTCCCTTATAATATAAGATGGTACTCTAACCTAAAAGGTCAAAGTTTGAAATTCAAGAATCATTCCAAACTTTTTTCTCTAAAACATTACCATAAAGAACTAGTGCACTTTCTTGCATCAGTACTTAGGAGAAAAGGCTCTATTGGATGCAAAGAGCAATGCTCATCCTTAATACTCCAATATACATATTATCTTGTAACATCTTCACTCCACACCATCAAGTATACTTTTTCTAACTTATATGACCAAAAGGACTTTGGGAACCTTAGCCTACTCTATAAAGATGACACGGCTATAAATGCCCAGATGTGTCGCAACCTAGGCTCTGATACCACTATTGTCACACCCCAACTCGAAGGGTGTGACCGTCGTGAACCATAGATCCATAACCTATGGAACACGTGAGCCTAACAATAAACAAATAATATAGGAGCGAAAAACAACATTTACACTAAATTGATCTCATGTCAATATATCAAAGTCAACATACCTAAACCTGTTTGCCCAAAATATCCAAACAAGTAAAGATAGCTATACGATATATGCTACAGAGGTCATAACACTATTAGTCCTCAATTAATTCCCTGAGTCCGCTATTGACACTCCAATCTTTTACCTGAAAATTTTTATTTTTGAAAGCATGAGCTAAAAAGCCCAGTGAATGGAAAGACATGCATATTCAAAGTGGCTTAAAAACATATTTGGCATAGGACATGTAAATCAAAGGTTTGAAAAAATAACTTCATCAAGATAACCAATTTCTCAAAAATAACACAATCGAATTTCAACAAGAAATCATACCACAATGGTGAATCATATCATAATGGTGGAGACTGTACGGTATCCAATAATTGATGAGAACCAAATACCGAATACAAGAAAATACGTATGACATACGATAGATAATCATAAACAAAGCCAGTAAAACCAAACGTTGTGACAATAACAAATTATATCATCATACTGGTAAGGACTTGTACAATATCTGGGAACCATACCAAATGCCAAAAGATCTCATGGTTGGATCCAACATCGTACTTAGGGTCACCACGGGTTGCCGCCCGAGAATTGTTCCCTAAGACGATCCGGTGAAGGTCACCTGGACGCACCAGGCATTGTTCCTTCAACCGTTGAGCACTAGGATCACCTTAGCCTCCCCTGGGTCTGTTCCCTAGTGGCCAGAGTCACTCGCACACTGAGGAATAATTTCCATGGACTTTTAGTACCAAATGTCAGAATATATCTCAGGGTTGGATCTAACCTCGTACTTAGAGTCACCGCGGATTGTCGCCTGGGAACTGTTCTCTAAGACGATTCGGTGAAGGTCACCAAGACGCACCAGGCACTCTTCCTTCAATTGTTGAGCACTAGGGTCACCACAGCCTCCCCCGGGTTTGTTCCCTAGTAGCCAGAGTCACTATCATAAAGTCTCACCATATAAATAAGTGATTGAGTCACAACACTTCACAAAAGAATTCATCAAAGCAAGGAGAATCGTATACCACAAGTATTTAGACGCTTAGTAAAATATTTTATAAAGGTAGTAATGAACAAGCTTTATGTATCACTTTTAAAATGTTTAGAGATACGGGAAAAATATGTAGCATGCCAAACCACTCACCTCAAGTCCAAAGAAAATGCTTCTTGAATGTTTCTTGTTACTCGAAGTAGAGTGAGATGTTATCGATGTCTTTCCTCTTTTTCTCACAATTTTCTTTCTCCTTTGATAAGGTGCTCTTCCTTCCTTCTTCTCTCTTTTACTCACAATTCTTTTTTGAAAGCGGAAGACTACTTGTACACTTGTATCTTAATTCAATTCTCAAATGCCCTATTTATAGGCATCCTAGGATTATTCTAGAGAATATTGACATGTGACATCTCCCCTCTCCTAGATCCTTCTAGGTTTCAAGCTTATTTTGCACATGACAATTTCACAAGTATTCAGATTCATCTATAATATTCTAAAGTATTCTCCGACCTTCTAAGTCCTTCTGGAACATTCTAAATCCCTCTAGAACCTTCTAATATTTTCTAAAATCTTCTAAAATATTCTAGACTTCTTTAGATTGTTCTAGACTATTATAGGTTATTCTTGGACTTTCTAGAATCTTCTAGAACTTTCTAAAAACTTCTCTAACATTCTAGATTATTCTAAATTCTTCGTTAAATTTTTTCTTATTACTTTCAAGATAATATTCCCTAACTAGTTCCTTACCAAAAATGGAACGGGGTATTACATTAGTTGTTGCCTCTCTGATGAAGACCCTCCTTCAATGTCTAATGTAGTTTCACTTGGACCTCCCTTTTGTATGGTTCGTTTAAGCCTCGAGCAATCATGGCACGCCAACGATCCCTGTTATGCACACACCAATGGGTTTGGTTTACACCATCAAGATCTTCAACTCCAAGTTATGAGGTTTGGTAGAATCTATAGTTGTAAATTTTGGATTTAGGGATCTAGGTTAGTGGTGGAAGCTCTCAAGGTAAAAAAATGAATCACAGTAGACTTAGTAAATAAGAAAATTCAGATTTACAAACAACCGCTTGATCGGTGGGTGGACGGTTGGCACTGGAATGAAAATCATGTTTCCATCCTGTCTAGGAGTAGCATCGCTCGAGCGACCCTGAAGGACCGCTTAAGCGAGCTCGTAGAGCGAGCCTGTATCCTTTCCTCCTCTACTTCCCTAAGTTATAAAGAGGCTGATCTAGCCAAGGCTAGTGAACATAATTCGGTTCTTATCGGTTTTTTAAGCACAAAACCAAACAAAAACTAGTCTTGTTGAACACTAAAAGGTGTTGTTCAACAGAGATCCAATTATAACTCAATATATGTTTTCAAAACACAATTTTTTAGAAAATCTTTTCTTTTGAAATCACCTAGGAGTCATACACAGATTGCTTCTATTTCCATTTTCATTAGGTGTTTAGATCACTACCTTTATCCTAAGCATGAAGCTGCATACAGTGTTGAATGATGTTGCATTAATGCTTGATCTCAGTGGTGGATCTATAATGGGGGGGAGTTGCTCTCATTGGAATTTTAAAAAAATTTGGGACCTAGGTAAAATTTTGAAAATTTTAAAAATTTCTGAATCTTGCCGTCGCTGAAAGTTTCATAAAATATAGAGTCAGTTAGTGTAATTTTGAAACCATCAAAACATAACTTTGATAACTATATTTTTCACGCTTTGACTCTTCGTTCGAACTTAGACTCCCGATCTCTGCTTTTTCGTTTGTATTTTTCACGAAATTTTCTTATTTAGTTAAATTTGAGAAATAAATATGATTAATGAAATTGGCACAAAATTAGTGGAGGTTTAGCCTTAGTGATATTGAGTGATAAATAGATGAATTTATTAGTACCTTCAAATAAATAATTCAACACTAACCCTGAATAAAATGCCACACGAACTTGGTAAATATACGTTATACACGATGCCTTATAAACGTCGCTTCCTTTGAATTTTTCTCTATTGGGTATCCTAGTTCTTTTTCTGACTTCGTTTTCAAATTCAATCGACATTTATCCAATCAATTGAGTGAATAACTTCAATGAAAATGGGATATTAGGACATTCTATTGAAGTAGTTGTGAGAGATTATGTATAAACTATTTCTTCGATTTTGAAACTTATGTTATTTTTATTAGGGTTAATTGTATTGAAGGTTCCCAAAGTATAGAGTTTGTCTTATTTTGGTTCCTAATATTTCAATTTCATCATTTTGGTCTCACTAGAATTATTGGGAGTAAAAGAATGCACAAACTGAGTGCAGACCAATGTATATATAGCCAAATAAGAGTACATAGAAACCATAGTTAGGGCAAAATAGACAGAAAGCTAAAAATAACCTAATAACTAGGTTATAACTCCAATGCTCCCTCTCAAGCTAGACGCAAAGATGTTAATTAAGTCAAGCTTGACAACAGAGTTCTGGAGAATGGATGGAGTGACAGGTTTGGTGAAGACATCCACAACCTAATCACTAGTCCCCACAAATGGTGGTTTAACAATGCCACAGTTGACTACTCTCGAAGAAAGTGAACATCGATATTTATATGTTTCGTCATCTCTTATACTATGGAGTTAGAAGCAAGTTGAATAGCAGATCGATTATCTTAATATAATGTAGATGGAGAAGTCTCTGGAAATCTCAACTTGTCAAGAATAGACCGTAGCTAGATAATCTCACATGTGCCAAACACCAGTGTCCATACTTTGCCTTTGCTGAAGAATGGAGACAACTGTCTGTTTTTTGCTCTTCTGATAGATAAATTAAGTCCCTCAAAAAGCACAGAAGTCCGTAGTAAATCAACTGTTACAAGCTCCCCTATAATTTGAATCTGAATAAAAGGCTAGGGAATCGGTCTGTGATCCTGATGTATAAAACAACCCAAGTGCAGGACAAGACTTAAGGTACCGAAGAATATAATATACCGCATCCAGATGAGGCCAGCATGGCTTGTGTATGACCTGACTAACTCAGTTGATAACAAATGAATTGTCTAGCCTAGTGTTGGCTAGGTAGATAAACCTACCTATCAACCTTTGATAAACAATTAGATCTTTCAACTCTTCTTCCTCATTTGTAAGTTTCAAGCTTGGAATCATATGTGATGATACCGGTTTACACCTTAGCATCTTAGTGTCTAAGAGGAGATTCAAAACATACTTCATCTGAGAGAGAACAAAACCCCTACTGCTACGAGCAACCTCAATCCCAAGAAGGTACCGCAGAAATTCAAGGTCCTTCATATCGAAAGCCTTCGCAAGGTCGACCTTGACCTGTGCAATCCCAGAAATGTCGTCCCCATTAATAATAATATCATCCATATACCAAGAGAATCACACGCTGCCTTGCATTGAATAAAACATGTATGATCAAAATGACATCTGGTGAAGCCGAAACATATAACCACACCACTAAACTGAGAGAACCAGGCTCGTGGTAACTGTTTCAGTCCATAAAGAGACTTACGTAGTCGACATATCTTCCCAGCATACTCTCACTCACCACGAAAATCAGGTGGTGCATACATATAAATAGTCTCGTCTAGGTCACCATGTAGAAACACATTCTTCACATCCAACTGATGAAGGGGCCAAGAATACAAGGTAACTAGAGAGATAATCAAACGAACCGTAGTCAACTTTGCCACCGGGGCAAAGGTAGCTCCAAAATCATGATGTGGAATCTGAGTAATGCCCTTCGCCACAAGTCTAGCCTTGTGTGATCAATAGTTCTATCCGCAAGAAACTTCAGGGTGTAAATCAAGTTGTAGCCAACAGGCTTCACCCCTTAAGGTAAAGAAACAAGATCCCATGTATGGTTACGTTGAAGAGTGTCCATCTCTATTTGCATAGCAAAAACCCACTGAGGTTCCCACATAGCCTATCAAACGGAGCGAGTAACTGATGTATCTGATAATGCCATACTATAAGTTCGAAATGTAGGAGACAACTCAACATAAGAAACATAACTAGAAATTGGATATCTGACCGGCAGTTATGACATAGTCACGACGCCCTGAATCATCATTCTCCATTGACAGTCAGATAAAACATTTGACTCTAAAAACTCAACTCCTGCAGTCTCATTAGTACTAACAACAGGTTCAACAATATGCTTAACTATTAGAGAAATATTATCAACATCGCCTGAAGTAAAATAGCATCAGCAGGGCGATAAGAGGGAGGACAACGAACATAAACCTACAAAAGAGGAGAGACTGAAATATCATGTGTCAGACAACATAAGATTTTCTGCATAGGAAGGCATTCTAGAATGATAGGAACTAAAGCAGTTAGGGAACAAGAGCTAAGAGCTAGCGAGTAGGGAAGAATAAGAGACCTATTAGCCCAATAGCATTGAAGAATGCGAGTGACTGCCTCCTAATGTGGTACTCTGGAGCATCCCAGAAACTGACTTACCACACTAACAATATAGGAAATATTTGGTCGGGTAATAGTGAGATAATTGAGCTTTTCAACCAACTTGCTGTACAACGCTATCTACTCTAGTCTCTGATCATGTGGATGTCCCAATCTTTTATGCCATGTGAGCAAAAGATTCTCGGCTTCTACTCGCCACTTCTCTAACTACATTTAACTATTAATCAATTTAACAGTAGATAGAAATCGTTCCACTCAAACAGACCCCACATCAACCATCGGATCACACACTACAACTGTACCATATATATATACACATATTCCCTCCCTGATCCCTATGGAGCAAAAAAGCTGCTTGGTGATCCCTAGGTTGCAGCACGTCCGATCGTTAAGTCATCACGTTGCTGTTGCTGTTTCTAAGGGGATTTATTACTACTTTAGCTCTTTTAGCGGCTTGGCCAGTTACTTGAGATTCTCAATTATTCCATTTCTTGATGTTGGCAATATACAGTGGTCAAATAGGATTATTTTCTTCTCAAGATTTTTTGCTTTTTTTTCATCATGTGGGAGTTAGAATTAATTACCGTTTATCTGCTTTTATCTAGGTGGGGAGCAAAGAAACATCTGTACTTAGCTAAAAAATTATTTTGTACAATAACCTCATACTCGCCTCTAGGAGGAAGCCCGGATCTTTCTTTACTTTCTAAATAGATCGGATTTTCATTCCTTTCTCCCTAGTCGAGAATAACCTTAGAAAATACAGAGAAGTGAAAGGATACCAGATTCTATTTATTTGTACTATATTAGAACTAAATCTTGTCTATCCCATTTCGTTACCGAGCCGTGGACCCACCCACCCGATCCCGTCCCCCGTTCTTCTTTTAAGCATAATATAATTCTTTATTTTTAACTATAGTGATTAGCATAGATTATTGCATATCATGTATCCTTTTTGCACCCATTTATGCTTGTTTTTGTGGTGAAAATTGGGAAAAATATTTTTAAACTCACATTTAATGGAGATTCGTGGAATTGTAGGTAAAGAGCATGTAAGGGCGTTTATTAAACCTCCCATCAAGTGTTTAAAGGCAATGGAGAAGAAGGGAAGGCTTAACGGATGACCCGGGACATAAAGAAACCAAGAAATTTCTAAAATAGGAGAAAACCTACCGGTAGAAGTTCATCAAAACCTACTGGTAGAAGATCTAAACCTACCCATAGGAAAAGTGCACTAGAATTCTTCTACCGCAGCCCTGTCAAAAAATCTACCGGTATAAATGCTTACTGGAAAAAACCTACCTGTAAGTTTTTGACATTCTATCGATAGGTTTTGTCCAGAAATGCTAGAAGCCTGCTCACACGACTCCACCTACTTTAGGGGCCACCTCTTGTCATCCCAACCATACTTTGATATCTTTGACACACCATGATGGTCTCTTACATCCTACAGTCAGATTTTGGAAGAGAAAAGCATGGGAGAGGCAAGAGAGAGAAGAGGGGTGGTTAATGAAGCATGAAAGGTGCATGCTTGGCTTGTCCTTGCTTGTTGAAGTGTCCAATCTCTTCCCATTCATTGCAACTCAGTTATCAGAGACCAACGAGGGGGTATGGACGAATTTTAACCAAGCTTTATGTAATACTCCATTCTATTTTGGCAAGGAACTAGTTAGAGAATATTATCTTAGAGGGAAAGAAAAATTTTAAAGAAGAATTTAGAATAATCTAGAATGTTGGAGAAGTTTCTAGAAAGTTCTAGAAGATTCTAGAAAGTTCAAGAATAACCTATAATAGTCTAGAATAATCTAGAATGTTAAAGAAATTTCTAGAAGAATCTAGAGAAGTCTAAAACATTTTAGAAGGTTCTAGGCAAGGATCAAAATTTCGTTTCGAAGTACCGTTTCGGTCAACTCAAAAATAGAAACGTTTCGGAAACATTTCGGAAACGCAGAAAAAATATGGAAACGCATAGAAACACAAATGCAATCCATTAATTTATAAAGATATGCTAAATAATTTATTAATTCAACATATTTATTAGGTTAACATCAATTTATACAAGAATAAATTTAAATTTGAGGGAAAAAAAGGCTTGACTTGAGGCGAAAGTCACTTAAATTAGTTTCAAACACTTAATTTTTATGAAATAAACACATTTTTACATAATATTAAGGTCTTATAATACACATGAAATGCTAATGAGTACATACTTACATGGTTACATCCATTCCCCTGTGGAGTGTCGAGCAGGCTCATACATCGGTGTAGGCTTTGGGTAGCTACTTAGAGAAACTCCATATGTGACATAAATATGATGACAATAGTTACTCCAAATCATATTATTACGGTAATATAATCCAATTAATAATATTATTTTATTATAATACTAATAATGAAGGGTATCAAATTAAATTAATGATACTTATGTATACTTAAAAATTAAATGTAATTGCAGTGAGTATTAAATGTAATTACAGTAGGTATTAAATATAATTACATTAGGGTATTAAATGTAATTGTTAATACTTATAACAAAAAAAAAAGTAAAAAACTTGCACAGCAGTGAGGTATTAAATATAATTACAGTATGTATTAAATATAATTATAATGGGTATTAAATATAATTATAGTAGGGTATTAAGTGTAATTATTTATTCTTATAACAAAAAAATTATAAAAGACAGAAGAGCAGTGGGAATTAAATGTAATTATAGTGGGATATTAAATATAATTATAGTGAGTATTAAATGTAATTACAGTGGGTATTAAATATAATTATAATGGGGTATTAAATGTAATTATTCATAATGAACCGAATATATCACTGTTTTGTCGAAACGGTTCGACCGAAACGGTACGAAACAGTACCGTTTCGACTGAAACACTGGAATTTTGTGATTCAACTACTGTTTCGTTTCGGAGTGTTGAAATTCCGAAACGTTTCGGACGTGTCGACACGACATTTTGATCCTTGGTTCTAGGAAATATTAGAAGATTCTAGAAGGATTTAGAATGTTCTGGAAAGTTCTGGAAGGAATTAGAAGGTTGAAGAAGACTTTAGAATATCATAGATGAATCTAGATACTTGTGGAATTGTCATGTGCAAAATAAGTTTAAAACCTAGAAGGATCTAAGAGAGGGGAGATGGTAGAATATTCTAGGGAATCTCCCCTAAAAAATGTCACATGTCAATATTCTCTAGAATAATCCTAGGACGCCTATAAATAGGCCATTTGGGGATTGGATTAAGATACAAGTGCACAAGTAGTCTTCCACTTTCAAGAAAGAATAGAGAGTAAAAGAGAGAAGAAGAAAGGAAGAGTACCTCATCAAAGAAGAAAATTGTGAGAAAAAGAGGAAAGACATCGATAACATCTTACTCTACTTCGGATAACAAACAACACTCAAAAAGTATATCATTCTCTAAAACAATACATCATGTTTGTTCATTATTACCTTTACAAAATATTTTACTATATGTCTAAATACTTGTGGTATACGATTCTCCTTGCTTTGATGAATTTTTTTGTGAAGTGTTTGTGACTCAATCACTTGTTTATATGGTGAGACTGTAATGCCCCAAAACACACCCTGGATGACATTACATTCTAAAACCATTCATATCATGGGAGCACTAATATAATCCCTTAAGAAACAAGACTTCATTTGTCATCCACGAATATTTACAACATTATCCAAAAGAATAAGTCCAAGTCATGGCTATTACATCTCAAAAATTAATTAAGGAAGCGCAGCGGAATAAACAAAAGAAGTTAGACTACACAATGTTCCAAAAGAATGTCCTAGTCTAGTACAAAAGGAAAGGAAGTCGCTCTATGCGTCCACCTCGGGATCCACACTCCCGTCCCGTGGAGTCTCCCAAGTAGCGGGCTCCTCGACCTTTACGTCCTCCTCCTCAAGCGGGTAATCTGAAAAATGTTAGCGATAGGGGGTGAGCACGAAGCTCTGTAGAAACATTCTCCCAAACCCATAAAAGGTTTAGAAAAACATTTAAAACGGTCGGTCTCAATTTTAATATAACATAGACACATAATTTGAAATAAAGCAGTGACATTTAAAAAGGATCTCAAGTTTATTTAAAAACATTACTTAAATGAATAAATGAGCACCACATACAAATAATAACAATTAATTGTCATAACCAATTTTCAACAATTTTTTCGGTAAGTGGCATACTTTGTGGTAACCTCCACTCCCCTTTTAGGCCACCTTTGATTCTCAACCATCCTTACCGGGAACCTCTTGAAAATGGATGAGCATCCTTACATGGAATCTCTCACCAATCACTACATTATTTCTAAAGCATTCTTACCGGGAACCTCTTGGGAAGGGGTGAGCATCCTTATAAGGAACCTCTCACTCATGTGTATCATAAACAACCCAACCAAGTATAAAATTTTAACATTTATCTCAATTTACAAGCATCTATCTAAAATTCCCAAAATATATCATATAACAATTCCACAACTAACTAAGAAAATACATGAGATCACAATAACATCATTTTTCTACCCAACACAAAGCACTAAGGTTTTACAATCCATAATAAAGAAAGCATTTAGGAAGGAAAGAAATACATCACTCTCCAAAAATTAGGGTTTTAAAACTAGAAAGGAGATTTCATGAGTATTAAACCCTACTTTGTTCAAAACATGTAATCCTTGCAAAAAGCCTAAGAGAGGATGATTCCATAGCATATATATATCATTGATAGCCAAAACATACATATATAAATACCCTAGCCTCAATGTAAGTGAATGAGAGAAAACTCATATTTTGAATCCTTAGCTTTGGAGTGAAGAACAAGAATATTTGATCTTGAATCACCCTTGAATCTCTTATTTTTCCCTTCCTTTCTTCTTCTCTAATGCCCTCTAGGGTTTCAAAAGGTGTGGGGGTGTGAGGGGAGTGAAGGAAATGAGAGCAAATGAGATAAAAATGAGTTTAAAACATAGCAGCCTCGAAAAATACTGTTCACAGGCTGTTTTGAGTTTCTCCAAATTTATGGTTTTGCTACTAATAATCTCCAATTTGATCGACATTCCGAATTCATTTTTAATATTATTTTAACCTAAAAACATTTATTTTTATGATTTATCTCAACATCCAAGTCAACGTACACCCGAAACACTAAAGTTTCTATTTTACCCATCCGAATCGGCTATTAATGAAAATTTGTGATGTTTGCAAATAAAAGGTGATAAAGGGTGTTTCTTAAAGCCTTTTATACTTATTTGAAACTTAAAAGTACTCATTATTTTTATATTTTGATTTAGGATGCAAATGGAGACATTAAATGCAAAACAAAGCTAATTGGACTATTTCGACATCATTTCGTTATCTGAGCATAACTCTCTCATCCAAGCTCCGATTGAGATGATTCAAGATGCTATGGAATGATACGAAAGAGCTCTAAAACTTTCATGTTTTGAGTTTTGAGAGATATTGACTGCATCAAGGTCTAAATTGAGCTTGGAGTTGCAGCAGTGCACTGTTCATAACCTATCTTTGTCTCATTTTCATTTCCAATCCATTCCTAAGCCAACCAAATCTATCCCAAACCCCTCCAACACATATTTCTACACCAAATCTATTTAATACAAGTTCTAGGACCTAAAATTTCATATTTTCACTTATTAAAATCAAATTTCAACTATCATTTTCACTAACATTTTAAATCTCTACTTTTCTAATCTACCAAATGCAAACACACATCACTATATATATCCACATTTTTTTTATCACAATTATTTACTATATATCTATATATATATATAAAAGAAAATGTGGGGTGTTACAGAGACTTTGTGATAGTGAATGAGACCATGATTAAATGTCCAAGGAAATTATTCCTCTGTGTATGGGTGACTCTGGCCACTAGGGAACAGACCTGGGGGAGGCTGAGTGACCCTAGTGTTCAACGGTTGAAGGAATAGTGCCTGGTGCGTCCTGTTGACCTTCACCGGATCGTATTAGGGAACAGTTCCCGGATGGCAACCCGTGGTGATCCCTAAGTACGATGTTGGATCCAACCTGAGATATATTCTGGCATTTGGTACTAAAAGTCTAGGAAAATTATTCCTTTGTGTGCGGGTGACTCTAGCCACTAGGGAACAGACCCGGGAGAGCCTGAGGTGACCCTAGTGCTCAACGGTTGAAGGAACAGTGCCTGGTACGTCCTGGTGACCTTCACCGGATCGTCTTAGGGAAAAGTTCCTGGGTGGCAACCCGTGGTGACCCTAAGTACAATGTTGGATCCAACTTTGAGATCTTTTGGCATTTGGTATGGTTCCCAGATATCGTACAAGTCCTTACCAGTATGAGATGATGATATAATTCGTTATTGTCACAACGTTTTGTTTTTACTGGTTTTGTTTATGATTATCTATCGTATGCCATACATATTTTCTTGTATTTGGTATTTGGTTCTCATTAATTATTAGATATTGTACAGTCTCCACCATTATGATATGATTCACCATTGTGGTATGATTTCTTGTTGAAATTCGATTGTGTTATTTTTGAGAAATTGGTTATCTTGATGAAGTTATTTTTTCAAACCTTTGATTTGCATGTCGTATGCCAAATATGTTTTTAAGCCACTTTGAATATACATGCCTTTCCATTCACTGGGGTTTTTAGCTCATGTTTTCAAAATAAAATTTTTTCATGAAAAAGATTGGAGTGCTAATAGCGGACTTAGAGAATTGATCGGGCACTAATAGAGTTGTGACCTCTGTAGCATATATCGTATATCCATCTTTACTTGTTTGGATATTTAGGGCAAACTGGTTTAGTTATGTTGACTTTGATATATTGACATGAGATCAATTTAGTATTAATATTGTTTTTCGCTCCTATATTATTAGTTTATTGTTAGGGTTACGTGTTCCATAGGTTATGGATTTATGGTTCACAGCCAATCATGCCCTTGGAGTTGGGGTGTGACACTTTACACCAACTATTCAGTTTTACAGAAGCTTTTAAAGGGAGAAGTTTCAAGGAAAAAGATGAAGTTGTAGAGAGAGAAAGTTGGGTTTTTACATTTTCTTCACAATTTTCATTTTAGTATGCTTTAATTTACGTGTAATCTTTCCCACTTTCATTCTAAACTCTTTTATTTAAGTTTTAATCAAGTTTAGTTAACTATTCTAGCATTTGCATTACTTTAATGGGGTATTTGTCCTCAATCTTTGTATTTTGGGTATGAATGAATTTACTCTTGTAGTCTAATCCTTTTCTAGTTTCAATACAAGTTTAATGCTTCATTTCATCATTATGTCTCTTTACATTATGTTTGTTCTTGCTTTGACTATGAGTAGTTAGACTTTTAGTTGGCTAATCCAAGGGAAATTTCCTCTTAGGTATGTGAAATCAACTCTCTTCTATTCTTTCTTGTAATGTCAAAGTATTTGGTTTGACTAGGTTGAGTGCGGATGTGGTTGTGAGCTCTTGATATACCGTAGACTTGTCACGGGGTAAGCTTGGACCAACACCTCCACATTAGTCCCTTACTTCCAATGAGTCAATCAAATACCGAGACACCATTGGTTGAATGAATTGAGTTGATTTGGCATTCCCATTGGAATGACGTCTTTGGATTAGTCAACCTTACTTTCTTGCATTCTTATCAAAACACAGCTTACCAAATTGAAATTCACAAGATTTTACACATTTCATTTCTTTTCAAATCATCCTTCAAAACAATTTGACCTTCCTTCCTCGAATAGACGACCATGGAATACCCATTCTAAATAAAACACGACATTGCAAGTCTTTCTTCGCTTGGGGAGCACTTTTGCACACACACAATTTTTTTCATTTCTTGCATTTGAACCCGAGGGAGAGTGACACTCACCTACTCGTATAAGCCACATACACACAAACGGGGATCATATTTGGAGATTTGGGAAAACCATTCAAGCATACAGCCTTAGGCTTAGCCTTAAGATTTCAGTTCTCACCAAGAGCCGATTGCTTTTAAGGAGAAAGTGATGGCACTGCTAATAGCCCGTAGGCTGACGAGCAAAAGGAGGAATCTGCCCGAGGAGGGCCTCGTGTTTGATTAGCTAGTTGGTGAGACAATAGTTTATCGGGGCGATAATCAGTAGTTGGTCCGAGAGGATGATCAACCACACTAGGACTGAGACAAGAGCTTCGTCAATCCGCTGTTGTGCGGTTAAGGCTGTTGTACATGACCTCATAAGAAAAGAATGAGAAAAAAGGCCTAACGTCCATCGTGAACTATGTTCATTGCTCGGGCAAGAGATATACAAATATACCGACTGAACGAAGTGAATACCTTCTTCAAGGATTTTCCTAGAACCATCAGATCTGCTGAGATGGAGTAGTTGGCCTAGAAGGCTCCTTGCTTGGTCCAGATTGGATTTTTTTACCTGTAATCACAATCACAGTAACCCAATTGCAAGAGCAGAACTCTACCAACTGAGCTATATCCTCCCTCCATCTGATATAATTCACTTTCACTTCGAAAGCATCTTTTAAAATAGTTTTCTCATTTTTTTGTTGTTATCCTAGTAAGTAAAAATCAAAGGGAGTATCGTCAATTGGTGATGCAGACACGGAACTAGAAGCATAAAAATAAGGTACATGCTCAAGAAAGGTAACATCTAGATGTTAATACATACAATGTTGGACTGGATCATAACACTGATAGCCCTTAGACTATTGACAGTAGCCCACAAAAACACAACGAATAGTTTTATCATCAAGCTAACGACGAATGAGAGACCGATCCTGAGCAACACATGTATGACCAAAGATGTGATGAGGGACCAGAAAAAGTGTTTTTTTCAAGAAATAAGACCTATAAGGGAGCTCTATGCTGAAAAACACGACTCGGTGTGCGATTGCAAAGGAATGTACAAGTCAGAACTGCAAAATGCCAATAAGACTTATGGACTCCCATACCTCTAAACATATAACGTTCCATTCCTATTAGACTCTTATTTTTTCTTTTAATAACCTTATTTTGCGCAGGAGTATATGGGCAGGTGACTTACCGAAGGATATCCTAGGAAGAAAGGTGAGACATTAAGGCATCAGACACATATTCTTTGGCATTATCCGAACGAAGAGTTCGAACAATGATATCGAATTGTGTCTTAATTATCTATAGAAATTAAGTGATAACAAGGAATACATCTGACTTTCTATGCAACAGGTATACCCAAGTACAACAGGTATGATCATCTATAAAGGTTACATAATATTGGGCACCTAACAGTGTAGTTCAGTTGGTGGTCCTCAAATATCAGTGTATCAGGTCAAATGGCCTAGAAGACTGGTGCATGCGAGGAATGTAACTGGTCCTAACATATTTAGACAGTGAACATATAACACAGTAAGTCTACCACTAGTACAAGCATTACTCAAAGTAGGAAATAACATACATAAATATTTAAAATTTGTATGCCCAAAACGGTCATGCCATAACTGAATAGTTTATGACAAAAAATCATAACGACAAGTACTAAATAAAATACTAGCATGCAAGTTAACAATAGATAAAGATAAAACAGGTGCAGGTGGCAGAGGAACTAAAGGTGGATCGCCTAGATAGTACAATCTATCTCTCTAATATTTCTTGATAATAATTCTCCTGGTACTCAAGTCCTGCAAATAACAAGATTCAAACAATAACACTACTGCACAACGAAAATATCTGGCTAACTGATATACAGTTAATAGATTCATGACCAGTTTTGGCACATAAAAACCATAATGTAATGTAAGGCCATATGAAAGGCGAAATGTGCCCCTACTAATAATAGGGGCATGTGTCTCATTTGCTAACTGAACCCATGTGGGTAACTGCTTATCAAAAATAATGAAATGATGAGCCTCACCTATTATGTGATCATTTGCACTCGAGTCCAGCATCCAGAGAGAAGGACCAGTGCGAGCACAGAAGGCACGTGGTATACCAGTAATTATTGCCGTTGCAATAGTAGGATCCTAAGAAGTTATTGTAAACATAAACATATTCAATCTGGAAGTGATAGCATCCATATCGCTCTATCGAGGAGTAGTAGTAAGGGCATAAGCAATAGATAGTGGTCCCTCAGCAATAGCAGTAGTACGACCTTGAGAAGTAAGATGAGACAACTTAAGCTCGGGATAGAGTTTTCAGTAAGTAGCCCTGAGATACCCTGGTCGGCCACAATAATCATACTGGCGAGAATCACCCTGTCTGTGTTGGTTTGGAGCGCCCTATCGGCGTTGGTCTAGAGGCTATCCACCCTTGGTTGGGGTCCCCTGAGCGAGATCCTATAGCAGCTGCAATGGTCATCTGATCGGCTTGTAGAGTCAAAGTTACAATTGGAAGTGATGTAATACAGACGTGACGCTCATGTTGTTTAATCATAGAATAAACCTCATAAAGAGAAAAAAGTCTCAACATCGATAATGTCTGGGAACAAGGTCATTCAAACTCATCAAATAGCCCCATAAGAAACTTGTGAATCCTATCCTCTTGTTCTCAAGTATGTAGAAATGTCGCTCCCTCAAGCTCTATCCTCAGAGTAGCAACAAGAGGATGTAGAGTCTCATACTTAAGCCAGCATTGAGTCAAACAGCCATAGTAGTCCTGAATTGTCATAACTCCATGTTGAGCATATGAGAGCTTCTGAGAAAGTTCATAATAACGAACTCCACGACTTGACTGTGAATACATCTCTAATAATTCGCTCTATAACTTTGAAACAGAGCTATGAAACTGATGAATCATACAAACAGATGGCTCCACAGATCCAAATAACCATCCAAGAATAGCACAGTTCTTGGAGAACCATGTAGAAAATCCAGGGTCGTCATCAACTCCCTTGTGGAGACATAGGGCCATGTATAATGTTTTCCGTTGTAAGGTTACTGAGGAAGATGATTGTTTTTGAAACAGTTTTCATGACAGAAACTCTAGTTTGTGAAGCTGTTTTTTTTAAAACAGTTTTTATGACAGAACTCTAGTATGCGATTTAGAAAATTCAGTCGATGCAATTGAAGTATTGAATATTTAATATTTCAAGGACTAAAATAACTTCTATTCAATATTTCAAGGACTAAAATGATGCAATTGAAGTATTGAGGACCCAAATGAGACAAACTCTATACTTTGGGGACCTCCAATGCAACTAACCCTTTTTATTATTATCACATAGTTAGTAGGGCTTTAGTTATTGTTGTCCCCCCCCGCCCCTTTTTTTTCGCTATAATAGATAATAAAGTTTTGATTATTGAATTTGAATTAAAAGATGATTTGATTGGTTGTGTATCAATCTCATTGAAAAATTTACCATCCTTGAAAAATGGATGGTATAAAGACGACATAAAAGAGTTTGATCTTATGAAAGTAGTTTATTCAAATAGTACTGAATCTTGGCATTTATGGATATTTTTATAGTAAGTTTTTGCTTTTTGCCTTTCTTGTATATTGCTTGTCTATATGGTTTTCGCCTCTAATTGTTTGTTCTTTGAATGAAATTAGACATATAAAATTATCTTTAGTTATTGTGTTTGCAAAAATAATGTCAATAGTATGATCTTAGATTGCCCCCACTGCATGAAAAGTCTGGCTCTGACCCTGCTTGATTTCTTCTCTTCAATGATGCTTTTCGATCTTCAACTTGATAGCATCATGACCATAAAAAATGTTGAATTTTACAATAGACTCCATAAAATTAGCTAATTACAAAATGTGATCTAACATTATCAATATCAATAGAAGTCTTGCTAATTGTACAATATTAGGTTATTTCAATTAAAGGTATTATTGTAATCTCCATTTTATTATGAGTTAATATAAATATGGGTGATGAGAGGAGAGGTTGATTAACTCTCATTCTCCTAAATCCTGTTTCCTAATCTCTTCTTCCTTTTTTCTTTTCATTGCCTCTTCTCCACTCTAAATCCTAAAATCTAATACTTTAGATTTCAACTTGGTATTAGAGCAATCAAACAAAAGTTTGAAATCATCGAAACATTTAGGAAAGCATTGGGAGTCTACCAGTGTCACTGATGTTATCGTCGGAAGTTACCAACATTGACATTGTCTTGGTCAGTTTTGCCTCTTGAGTACAATGGTGATTTTTCTGGAATTTTTTGAAGTTATTCACAGGGTTATTTTTTCAAAATTTTCATGTCATAAACTTTGATATATTATTTGGTTGAGTTTGGGACCATTCCATCCACTCTAATCCAGCTTGTAGGTTTCGATTGGATCCTCTAGGATCTTTGGTTACGGTCCATTGTTTTTGGGCATTCAACAGCCTCGGTAGTGGCTTTCTTTTGGTCTGGCAATGACCTTTTTTGCTCCGGCTGTGATGCGTTGACTTCAACAGTGATTCTGTCTTCCTCAAGCTTCAACAATCATTGGTAATGCCCTATAGGTTTGGGCTTTATTTGTTTTTGACAGTTGTGGCCTCTGTGAATTTTTTTTTTTAATTGTATGTTGCTTGAATTTCTATTCAGTAGTTTGACTGTGTTCGAAAAGTTCTCTTTTTGCTAAGTAAACATGTCTGGTGGAGTTAGTATAGACTCTACAAGTACTAAGAAAAGTGGGGTGAGTCGTGTAGGGAGCCTTTGATGCAACCCTTATCTCCAATCAATCCAGTGAATTTAGATGAGGGCAACTAGGGATGACAATGGACCGAAGTAGGGGCAGGGGCGGGGGATGTAGTCTCCATCCCCATACTTGTTTAAAAAAATTTCGCTCAGCTCTGATCCACCGTCGTTAACGGGTATAGTTTTCATCTTCATCCCCGTCCGCGGGTAATTTGTAATCCCCGCCCCCGCCCCCGCCCCCATCCTCTTTACCCGGCCCAGCCCAGTCCAAGCCTAAGTCAACATAACCTAAAATTCTAAATAAATCTAATATTCTAAATAATCCAACATAATTATAGAATATCATAACATAATTAAAAGCTTGTCATCTACAACATAATATAATTAGAACCTTGTCTACAACATAATCCAACATAATATAATTAAAAGTTTGTTCCACATGTAAATCCAACACAATTTCATGCAACCCAACAGAATATAACATAACATAAAATAACATAAAAACACAAAGATCTACATTTTTACAAGCTAAAAATATGAAAAAAAAAATCAAAAAATAAAATAATTTCTAAAGAAAAAATCATTCAATAATATGTAGATTTGTATTCATAGTAACATATATATAATAATAATAATAATAATAATAATAATAATAATAATAACGGATAAAGCGGGGCATGAAGGGGCGGGATGGGACGGAGGTAAATGTCAGTCCATTCCCGAATGAGTTTATGCGGATACTCCCGTATATGTCTACCGTCCAATATATATGGTCCATTTTCAATCCAAATAGGGCGGGTTTAAACGAATATCTATTTTTACCCGGTCTATTGCCATCCCTAAGGACAACTATTTGGCATAGTCTTGCTCATGCCGTTATACCTAACAGGCACAAGTAAGAAATCAGGCTATATCTGAGAACTCGTTAATAATGACATGGTTACTCAACTCAATGCAACCTCACATTAGTTGTGATTTTTTGTTTCTTGATACAACTTGTGAGATATGTTTAGTTAGCAATTGCTTAGACATATTCATAAATTGGGCATGATGCCCAGATTTATGTGCTTC
The DNA here is from genome assembly GCA_963454935.2 of Ilex paraguariensis. Lineage (NCBI taxonomy): Eukaryota > Viridiplantae > Streptophyta > Magnoliopsida > Aquifoliales > Aquifoliaceae > Ilex > Ilex paraguariensis. Next base: position 186,483 of record CAUOFW020005680.1, on the reverse strand, counting down.
GAAAGACGATTCATGAAACCAACAAAAGGATATGACTATGTCAAAGTACTACATAGGATTGAGTAGTCTGTTACAGAAGTTGAATTATTACGAGGATTTTTAAGCAGATTGTGTTGGAGATAGTGCTAAGTTTCAGATGTTGATAGAAAAAGAACGAGTAAATGATTTTCTTACTGGGCTCAATATGGAGTATGATCAGATCCGCATGTAGGTTGTGGGTAGAGATCCCTTTCTTTCCTTGAGGCAAGCTTTTTCTTATGTGCAACACGAGGATAACAAGGGGAGTCCCATACTTTGCTCATGATTGGTCTGCAATAGCAGCTATTCCACTGAGAGAGAACAGATCTTTTCAGTCTCGTGCTGATGATAAGAATAGGGGCATGGAGAAGGATATGTTAAAATATGATTACTAAGGAAATATGAGGCACACTAAAGATCATTGGTAGAAGCTATACGATCGTCATAGTGGTAATAGGGCTAGTCATGTGTGCTCTCATGCCCATATGACTGAGATTGCAGATCATATCCCTAGTGGTCCATCTCCATCAACTGGTATTGATAGCGCAAGTTTCACTATAGATGAGATGCAAACTTTCAGGCGTTTGATGGCTCAGCTTGATACTTTTTCAACATCTGCTTCCACTTCTGGTGCTTCTAACTTACATGCCAATGTTTTTATTACATCTTGTTCCCCTAATCCTTGGATTGTTAATTCTGGAGCCACCGACCATATGACAAGTTCCTCGAATCTTTTCTCCTCTTATTTTACATGTTATGGTAGAGATAAAATTAGGGTAGCAGATGACTCATTGTCATCTATAACAGAGAAAGGTTCCATTCATTATTCTCTTTCCGTGTCTTTGTCTTCAGTTTTTCTTGTCCTTAATTGTTCTACTAACTTACTCTCAGTTAGTAGCATTACAAAGTCTATAAATTACCCAGTAACATTATTATTTTCATCTCATTGTGTTTTTCAGGAACCGAAAATGGCAAGAATGATTGGCGGTGGTAGAGCTCATGGTGGTTTATGTCTACTAGAGGATCAACCTTGTCAGGCACTTCACGCTTCTGGTTCTATGGTCCTCCAACAATTACATCAATACCATCAGTAGGAGTATTTGAGGGATTTTTTCTAGTTTTGATGAAACAATGTAATAAAGATAATTTTTTTTGTGATGCTTGTGAATTTTCCAAGCATACAAGAACTTCTTATCCTAGTAATAATAATAGAAGTATTGCTTTATTTATGATTGTTCATTCTGATATTTGGGGACAATCTCGTGTTGTTTCACTTGTTGAATATCGATGGTTTGTTACTTTCATTGACTACTACACTCGGGTTACTTGGGTTTATGTGTTGCATAGTAAGGATGAAGTGTGTACTTGTTTTCAAGGACTTTCATAAACTAGTTAATACTCAGTTTAATGCCAAGATTAAGGTTCTCATGACCGATAATGGGACTGAATAGTTTAAGGGAGAATACTAGGCTTACCATATGGAACATTGAATTCTTTACTAATCTAGTTGTGTGGATACACCTGAGCAAAATGATTTAGCAGAGAAGAAGAATCGACTTCTCCTTGGAATGACTCGTTCCTTGATGTCTACTATGGGTGTACATCCGTCCTTCTGGGGAGATGCAGTACTCACTACTGCATATCTCATCAATCGCATGTCTTCGAGGGTTCTTGGTTTTGATACTCCTATGGGGTTGTTGTAAGGATCATTAGCTCTTTACTCTATTCCACTAAAAGTACTTGGTTATGTGTGTTTTGTGCATGATTATCAAAAGACTAGAGAAAAGTTGGGTCAAAAGGCGTTGCATGGTGTCTTTATTAGCTACTCTGCCACCTAAAAGGAGTATAAGTGTTATCATCCTCAGTCCAGGAAGATGTATGTTAGTATGAATGTCACATTCCATGAGATAGAATCATATTTCTCCACTCTTCCACCACCTCTTCAGGGGGAGCGGTGTGTTGTAGAAGAGATACTAGAGGACGGATTCTTGCTCTTACCCCCTAATCAGAGCTTGAGTCAGGGAGAAAAATCTAACTAGATGAAGCAAACTGTGTGGAAGATTATATCGGGAAGATTTGCGATGATATACTTGACGACAATCTAAGCAGATCACCATCTATAAGCCACCAAGTCAGTCATCATCTCCAGACTCGGTTCTTGAGATCTCTTCCCCTTTATCCAGTAATGAGTTTTCTTATAGTAATCCTATTGATAATAGTTCTTTACCATTGCTATTCAAAAAGGAGTTCTAACTTGTACCCAACATTGTATTTTTAACTTTGTTTCTTATAATTCTTTGTCTTCCTCTTATTGTGCTTTTGTTTCATCTTTGTCTTCTATATCTCTTTCTTAAAGTTGACAGAAGGCCCTTGCAGAACTCAAGTGAAAAGTAGCTGTGGTAGAAGAAACGAGAGTTTTAGGAAAGAATGAAATCTGAGAGCTTATGTCTCTTCCAGCCAAGAAAAAGAAAAAGACAGTAGGCTGTAAGTAGATATTCATTGCCAAGTAGAATGCAGATGGTGTAATTGATAGATACAAAGCAAGACTGATAGGTAAGGAGTTTACTCAGACATATGACATTGACTATTAAGAGAATTTGCTCTTGTAGCGAAGATGAATTCAGTTCGTGTTATTTTTTCTTGTGCCACCAATCTGGGATGAGATTTACAACAACTTGATGTAAAGAATGCATTCCTTAATGAGGACCTAGAGGAGGAGTGTACATGGATATTCCTCTAGGATTTTTTTCGTCAGCTACTGAAGGAAAAGTATGTAAGTTAAAGAAGTCTCTTTATGGATGAAAGCAGTCTCCAAGAGTGTGGTTTGACAAATTTCATAAGGCAATGATCAAGTTTGGGTACATGCACAATTAATCATGCAGATCACATGATATTCATCAAACAAGAGAGTGGTAAGATCTCAATTCTTATAGTACATGTTGATGACATACTACTTGCAGGTGATGATATGGAGGGAGTGTCCAAACTCAAAGTCCGTCTTACTAAGAAATTTGAGATCAAGTATTTGTGATGGTTATGTTATTTCCTAGGGATTGAAGTGGCCCGGTCAGATAAAGGTATTTTCATCTCCCAAAGAAAGTATATCCTTGATCTCCTGAAGGAAACTAGTATTCTAGGTTGTAGACCTACCAGATCACCTATTGAAACAAACCACAAACAAAGGAGTGATGAAGGTGATCAAGTTGATAGAGGAAGATATTAGAGGCTTGTTGGGACACTTATATACCTTTCTCATACTCGGCCAGACATAGCATATGCAGTAGGTGTTGTTGGCTAATTCATGCATGCTCCTTAGGTTCCTCATCAAGAGGCAGTTCATCGTATAATGGGGTATCTCAAAACGTATTCGAGCAAAGGAATATTGTTCTCAAAGTAAGGTCGTCTGAGAATAGAAGTGTTTATAGATACAGATTGGGCTCAATTGAGGATAGGAGGTCTACTATAGGTTATTATATATTTGTAGGAGGAAATCTAGTTACTTGGCGGAGCAAGAAGCAAGCGGTGGTGCTCAGATCTAGTGTAGAGGCTGAATATAAGGCTATGACTCGTAGTATTTGTGAGCTTAGCTGAAAATGATAATGGAAGACTTGGGTGTTCCTAATGGTGAACCTATGCACCTGTATTATGATAATAAAGTTGCCATATATATTACTCACAACCCGATTCTGCATGACAAAATAAAATATATTGAGATTGATAGACTCTTCATTAAAAAGAAGCTTAGTCACGAGTAAGGAACAGTTAACTGATGTATTTACTAAGGGGTTGGTAATAGAATCTTTCATTCCGATGTATGCTAGTTGGGCATGAGTGATATTTATACCCTAACTTGAGGGGGAATGTAGAATATTAGGTTATTTCATTTAAGGGCATTATTGTAATCTCCATTTTATTATGAGTTAATATAAATATGGGTGATGACAGGAGAGGTTGATTAACTCATTTTCCCAAAACCCTATTTCCTAATCTTTTCTTCGTCCTTTCTTTTCTTTGTCTCTTCTCCACTCTAAACCCTAAAATTTAATATCTTTAGATTTCAATTCAAAACAATAAAAAAAAAAAAATAGGCGCACCTATACTCAATCTGGTTGTAAGATTTTTGTTCTTTAGTTTGCAATGAAATATTGAGGCTAACACACAATATTACTTTCAAATGTTTGGGAACATGATAATAAATATGTACAGTGAATTTCTTTGGAGCCTGGATTTTATCGTGAAAGGGTCAAATATTGACATAACTAGGATTTTTATTCCAATGGGTCATTCAACGGGTCATCATCAATTTCAAAGTCTTCATTGTATAGAACTTATTAAAATCAACTTTGAAAAATTATTTTGGATCATTAAATCCAAGGTTTGATTTTTGCTTTCCGTAATAAAAAATAAAGTGACAACATGGTGATCATTCTCACATTTGTTACATGATGTAATAACTATGAATAAATTACCATCAGGAATTATATTTTCACATGATAGAATTAATTGCAAGTCAGTGTATTGTTGATGATATAATTCATGATTGTAACCCAATCATGCAGCAACTTCACATATTTTTTTGGTCATCAAACTCATCCAATCAGGAGTCTCCATTTGTAAGTGTCTGGCCATTACCTTTTTTCAATGTACTAGATGAAGTACATTGTAAATATATATTTATATACTAATATAAACTTTGAAATTTTAAAGTGTGGAATAAGATTGTTTAAAAACCTAAAGGGTGTTTAGGTTAGTTTTAAAAAATTGAGGGGGGTTGGGGTTGGGGTTGGCACTGCCCCTGTTTGGAGCCAATAATATAAAATCATCTAATCAAACATTTTTTTCGCAGACTGAAAGGTGTTTTGAAGTTATTTGGCAACATTTTTACTTTCCTTTCTCATTTAAAAGAAATATTAAATGAAGTTTGATCCACAAAATTGTCTTTCTTTTATTTTCAGGTCACTCTTGGGATTTTCACAATGGATAAGAAGTCTGAATTCTCAGTTCTGGTTGATCGTGCCACTGGAGGAGCCAGCATCGAGGATGGAGAACTTGAGCTAATGCTCCACAGGTTCATATAGTGCCTCTTTCTTCTTTTCATCTATAGTGCTGAGATTTGTTATATAGTTTCCTTTGATATGGACATATTAAATGATTAGCCTTTTTCTAATTTTCAAGGCGAATGATCTTTGATGATTCTGACGGACTGGTGGGAGCCCTTAATGAGACAGTGTGTGTTGAGACTAAATGTGAAGGACTTACGGTATGATAGTACAGACCAGCAGTACTTTATGCTTTGCGTCCTTTCTGCCTTTTTTGTTGATGTTTTTTTTATCTCTGTAATGCATTAGCTAATTCTATATATTAGAGGGAGAAAATCCAGTCCTTGTTAATCAAGTGGAGGGCTTTGCATATAACTTGTCTGGATTCAATGTAGACCTCGATATGAACATAAATGTTACAGATCAATCCCAAATATTCCTTCATCACACATATAAATAGTCAAGATTAAGGCTTGGTTTGAAACTGCGAGCAGGAAAGAAAAGGTTTTCTGCACTATCTCAAAATTGCCATTTCATCCCCTTTGCTCTTCCCAAGATCCAAGTGGGGCCTTAGAGATAGGACCACCTAAATAGATCCTTTGGGCAGTATCTGATGCATATAGCTGACCTTGATTGATAACTGTAGAAAGTTATGACTTCTTTTGCACTCGAAATGGTATTATTCCAAGAGGGTAATGCAGAAGAATTTGAAGTTTAGAACTGCTTGTTTACATGCTTATAAGCCACGAATCACAGACATAGACATAAGATATGAATGCTATAGGAGTTGTATATATCCCATTATAAAGTTTAGACATAGACATAAGAACAGCATACTTGAACCAAGTTAATCTCATGTCATTAATCCCCAACTTTTTGTAGAAATAAATTTTAACCAGGACATCCATAAGATTAATCTTATTAGTTGAAATAGTTAGAAAGAAAGAAGAAGAGAGAAAGAGAAGAGGCAAAAAAGAAATAAATAATCAATGTATGTAGGTTATGTCTTACTCACATGATTCGCCTCCTTCAACTCACGTGCCATCACTCGGAGTGCAAATTCGCGTATTGGGAGCGAGTTCGGTATAAATTCTCGCTCCCACTTCACTAAATTCTTGAATTCAAAAACTACATTCGTGAATTAAAGGTGAGAATGGCTCACATTGTAGTTTTCCTGCCAGTGACATACTCTTAAGGTTGTTCTTGTGACTCTTTACGAGAGAAAATACATTACATATTGTGTTTGTCTTGGCTTTCACTTTGTTGTGTTGTCTACTTTGTCCATTAAGAGGATTTTTTTATCAGCTTGTGTAGAATGCATGTATGCTATTAGTAACCAGCAGAAGTTTGTCTTCTTTTTAATTTAAAATTGTTTAAAGACCAAGTCAACCTTATGGCATAAATATTTTAAACTTTAATTTTTTTGAGATATTATCCTGAGGCAGCTATCAGCTAGCCTGGCAAGGGGATTGGGCACTAGGCAATTGTGGGCTACCCTCTGCCCCATCCCACCCAGCCAAAACTCCCCACTTCTAAATATTTTGGCTCCACCATTGGTCCTAGGTATTGGCAACTTCAAAATTTTTTTTTTGAAGAATTAGTTGTAAAAATGAATTAAGATATGACAATAACACCGGACAAGTTTCAAATATTGGTGTCCATATCGTGTTTCTTGGGTCTGACTAGAATTTCACATATCTATGGAAGGCTAAAGAATTAAGTGGTGTGGCATCAAATGTCAATACTACTTCCCAAAATATGGTACAAACAATTCCTTGTATTTCCTCTCTGAGATAAATGAATTAGAAATTATTATTTTTCACAAGTTTGATTAAAAATCATGACAAAGAAGAGGGAAACAACACGTTAAATAAAAATTCCCTTGTGTTCCCCCGTTATCTTTGTTGTTCTGCTTTTACATTGGAATCAAACAAGGAAACAAACAAGGAAAATTTGATTTCTTTTACGTTTTCTTTTCATTTCTCTCCCTACATTATGAATGAAATAGGATGGTAGAGTTGAGGAAAATGGTACAGGCGCTTTTGGCTAGTGTATGCACATCATCTGTGTAGCCAGTCTACTGATGATTTAGTTGTTTGGTTTACTGCTTCCATTCTCACCTCACAACTTTGTCTACCTTATCGTACCCGATAAATCTGGGACACGTGTCCACCCTATGGAAGGACAAGTTGCAAGAATTATCAGTTGACATGACATTGGGCCCTGCAGAGTCCAGTAGAATTGGTACAGACAACAGTGCCACAACAGCATTCCAACGTCGTGGTAGGCATCAGCTTCATGACAACACCCCAGTGCCGGGACTGGCATCCAATGCTGTTACAACACTCCAGTGCCACAGTAGGCACCAACACTGAGAAGGGCAGAACACATCCTCATCACATTGGAAGTGGCAATGTAACGCCCTGATTTTTTTCTTCTTTTCGTAGACGTTAATTGATATAAAAAAAAAATCCAAATAAAACTAACAGAGCGCTAATTATCCTAGATTTCATTTATCAAATAAATCTTCAATATAAATAAATCTTTCAATATAAATAAATCTCTCAATATGATTAAAGCATCAGTTACATCGACATCTCCTCGTCTTTAATACTCTGATTATCTCGTTCTGATCTTTTCTCTAAAATCAACCTGAAAATATTAAATAAAATGGGAAAGTATACAATATGACGAGGAAAAATATGCTCAAGGACATTGAATACCAAATAATGGAGTATCACAATGTATCTCAATAAACAGATACAAACATCATATTTGCATATCACACGTCATGCAGGAACTTAATACAGATCTGACACTTCACCAATCATCTCACCTCAACCCGATCTCACGGGTCTCTTGGCTGGCGATGCATCGACTATTGGCTGCCACGATCTTGTCTCAATATCCGCAGAACATGATCAATGAGATCAAAATATTCAACGATATTCAATCAAAATTCTAAAATAATCATAGCACAAGTTGGAATATAAATCAGAGGATAATCAAAGAAATATTCTTTGCAAAGAGATTTAAGGAGAGTATATTGCTTACCACCTCGTACCTCAGAATCATTAATTAAATTCAATAACTCTGATTTCTGTTTCATTCTTCTTCTTCCTCTCGTTTTGAACTAAAAACACCCACCAAGATTTGTTTTCTCCCTCCCTTTCTTCCTCTTTGTTCTTGGCTCAAATGGACACCCATACCTATATTTTTTGTTCCTTTCTCTTTTACTCTCCCTCACTCTCGGTTTCCAGCAAGCAAGAACACACACACACACACACACTGTTTTATGAATTAACACACACATTTCTACACCATTAATTACACACTCACATTTTCTACAATGTATTCAATGTTAGCTGAATTTCCTTTATTTTTATTCTTTCTTTCTCTTTCTTTTTCTTTACCTTGTTTTGTCTCTTTTCTTTTTTTCAAAGTCTTCACGTAGGTGAAGACCAAAGAATTATAAAAGTTAAGATATTTATACTTTGCTCCCCTTTATTTTACTTATTATATATATCCAAGGATCAAAATGTCGTGTCGACACGTCCGAAACGTTTCGGAATTTCAACACTCCGAAACGAAACAGTAGTTGAGTAACAAAATTCTAGTGTTTCGGTCGAAACGGCACTGTTTCGGACCGTTTCGATCGAAACAGTACCGTTTCGACGAAACAGTGATATATTCGGTTCACTATGAATAATTACATTTAATACTTCACTATAATTACATTTAATACCCACTGTAATAATATTTAATACCCACTATAATTATATTTAATACCCCACTATAATTACATTTAATTCCCACTGCTCTTCTACCTTTTATAATTTTTTTGTTATAAGAAAAAATAATTACACTTAATTCCCTATTGTAATTATATTTAATACCCATTGTAATTATATTTAATACCTACTGTAATTATATTTAATACCCCACTGCTGTGCAAGTATTTTTTTTTTTTTTGTTATAAGTATTAACAATTACATTTAATACTCACTGCAATTACATTTAATTTTTAAGTATGCATAAGTACCATTAATTTAATTTGATACCCTTCATTATTAGTATTATAATAAAATAGTATTATTAATTGGATAATATTACTGTAATAATATGAGTTGGAGTAACTATTGTCATCATATTTATGTCATATATGGAGTTTCTCTAAGTAGCTACCCAGAGCCTACACCGATGTATGAGCCTGCTCGACACTCCACAGGGGGATAGATGTAGCCATGTAAGTATGTACTCATTAGCATTTCATGTGTATTATAAGACTTTAATATTATGTAAAAATGTGTTTATTTCATAAAAATTAAGTGTTTGAAACTAATTTAAGTGATTTTCGCCTCATGTCAAGCTTTTTTTCCCTCAAATTTAAATTTATTCTTGTATAAATGGATGTTAACCCAATAAATATGTTGAATTAATCAATTATTTAGCTTATCTTTATAAATTAATTGATTGTATTTGTGTTTTTATGCGTTTTCATATTTTTTCTGCGTTTCCATTGCATTTCCGAAACGTTTCCATTTTTTAGCTGACCGAAACGGTACTTCAAAACGAAATTTCGATCCTTGTATATATCAACCACAAAATTTAAATATTCTTTATACTTTCACATCAAAACTCATAATATTTTATACTTAAACTACTTCTAAAAATTTGAGATCTCATAGACAAAACAGTACCACAAGACTCTGGGGGCAACTTTGCCATGACTACAAGGCTGGGATTGCACAACCAACGGAAGTGGTATCCCCAACCTACTGGACACCATTGTTCGATTGACCTAATGGATTAAGAGGAGGGGTCCCCACTTAGTGATAGAGCAGTATGGTCCTCTCAAAGGGAGAGTGGTGGACGAGCATGATTGTCAACCTCGGCCTGAGCTAGGGTCTCAAAAGTTTAGTTGCTTTACTGGAATCCGGAGGGACTCCTAAAGTAACTGGGATTATTGGTTTGGATTAACATATGAGATAATGAAATATGTGGATTGGTAGTTGAAAGACTGAAACTATATGGATTTCCTCTATCAGATATCTTGACAAAGGTCTCGAGGAAAGGGTTCAGAGAGGGAAGAGAGGATCTTGGCTAGGAACGTGTTGGGGGCATCGCGTACATGACCTTCTCGAGGTCATGGTCTCCCAATGACTAGTCGCAATCATTAACCTTGGGAGCCCCCTTTCGCCTCAACTATCGCACTCCTCCTCGGGGCCCGCGTCTAGACTGCTTTTGAAAAAATATCGCATCTTCCTAGTTAATGTTGGGACACTTGACTTGCGGTTAGTGGCCACTAGTATCGCTGTGGTCAAGGTAGTTGTGGGTTGTAGCAAGTGTCAGAGGGTCGCAGTGGGCAGCCCTTTGGGCAACCCAACCTGCCCTAGCACTGTGCTATAAGTATCCGCATTACTTGCCCATTGCAAGGAGAGATTTTCTACTTGGCTGGTGAGAGTATTTTACTCCACCTGCCATCTGCTCAATTAGTTTATCCCTTTGTTAATAGGTTGTTCGAGTTCCTTTCATCCCATCCGCTTATCCTACTTATCCTCTTTGATTATTCTTGACATAGATACGTGTGTCAACTTCTTATAACTCCCCACCTACACCTTGCATACCTATTAACAGTTGTCAATCTATGAAAATAAATTAGCATTTAACATAGTCTGTCCCCAGTCTCAACTCCTTCCCCAGGAGTCAACATATGAGTGTTGGTTTGTAAATGTCGTTCAAAAGTCAAATTTCATCCAAGTTTTCTCTTATGGTAAAAAAATTGTGGAGTTCATTTAGATAGAAGTATTTTGAATATTAGCATGTTAATTTTTTTGTCATTAAGTTTTGAATGAGGATGGAGGGCTCACTAGTGTTCTCTTTGTTTTTGTGATGGAAAATAACCACCAGGCTTACTTTAAGATCAAGTTTTCAGATACTCAAATTGTATTAGCCTTGTTCTAGTTTGTCATTTCAGTGCATTACTCATGTGCCCAAGCTTTGCTCTTGTTCTCCTTTATACAAGTGGTCGTCTCGCACAACCAAATTGGGGTGGGCTTATCTTCTTTTTATTTTTGTCTTATAAGAACATGTTGTAGTTTAAATAAATTATTTGAATTCCAGACTAAAGGATATTAATTTCGTCTTCTATTTCTATTCTTGCAATTCTCAAGAAGTCAACTTTTCTCTGTTGATCCCTGCTTTAGAGAATAAATATAATCTTGACTACATCTTTTTCCCCTAGATTCTATTTTGGTACCAATGAAATAATTGTAATCAGAACAACTATTTAGATGTATTGGTCTTCATCATAGACGTGGAGCTCTTCAGATTTGAATGCTTTCCAAAAAGCTTTTGTTGTCCTTTGTTCTCTTTGGAATATCTTGATCAGGTCCGAGGAAATTATTATATGAGTATCAACCAGCTAGGTGCTGGATCTCGCTGGCGCCGAACAACTGGCCAAGAAATTTACTCACCCCTTCTTTTAGCTTTCACACATGAGGTATGCTAGATTACAATAATGAAAAATACATAACATCACAGCCTATTATCTGATAGGATATTTGATTGGACAGAAATCAGAAGATTGGAAAGCTTCTCATCTGACAAAGGCCACATCCATGGATCCAAACTATAGTTTACCTCTTAATGTTGCATTGATTACTCTTCAGGTGATTGCACTCACTAATGCATGATTTAGGTGATCTCTCTCGATATCTTCCTAACCTTGGTTTTGTAGGAGTTGGATGATGGAAATGTTCTCCTCCGTTTGGCACATCTATATGAGGTAAAAGTCTATTTACATTGTGCTACCCTTCCATATTTTCTCTAAAGCATGCAAAACAAAAGCTCTGTGACGCTAGGTTTCTTAAAAATCTTCCTCTAGACGGTTAGGTTACACAATGAAAATGAATGCTAAATTTGAGAAATTGCAGCTGAGATTTACCATGTTTTCAGGAAAGAAAAGCATGACCTCTAATACAACCTGCCTTCATTCAACTCATACAACCAGAAATGCAGTAGCTAAATATGTAAAAAGTTCTACTCAGATTTTTCATCCATGATTATGAAAGAGCAATTTTATTTCATTTATTGACTATTTATTAGATCTCAGTTAAATTCATCGGAGTATAATTGTTCCACATGCTTTATGGTTTTGGTTATCTTATCTAATGCTTTCATGTTTTTAATGTGGTTAGGTGGGCGAAGATGCTGACCATTCAACATTAGCCAATGTAGAACTGAAGAAGATGTTTGCTGGAAAAAGGGTATGTAGAGCCTATCTGTTATGTTGTTTCATTTTTATCATTTTGACGTGACCCAGTCAGTTGAGTTGTAAAGTCGCCATTAATGTCCAATAGCTTCCGTTACTGAAAAGTTACTCAAGTCAATGCATATGTGTTCTACTTCTAGTCCCTTAACGGGCACAGACTGGACCTGGACTGAAAGCTGAACTGGAAAGGATCTTTTCCCAAAGATCTTCTACTAGTTTTATGTAAAAATCCTAAAACACAAACAAGGAAACAAAAAGATCCATAACTCAGCTCCCCACTTCCAGATAAAGGAGGTAATGGAAATGAGCTTATCAGCAAACCAAGAGAAGTCAAAGATGAAGAGGATGACATGGAGAGTCCAGGGGGACAGTGGGGATGAGCCTGCACCAGTTAGAGGTGGGCCTGTGGATAGATCTACTCTTCTTGTCGAGCTTGGTCCCATGGAGATTCGAACTTTTCTCTTGAAATTTTAAGTCATCTTTGGTTTTTGATGTCATAGTCTGCATGCTGGTTACACAGCTACAAGAATTGGAAATTAACTGGAGGGTTAATTTCTATTCCTTTTGATGGAATACCCTCACATGACCAACATGTAAATTAACTGGAGGGTTATATTTGTTCGGCAAAAAAAATCCCCTCCTTGGGCCAAAAAACTTTGGATTTATTTTGTCTGATTCTGAAATAATATGCCCAAGAAACATTAAGAGAAAATGAGATGAGTATTATGTGCTAAACAACTATATCCGTATGGGCCAGTTACGTGAGATTATTTTGTTGGAACATATTTGCGGATTTGTATGAAACTTGATTAACATTTTAAGAATTTGGTTGTTAGAATTGGAATTTTAAACACCAAACAAAACTAGGTGCATTTTTTAATGTTAATTATTTAATATAAAAATTGGCCACAAGTCCATTCAGATGTTCTTTTAAGCCATCAAGTCAAATCATGGTATTTTTAAATCAAAAAGGACACGCCAAGTCCATTCTGATTAAATACTTTTTATTTTACTACGAGACTGTTATTCAGTCAATCATCAATCGTGGTACTTCAATTGACAATGCCTGGCTCCAAACCTTGGGGTTTGAGCAGCTTAGTAGTTTGTTTAGTTTTTCTGTACATATATATTTTTATTTTTTGATGGCCATTGATCAGAGTTTTGTGAACTTTTATTTTGAGTCTTTCAAATTATATTTTATTTTTATGCGATCAATCTTGCTGGAAATCTACCAGAGTTCAATCATACCGTTGCAAATTGCATTCACCCGTTCATCCTGCCGAATCATACAAGTAGAGGCCAATTATCTATCTATCTCTAGTTCTATGAGAAGTTACCTTACTCGAGATTTCTCTAACCATCGATTTCCGTTTCAAGAGCTCCAGTATACTCATCCCAAGGCTGTAAACATTTGTCTTGGTATTGGAATTCGAGCTTTGAGAGTTCTGGAGTTCATTTTTGGTCCTGGTGGACTTTGTGGCAGACAAGGGGAATCCTAATGGGGAGACTCACTAACAAGGTGGAGTTATGGTGCGTTTTGTGAAAGTGGAGGACCTACTTGCTAGTGTAATAGAGGTAAAAGGGGAGGGAACCCATCATTTTCTATGAAGAAACATGTGAGTAGTCGGTTTTTTTTTCATTGATTCAGCAGTGGTTAAAAATGTAAGAAAAACTTTCATTCAAAGGTGGACATATTCCTCATTAGACAGTAGAATTGACAGTGAAATAGAGTTATTTTTGTCGTTTTGATTGAAATGATGGAGTATGCCATGGTTTGCAGTTTGATGAGTTGATTGTATTTCACCATCCATAAACATGATTGTTTGTGTTGTTTTGATGGGTTGATTATATTTTCTTTATTCGCTTGATCTATTGTCTCTATCTATTCTGTTTAGAGAATGAGGTCTTATGTAGGATAAGACTGACCTTTTTGAATATCGGTAAGCTGTCCCTAGTTAACCTTTGAAAGTATTTCCACTCATATGAGTTCAACTCTTTTTTCACGTCTTGAAAGATGCAAAATCAGTGACGTCTTATTCTGATATAATAGGTCCAACTTCTTTAACCTTTGGTAATAATTATTTTTCTTAGTTCTGAAATCCATCTTCAAAACTATAGGAGACAATTATTCCGTTTACTCAAAAAAGAACTACTCGAAAGTGGAGTGAACAAGGACTTTTGGTCAAATTCATCTAATTTCATTGTCGAGGACATTGAAATAGCCCATTGAAACAGTGAAATCTTACAATAAAAAAACTCTTATTTAACATTAATAATAGTGAAATGAACAAATTTTAGTACTAAAACTTACTTCGTTATCATGGACATTGGAATTAAATATTATTTTATTACCATAGAGAGTTAAATTGGACAAATTTCACTATCCTAGCCCCTGAAATTGAGACTTTGGATATTGAAATATGTTCAATTTCATTGTCCTTGACAGTGAATGGGATCTTGAAGACTATGAATTGGATATAGAAAATTAGACATTAAGAATAGTTATTTTAATGTCTAATTTCTAGTGGTGCAATTCGAGCGGGTTGAGAGGTCAACCCTCTCCCAACCTTAGGTATATAATGTTTAACCCTAACCCTGCCTCAACTCGAGGTACTCAATCCGAGTATTGCCTGAGTTTAATTCGGACAGACTCGGGTTGAATTCGGGTTAAAAATCGGGTTGAACTTTAGTTATTTAATTCAGGTTGATTTTTTGAAGTGATCTGAGATGAAGAGAGAAAGAGTGAGGAGGCTGAGAGTCTAAGACAACTCAAACGAGTGACGATTGAGAGAGGGAGGCTAAGAGAGGGAGGAGTGACGAGTGAGAGAGGGATTTGAGAGTGATGGAGGCGCAGAGGTGAAAACTTAAAGGTGAAATGAAAGTTTAGACTCTAAAGAGTGAAGATAAATAATAACCTAGTTAAATATATTTATATATTTTATGTATATTCAGGTTCAACCCGATTTAATAATTAGATTCAACCAAATTTTAATATTCGGGTTGAATCCAACAACCTAAGACCTCAACCCGAGGCTTGTCCAAATTCAATTCGGCTTGGAGTTTTTTCGTCTAGGCCTAACCCATGTATTAAAAATTCTAACCCAAACACTGTTTTTTTCGGGTTGGACTTGGGTTGAATTTGGGTTGGCCGCCCAAGTTACACCCTACTAATTTCAATGTGAGTTTTGAAAATGAAACAAATATAATAGTGGAATTGAATAGCAAAATTATATTTCACTGTCTAATTTTATTGTCTGTACAATGAAGGCAACAAAATTAGATAGTGAAAGACCTATGTGACTAACGAATTTCACTGTTTATCACAATAAAAAAACTCGTCTATTTCATATCTCAATGTAACACTCTCACATTATAGAGAACTTGCTAACAACATCATGTATGAGTTAATGCATTTTAGTTACCTATTTAATTGTTGTTCTAGTCATTTGCTTGATCCCGAATAGGTACACCTAAGTGGAGGCAAGGGCGACTCAAACCAATTTGAGGCCTAAAGCGAAAATATTAAATTGATGCCTTTTTATTTTTAGCATTATTTTTTTAAAAAAAATAATATATTTTTAATTTTCTATGTGAGAGGAAAACAAAAAAGAATATGTTAATATTCTCGAGAAAGAGATTTCAACTTTTGTTTTTGTTTTTTACCATAGAGAGGGAGAGTGTTTAATTTCAACTTTTATTTTTTTTACGAGAGAGAGGGTAGAAGTAAATATGAGTTGATTTTTAAGTATTTTTTAAATTTTTTTAATTTCTAAGATTTTGATGTTATGGATTTGATTGGATTATAGGCCCAAATTATTGCAATAAAAAGTTTGATTGGATTTAATTTTTTGGGGCTTTTTGTAGGGCTTAAAATTTAATCGATTTAATTTTTTTTTTGTGGGCTAGTGATGTACTTGAAATTATGAGACTTTCTAAAAATTTGGAGTTTAAAGCCTATATTTTTTTTTTCATACTGTTGGGCCGCCCTGAGTACAGGTGATTAAGTAGTAAATATACTTTTACCACATGATTGAAAAAACTTAAAAACAGATAAAGAAGGAAGTGGAAAAATTGCTTTGGAATATTGAAATTTGGTTTGTAAAAATAAATGCAGTAAATTAAATAGGAATTATCAAAAGGAAAAGGAATCCTTTAGCTTTGGGATCTGGAATTAATCATGTTCACAAGATAATTTGATTGATTTGAAAATATAAATTTAAGAAATAATTTTATAAACTCACAGAGATTTATAAGTATTCAGACCAAGAACTTAATTAAGTTAACGAACAATCAAATAAATGTACAAAGAATAAAACTTTGCTAAAAATCATTCAATCAATCTTGAGTAAAAGAAAGATGTAACATTAAAGAATCAAGAATAATAAATTGCATAAAACAATTACATAGGTCCCATTCATAAAACTATACCCTAACTAAATAGTATAAAGGAATTACTCAGAAGCCATGAGACTTCTCTAAAAACCTAGAAAAATAACTTAAAAGCTGCTAGGTAGGAAGGAAGAGTAATCAATACAACGTAAAGGATCCCCATATTTATGGGTAAATTAAGAAACCCCAAAACCCTAGGAAACAGTCAAGCATTTCAAAGTATTCTGCCTCTTCCGTCCGGATGGCTGTTCTTTACGTTGCCCTTTCTGCCTATTGCATCTGAACGCGCATTTTGTACCGCCCGGACGCACCTATTTCTCTTGCCTTTACAGCTTTGGAAGTCGCATTCGGATGTGCATTCTCAACCGTCCGGACGCACGACTCTTTTTATCCATTTTTGCTTCTAACTGCTCCGAATCTTTTTCCCTTCACGCATTTGTCCCTTCAAGTATTGAAATCAATTATTTTACCTATAAAATTGGCAAACACTACAAAAGCGAGACAAAATCCTGAAGTTAACCAATTATGCACAATTAACTACCTTACACTGTGTAATTAGTCAAATAACCTTATATTAAATATGCACAATTCATGGCTAATCATACCACCCAACTTACTTCTTGCTAGTACCTAGTAAGACAAAGGAAAACAAAACAAAATAAAATAAACATGCATCCACTTTCTTAGGACTCACGATTGCATTTAGCAGATGCAATAAACCTTTAAATTCATAGGTTCCCCCTAGTGGACGAGTATAATCTCGTGAAAGTTTTCAAAGATGTTACCTATAAACATCACCCTGTTGTTAAATATTTTCATCACATTCACATATCATGAATTAATAACAAAATCTACAAGTTCTCAATTGCAAGCATTTACAAACACCTGCAAAGCAAAATATGGAACTAAATGCTATATCGAAGTATAATTTCATCATGTTCTCATAAAAACTCGTGTGCAGTGTGTGTTAACTGTATCAAATTAGAATACATCAAGTAACTCAACTCTACAATTATCAATCATTTAGTGACTATTCCCTCAAGTTTACACATGTGAGAATAATGTATTTAAATAAAAACAATATAATGCTCACATATTCCGATTAAAACAACCATTATCCAAAAGAAGAGGACTTGACATAGACTCATGAAAAAAAATAAACACATAATAAGCAAACAATCACCATTCTCCTCTTTATTTACACAAGTTATGCATCAGACAATACACTCTTGAGATTGAATAAATCTTTTTCTAAGGTTGTAATGAGGTCTTGTGATTAACGTTTTGAAACAAAGGATATTCATGAGTTCAAAACATTGTCCCGAGAGAACAACACATTCTACAACTATATTTCGTTGACAGTCTTTCACTCATCATCATGTAAAAAGCAAAATTCACAATATTTGCTCAAATATTTCTTTTCAACTGCAAGCTTGCTACCTTTACTTCTCTTTTTTTAATTTTTTTTCCAATGCTAGACATAATATATCTTATTTTCCTTTTAATTTTTTTTCCCAATTAGCACTCCCATTTACTTGCACTAACAACTCAATCTCAAGATAACCAATGGTAAGGGATATTGTATCATATTCTTGGCTTGCTTATACTATATGTGGTTTGAGAATTGAGCTTTTATTCAAAAAAGCTCAATAATGGCTTCTAGGGATAACAATTTATATAAGGAATAAGGCTAAGGCTAAAAATATATCAAAAATGGTCTAAAATTATATCTCAAGAGTTTTTGATAATACATTTCCCATGAAAATAATTCAAAATATAAGCAATCATTTACAAAATCAACATTGACCAACGCAAAATATTGAGACTATTCAATGAGATTAGTTAAATAAAATAATTCTTTATTGAGTAAATGTAGATGACCCTCTAACAAAAATTGAATCAAAACTCACCAGGGTCACTGTACATTTCCACCATATGTATCAAGTCCTCAAAGCAAAAGTTACCTACTAAAATTTGAATTTATACAAGTCAAGAAGTGAACAAAATGTGAGTTTCTATGAGAATATAACACAAAATACTATAAATATAGAGTAAAATTCCATGCCTTACTTAAATAGCTGTAAGTGACAGCTAAGCTAATTGCTCAAAAATTTTGATATCAATTCATAACTGAGAATGTAATTTAAATATTTAACAACCAACATAATGCATAAAAAATAAGAACTAAATGCAATAAATAAAGAAAGAAAATGTTCATTACTAAACTTTAATTAAACAATTGACTCAAAAGATCAAGCGTGGACTCTCTACTACCACTACTGCTAGAGGCATTGATCATCAACACTAGGATGCAACTTGGGCGAGCCAACCTAAATTCAACTCGAAAAAAATAGGGCTTAGGTTGAGATTTTAAAAATTTGGGTTGTGAGTGGGTTAAAAAATATCAAACCGAATTGAATTTAGACAATACTTGTGTTGAGACCTCGAGTTACCGGGTTCAACCCGAATATATAAATCAGGATTCAATCCGATTATATATTTGGGTTCAACCCAAATATTAAATGGGGCTCAACCCAAATATTTATGGCTAAACATTGAGTCCATTACACTTTTTTATATTAATTTGGCTATTCTTTTAATTTGTCTATTATGTATTATGTTAAGAAAAATGTAATTTAGTTTTTTTCCAGTATTCTTTTTTATGCTTTAAATACTATGGTCTTTATGTTAAACATTTGATTGAAATTGCTAATTGTTACTTCAGGTGAATATTATGTAGTATGTACTATATTTAGAACAACAGGCTAATTTCGGGCCTGACAAACCTAACCTGAATTCGAACCCAAAATAAGCCCAAACTGGGTAACCTAAATTCAACCCAAGCCCGTCCGAATTCAACTTCGGCAATATTCGGGTTGAGTACCTTGGGTTGAAGTCGGGTTAAGGTTAGGGTTAAAGATTTTATACTTAGGATTGGGATAGGGTTGACCTCTTAAACCGCCCAATCCACCCAAGTTGTACCCCTAATCAACACTATGTTTAAACATCATAGCAACAAAAGAAAAGACAAAACTTGGGACTATAGAAGATACAAAAATAAAATCATAGGGGCTCTAAGAAGAAGGACCTAGACGATCCTGAGGACCTTGACCCATACTTCTAAGGATGGCCTCATGTTGTGCAAGTTGAGCTCTAATCAGCTTTCACCTAGCCTCCTGCAAATAACAGTCGCAAGTCAGTCCTCATGTTGATGTTCTCATCTAGTTGCTTATCCTCTCCCAAATTCGGATATTGATCTGCCTGCCCCCTAGCTGGTCTAGCATCTCTAGTCACAATTCGACTTTTTAGGAGTGGTCCAGAATTCAAAATAGTAACCTTAGTGGTCGCCTCTATATTTGGCTCAGTAACCACCCTTGTATCCAAATAAATAGTTGTCATCAATCTAGCAAAGGGAAGTGATCCCTTCTTCTCATCCAACACCTCCTTCATCGTCTCATCAAAAATCAACGTAAGGAGGTCAATGGGCTGTCCAGTACCCAAAACATACAGAAGTCGGGCTCAGTGTAGGTACACTTCATTATTCCTCATCAAAGGCATCGTATTCGATACTGAAATTAAATTAAGTATCTTGCATTTCGTTGTCAACCGCCCCTGATGCAACAACCTATCATCCGTTACCCAATCAGACTTAGGGTCTCCAAGCAACTCCTTCGCTACCAACTTCACATCATACGACTAAGGGTAGTCAGGATTGGCTACCCTACAGTGTGTGATCCTCCCAACTTAGGCAATCACAGTGGGATCCAGTCGAAAAGACTTCCCTCTCACATACGTACTGAAACTCTCTATATCCTCATCTATGACATTGCAATAAAACTCCCACACCAAGATTTTCATCCCAGGCCATGCACGACCTATAAGTTGATCCTAACCCGTCGATAATAAAATAACACTTACTCGAAGATGAACAAAATTGGCAATATCTATCTCTCACTCACAAGCCAAAGGTTTCTTTTCATAAGATTTAGAATACATTTGACTGGTCTAAAAGTCCTAGAAGTGGTGCTTATTGAAGACTTTTTGCTCCTCCTCCTATGGATCTCCCTAAGCCTGCCTCAAAGTTGTCCAAGGGCTCTTGGAAGTGGAGCTTCTAGGTGGAGTCATTGGGCTACTTGGGTTAGAAATTTAACAAAAGAATTGGTGAAAAGCTCAGGAATTCTAAGAAAATCTTAACCCACAACTAATTGAGGTTGAATATGGGTGAAAAAGGATGGTTTGAAGTGTATAGTGGAGTTGGAGAGCAAAGAGTTTCAGAGTATTAGTGTTGAAAAGAGAAGAGAGTTATGAAATTTTTGATTGACTCATCTTTTTGAAATCTAGCGGGCACGTCCAGACACGTGTTTTGAGCCGTTTGAACAGAAGACACACATGGACATTAATGATTAGTGCATCCAAACCCGTGTTCTTAGCCATTTGGAAGCATTTAAAATATTTTAGGTGGTTGTGCTGACCGTCCGGACACGTGTGGAGGACTGTCTAGACGCACTAAATAGTTCAATAAGGCACTTGGCTACTAGAAGGAGTGTTCGGACATGTGGTCTGGGTCGTCCAGATGCAATATCCTAAACATTACTACTTGATGCATGCACCCACATTAAATGTAAAAGATCCACCCCCAACCTAAACATTGCATTGTCCCTAATATATGATCAGCAATACAATCATTAAAAAAATTGTGTAAGGGAAGGAACCATAACTCATGCTGCTTTGCATCCAATCCTTAAAAAAAAAAAATCAACAAAATAACAAAAAAATGTGAAAAATACAAATGAAAAAAGATGACAATATTGTACAACAAATACATGTGGTGAATCAATCTGGCTTCAATTACAAACTATTCCCTTGACCACATTTGATCACTAACTTGTTCTTATCTAGTGGTAACACTCCCTTGGCTTCCATTATCCGTCCATCCTTTGCTAAGACATGTGAATGATTTAGAACACTATCAAAGTATAAAGGCCTAGAGTTCTCATCATATTTTACACCAACATACTGTTTTTGCACAATAGAGTCGATCATATCCACTTCATGGATTCCACTCCCATCATCATCACCTAGTTCCTTTCCAATGTTAAAAATATTCAATTTAATTATCATGTTACCAAAAGAAAGTTTCATCACTCCATTTCTACAATTAATTAATGCATTAGAGGTAAAAATGAACGGTCGACCTAATATGATAGGAATTTGAGTGCCAGCATGGAAAACCAGTTGTGTGTCCAATACTATGAAATCTATAGGGAAGTAAAATTTGTCCAGTTGGACAAGGACATCTTCAACCACTCCTCTATAGATTTTAATAGATCAGTCTGCCAACTGCAAAGTAATACCTGTAGGTTTAAGCTCACCCAAACCGAACTATTGGTAGACTGAATATAGGAATAAGTTAACATTGGCCCTAAGATCATGCAAAGCTTATTCAACCTTGAAATTCCCAATTATGCAAGAGATAGTTGGACAACCAGAATCTTTGTATTTTGGTGAGGTCTTATGCTGAATTATGGCACTTGCTTGCTTTGTAAGGAATGCCCTCTTTTGTCCGTTAATATTTCTCTTGACAGTGCACAAGTCCTTTAGGAACTTGGCATAAGAGGGACCTGTTTGACAACATTAAGCAATGAAATATTTATCTTCATTTGTTTAAAAAATTCAAAAATCTTAGCATGGTGATTTATATTTTGTGGCTTCTTCAACCTTTGGGGAAAAGAAGTTGGTAGGGGACATGGTGGATCCTCTTTCCCATCAAGTGCAATCTCATCATAGGAAACTGGTGTAGACTTGAATGTAGACCTAGACTCTGTGGGAGCTATGGTATTGTTTATAACCTTACCATTCCTAAGGGTGGTGATGATGTAAAACTCGGATAAATTTGAACTTTTTCTGAAAAAGGG
Source organism: Ilex paraguariensis (assembly GCA_963454935.2). Classification (NCBI taxonomy): domain Eukaryota; kingdom Viridiplantae; phylum Streptophyta; class Magnoliopsida; order Aquifoliales; family Aquifoliaceae; genus Ilex; species Ilex paraguariensis. Next base: position 163,849 of record CAUOFW020005680.1, on the reverse strand, counting down.
TAAAATAGTAATTTGTCACTATAATGCGGAATTAAAATACATATTTCTATAGAGCTCGAATGACACAACGGACTTTACCGTTGGATTCGTATAGCGAAACTTAGTTACCCATATAATTTTTATTGAATTCCGAGATAGTCAGATTTTTTTACATTTTACGAGACAACTAGGGTGTTGAGTGACCTCACAAACGTCCCTAAAAATAAAATTTATAAAATTTTCTTATAATTGAAGGAAAGTTTAAATAAAAATAATTTGAACTTAAATCGGGATAAAATTAAGTCGTTTTGTTGTGAAAACAGACCTGAAAATAGGGAATGTGCAGTGCGACATGGATTGCATATTTTAAGGGTATAAATAGGGGCGAAATATCTGATTTTCAGATATTTTCTCCCCACTTGTCTGCTGGTTCATGTTGGAAGAAGGGAGAGAAGAGAGAAAAATCAATATTTCAAGGCTTTCTGACTTGATCCGAAATGTGTACACCCAAGTGCAGGTGGTCAACTTGTAGTAATAATCCGGTGAAGTCCGGAGTCGAATCCACAGGGAACTATGATTAGTGTTTAGAAGTAAGCAGTGATAAAGACCAAGAAACTACAAATCTTGAAGATTTGAAGTTGTGGGATTTTCTGAATAGAATATCAAATTCTTTCCAAGAGTTTTCTAGAAAAAATATAAGATTCTCAAAATGTAACAACCACCCTTTAGCTCGAGGATCAAGATATGTAATAGGCTATTTGGTTTATTATGTTTGTGCTTTATAACTCAATTAACTCCCGTGTCAACGGCAAGTTAATCGGAAGATAAAGATGGATTGTGAGAATTAAGCACATGATTCCGACACCTTTCTAGAAGTTTACAAGAATTGTCCGTGCCGAGACTTAACCCGTCTACAAACAAGCAAGTGTTTCTACAAGGCATCCACCCATGACATTAATCATCAATTCTTTGAATAGAGCGCAACAACAGTGGAGATTGAAAGGTTGTCATGAAGAGCTAGCCGAGATGCTTGCCTTGAACCAACGAGTCTTTCTATGTAGGAGTCATCCGTATTATAGAAGGAGCCCTTGGTTATACAAAGTACCTCAACTTTGCTAGATGCATTCAATCTTCCAATGAGCAAGTGGAACATAAAGCATTAAAGCATGAAGGAGTTGCACAAACATAACTTCGGATAATCTTTACATATTTATCACCTCTTACTAAAGAGTGAATGAGAAACTACTCACTTTTCATGGCCTTGACAAAGTTAGAAAAGTGAGTGATACTCATCCCTCCAAGTAGATGAGCTACTAAGTGAAACAAATTAGACAAAGAGCTTACCTTCAATGAAGAATAAGTGAATCACGTTCCACCCTTCACGGCTTTGGTAAAGCACTAGAAAAGTGGAAGAGTTTCATTCTTCTAAGAAAGAAGGAAGCTCAATTATTTTTAAGTGAAATGCATAAGCAATAAAAGTAAAAGAAAGCAAGTTACTTTTGGAGGGTTTCCACCGAAACCAAAAGATGAACTATCTCTCTTGATACTTGTAAATAAAAACAAGTACAACTACAAGGGGAGTCTAAGCCTCCATCATGGTTGATATAAATATAAAATGAAAAGATAAACATAAAATGTTTAAGAATTAGATTATTTAAAACTTTCTACAAGAGAAAAGATTGCTCCTCTATTTACTCTACAAGAGGAAGAATGCATTTTAAGCTCCCAACATGGGAGTATTTATAGGCAAGGAAAGGGAGGGGGGATAGGAGATCAGAGAGGATGAGTGAATAGTGTTTGCCGCCCATGGTAATCAACTATTTTGCAGGCAGTCTGCAGAGGACGTTCGAACGTTGTCTGTGTCTTTGCCTTGAGGGCATTCGAACGCCAGATGAGGTCTGATTCCTTCCACTCAAGTGGCCGGTGGTCACTAACTTGGTCACTTCTGTACGTCTTGAACAACCTTGACTTTACACTCAGCAACTTGGTCCTTAGTTACTCAAAACAATGTTCGAACGTGGAATGACGTTCGAATGTTGTACTCAAGTACTTCTGATTCTTCTTTCTTTACTGCAACATGCCAGGTTCCAGTGGTGTAGTCTTCTCAGGATTCCAGAGGATGTTCGAACGTGAGTTGACGTTTGAACGTGGTACTCAAGTGCCTCAACATTTTCCCTTTGTTGACTGCAACACGCCATGTCTCAGCAGTTGGTCTTGACAGGGTTTCAGAGGACGTTTGAACGTGGGTTGACGTTTGAACGTTCTTGCTTTGTTCCAACCTTTTGAAATTTTGTTCCCTATTGTGCTGGTGTTACATTCAAGTGTGATTTTTGTTGTTCTTGAGCCTTTGTTCACTTTAGACCTGAAATGTCATTACTTAAACTCCATCAAAGCACAATTAGTCCAAAAAGGCATAGTAAAAATTGTTAACTTTACGCACGAATCACACCACCCAACCTAAATATTGCTAGTCTCTAGTAATATAATAACAATGAAAGGTAAATCTATTCCTAATGCCTTTTTCGTAGGTTATCCAGTTGCATTTAACTTATGCAACAAGCCGTTGAACCCTTAGGTTTACCCTAGTGGATGAGTGTTGTCTCGTGAAGGTTTTCAGTGAAGTTACCCACAAACTTTAGTCGAACAAGTGTGTATGTGAAATTGCCAACTAAAAATGAATTAGCATCATGGTCGTTGGGACACTCAACCCTCAATCGTGACTTATACCCTACATTTCTTTTTCCATTGGTACTTACTTTATGCAAAAATTAGCACCTGTTACATTAGCATTTGGAATTCCTTGAGTAGTAGAATGGTCATTGTAGAAACAAGAATTGGTATATAACAATCATTCCCCTTTTTCCACCTTCCATGGATAGCTTTGATTCACAAGCCTCTCTAGGAATGCTCTTAGCAAAACAAATCGCTCCGATTATAGTGACATATCTCTCAAAGGTGGCATGTGATCAGAAGATGGCCAGTCGAAAAATCTCATGCATAATTAGTATAAGAGTGAAGATTTGAGGAAAACAAGATTTACTTTGGCATAATCTCATGGAAGAATATTGATGTAAATAAAGAAGTTCCAGTTAACATACCCCACTTGTAGTGGATCACATACATATGCATCACTCTTGAAATCACCTAGGACTTTTTGTAGGTTGTAATGGGGCAAGAGGTCAGTGGCTAATGAAATGACGTCAAGGTAATCAAAAACTATCTTTTTATGTAGTAATCCCCTGGGGATGGGATTACTTTCTTTCATTTTTCCCATTTTTCACTTTCTTGGCAATCCCCTGTCTCACTGTATCTTTTCTTTTTTTTTTTGGTTGTTTTCATTGATTTTTTTTTCTGTCATTGAATAGTGACCACCTTTTTCTTTTCTATTTTTCTTGCCTTTCTGTATTATATTGATTTGTAAGAGGGTGCAAGAAATTAGATAGCAATGTACGGTAAATCAATGCTTTTGTGGCTCGGTCATCACACGGGTTTTGTCGAAAGAATTCATTCATTGAAGGCTCAAGCATGGCTGACTAGGGATATACTTTGTGAAAGAATTAGTTAAGGCTCGAAGTCGATCCAAAGATGGCCTAAGCTCCTTTCTCAAGTATGTGCATATGTACGTGCATGCAAGAATTTTCCTGTGGGTTATGAAAATAGATCACTTTAGTTGCATCAATCAAAGCAAGGTTAATGAGATTACTGAAAGAGAACGGAAGTAAAAGACCTTACTTCGAGTAATTGTTGATATCCTCTCAAAAGGCATTGTAAGGCTCAAGACTTACCATGGTTTTCTTTGTCATCTCCACTGGTTATGTCGGGTGTTTCAAGGAATGTTGGTTATATAGTAATTCCATTTTCGAGTTTGATCACCTTGTACCTTAAGAATAACAAATACTTATGTATATTTGACAATTTAAGCATAGAGATAGCATAGATGTTCCCAAAAAATTGAGGTTTTATGACTTGGTTGTTAAGTTGAGGTGTCAAACCGATCATGTGCTTAGTCATTTTCACAAGCAATCTTAACATTCACATGTGTTTCGTTATTAACAAGAATTAGAGTGCTAATCCTATACATGCATTTTAAACAAATATAAGTGATAAACTGAATCATTCATTGCATAAAGGATACTTGTTTACAATAATGTCAATGATGTAATTCATCCATTCAAAACATGACTTCAACTATCCACAATCAACTCTAAAAAGACATATACAAGTATCCACAATAATCACAAAACATCCACAAGAATTATCAAAAGAAACTCCTTCACAATAGTCTAGAAATCTCCCAAAAACTATTCAAAGAAGAATCAAGAAGCAACAACCAATCAAGAACAGAAATCAACTACTCCCCCTCAAGAACATAAATAATCAATCTTCTCCCTCATCTCCACTAGCACCACCCCTCAAAAGCCTCAGGATCTCATCATGCTTAGCTTCAATGCTAAGCATGATGTCCTATAGAGATCATCGAGTGGTCATGCTAGGGCTTGCTTGATTTGGCTGCTCTCTCTCCGTCTCCATCTCTCTCTCTTCTTCGGTGTCCAACTCCTCTTACACCTCATCGATTCCTTGAGGAGGGGGCATCTCTTGCCTAGCCGCCGGGGAGCCACTATGCCCTAGGCTTCTTTTGAACGATCCTTTGTTTAGTGGCCCCATTGGCTTTTGGATGTCCATTTTGGCCTCACCCTCACCCCATTGTCGATGCATATCTCAGTCACAAGTGTGCCAAATGGAAGTGCACTCCTCTTTGCATCGCACCCCTTCTTTATTTCATTCAAAATCAATGAAGGGAGGTCAATGTTATGCCCTCGCCCTAGTGCATTGAGGAAGCGTGCCATCTCGGGCAAAATCTCATTTTTTCTTCCTATGGGGGTTAGGTTTGCCATCGCAATCAAATGAAGCATCTTGTACTTGTTGGTGAGCTCTCCTTGTTTCAAAAATTTTCTCCCTCCCTATGAAAAATTAATCTGCCCTGTCAACTCCCTTCCAACCACATTCAATGCCACATTTTTCTTTGGTAGGTACGTTGGGTTTTGTACCCAAGGCATCTCTCTCCTTACCTCCAAATGACACGCCTCATCCACATCGATGTGGGTGCCTTGTACATATGTTCGGATTGCGCCATTGATGATCTCGGCGTTGGAGTAGAACTCCCTCACCAAATCAACAATGGCATCCCCACCATTCCTCAAGTGCCACACCCATTCCCTCTTCTCCATTTTTTCCAACAAACCCAACTCATAAAAATCAGTGATTACAACATCTCGTTCACAGACCACAATGTGATTTTGAAAGAAATTTTCATACCTCTCAGCTTTAAGAGCACTGGGAAATCTAGTGCGACCGTACCTCTTCCTTCTTTGCTTCCATTCCCTTTCTTCAATGACCTCTTCTATGAAGTTGGGTTCTTGGCTTACTGGTGGTGTCTTCATGGCAGGAAGCTTAACCCTAGGCATGGTGTGTTTCTCGGTTTTGAACTTGGGAGGGTGAGGAAAGTCTTGGTTTTTTTTTGGTGAAACTTGGGGATTTTTGATCTGGAAAAGCTTTTGGGTGGTTGATTTTTGGTGGAAATGAGGAATGAGTGGAGTATTGATGGCTGGGGAGTGAACAGGGGTCCTAGGGTTTAGAGGATTTTGGAGTTTTTTTGGAAATTTTGAACTGAGGAAGACGATCCAGGTATTTATAGTTTGAGGAGGAACGTTTGAACGTGGTTTACGTTCGAACGTAGTATGAAGGATTTTAAAATACCACTCAAACGTTTTTGACGTTCGAACATGGTGAGCTCCCAGTACTTTAGAGTTCTGTCAAAGGCTAAAGTACTGTAAGCTCTTGTCGTTCAAATGTGCTATTGGCATTCAAACGTTAATCTCGTTCGAATGTGCTATTGGCGTTCGAACATGGTTAGCTCCCAGTACTTTTTGTTTCCATCAGAGACTTCATCAGAGGTTGAGTACTATAAGCAAGCGACGTTCGAACGTGGAATCAAAACTCAAATTTTTCAAATTTTTCTTCACTACATTATGCATAATAAAATAGGGTAAAACATTCAAATTTGAACCAAAAATTCATGGTGTCTCAGGAAAAATCCCTACCCACGCTTTTGGTTGGCATTTTGGGACATTCCTTACTTGGCCCATGTTTTCATTTCAGTCAAAAAAATATAAAGAATTTTTACATTTTTTTACAAAAATTCGGACACTTGGCTTTCATCCCAACTACTCTAATTCGAGTCTTCATCTGTCTCCGTGCCATTTGAACAACCAGTAACTCTCTCAATTTCTTGTCTCATGAACCGGTTAAGCAAAGTATCGGAATAGGATGATGTGTCAGGATAATCCTTACTCTGCCCATTTACTATCCAGTCTAATCGATCGAGTGCGAGACCAGAAATTGGTTCAGAACACTGATTATATCTTTTCTCGTGAAAGTATCCACCACACTATTTACAGGCACCAAGTCTTTTGGCATGATGACATTTAGCATAGGTGCTTCAGCCGCACAGAGGTTTCGCTTGTTGTTCTTGGATCTCATTCTTTCTTACCAATCTTGCTTTTCTCATGATCACAGTGTGCACATCAGAAGGGAAAGTTCGTAGAACTCCCAAACTAAACCAAAAAAGTTTAACATTCATACTTTCTATATTTTTATAACTCACTATCCGGTTCTTTAACGTCTACCAGTCACAAAAATGATCATAGATGACTCATAGATATTATCATCAATTTATACAGAATACAGAACAAGGTACCTAATATGATCAGAAATAGCAACAACAACAACAACAAATTTAAAAATTTTTCTACAGGCACAGACATATATGAACTGTAGTTCTCTCCCCCCAACTTAAACTGAACATTGTCCCTAATGTTTCGAATTTACCAATATGGTGAGCTTTGGAGATGATGTTGAACGGAAGAGATCTTGTTCATTAGCCGAAACCTACAAACAAAATACATAAATCAAACATCTCGTTGCAGATCTGGGTTAGGATGATAAACCTTGACTTTGAATGCAGGCAGGAGAAGAAGAACCATGTACAAATAGAGTAAACACACATAGATTATGAGACAAATGATGGGGTCTTTAGGTAGTATGGTCATGGTGTTGTTGGGAGATGGGTCGCGATTCCAGAGGATCGTAATAGCAGAGAAGAAGAAGAAGAACAGAAGAAAAAGAAGAAGAAGAAGAAGAAAAAAAAAAAGGGAAAGACGGTGGGGAAAAAGAGAATAAAAAAAAGGGGGATACCTTATAAAGGTGTCCTTTCGGGTCGGTTTTGATCGCTTTTTTCCTAACCCGACCCTTTTTTCTGTTGGCAGGCGCAATTCACGGAGAGATTGTCTGGGTCCATTAAAAGAACGGTTTCCACATTTTTAATAAAATCCTCAAAAAACGGTTTCAACCGCTGTCCATTAACAGTAAAGATGTTATCATTTGATGGATTTTTCACTTCTACTGCTCTATGATCAAACACCTTTTTGACAATATAAGGCCCAGTTCATCTTAATTTTAGCTTACCAGGGAAGAGGCAGAATCTTGAATTGTACAATAGGACTTTTTTAGAAGGTTCAAAAGACTTTTGCACGATATTTTTGTCATGAAAAATTTTCATCCTGATTTTAGCAATTTTAGCATTTTCATATGTTTCATTTCTCAACTCCTCCAGTTCATTTATTTGAAGTTTTCTTGAAAGTCCAGCCTTGTCCAGGTCAAAGTTTATTGCTTTAATGACCCAGTATGCCCTATGCTCCAGTTCCACAGGTAGGTGACAAAACTTTCCATAGACTAACCGATAAGGAGACATGCCCAAAATTATTTTAAAAATAGTGCGATATGCTCAGAGTGCATCAGTTAGTCTTAATGACCAATCTTTGCGATCTTGATTTACCATTTTTTCCAAAATTAATTTGATCTCCCGATTAGCTAATTCAGTCTGTCCACCAGTTGTGGATGATAAGGGGTTGCAATTTTATGAAAAATCAAATATTTTTTCATCAGATTCCAGAGGGACGATTACAAAAATGAACAAACCCATCACTTATGATTGATTTTGGAATTCCAAACCGGGATAGAATGTTTTCTTTCAAAATTTTTGTCACTGTTTGGTGATCATTATTCCGACATGGAATTGTCTCAACCCATTTGGATACATAGTCTATAGCTACTAAAATGTATAGATAGCCAAAGGAAGGGGGAATGATCCCATAAAATCGATGCCCCAACAGTCAAATATTTCAATCACCAGAATGGGATTCAGAGGCATCATGTTTCTTTTTGAAATGCTTCCCAACCTTTGGCATCTATCGCAATTTAAACAAAAGGCATGTACATCTTTGAAAAGTGTGGGCCAGTAAAATCCACACTGCAAGATTTTTGCAGCGGTTTTTCTTGAGGAGAAGTGCCCACCACATGATTCAGAATAACAAAAGGTTATTACCTGTCTGCTTTCCTGAGCAGGGATGCAACGTCTTATGATTTGATCCTTACAGTACTTAAATACGTATGGATCTTCCCAAAAGAAGTTATGAACCTCCTTCAGAAATTGCTTTTTGTCCGTGGGGGAAAAAGATGGAGAGAGTGTTCCAGTAGCAAGGAAATTGGCAATATCAGTGTACCATGGAGTCTCATCAATTATGACAGTTGTTCATTGGGGAATTTCTCATTGATCGGTTGTCCATCCTCATGAAATTCATAAGTTAACCTGGACAGATGGTCTACCACCACATTCTCGACACCTTTTTTTATCCTTAATGACCAGGTCAAATTCTTGAAGTATGAGTATCCATCTTAAGAGTCTAGGCTTAGCATCCTTCTTTGTGAGTAAAAATTTAAGTGCTGCATGATCAGTAAATACAACAACAGAAGAACCAACAAGATAAAAACGAAATTTCTCCAAAGCAAAAACTACAGCAAACAATTCTTTTTTAGTGGTAGAGTAATTCATTTGAGCTTCATTCAAAGTCTTGCTTGCATAGTAAATCACATATGGTTTCTTATTTTTTCGTTGTCCTAACACAACACTTACAACATAATCACTTGCATCACACATGAGTTTAAAGGGTAGAGTCCAGTCAGGGGGTTGCATTATTGGAGCAGAAATTAACATGCCTTTAAGCTTATCAAAAGCTTTTTGACACACTTCATTCCAGTCAAAGATTACGTCCTGACTCAAGAGATGACACATAGGTTTAACTATGGTGCTAAAATCTTTTATGAATCTCCTATAAAACCCTGCATGTCCCAGAAATGATCTGACATCCTTTACAGTCTTGGGAGCAGGCAAGTTCCCAATCAGATCTATTTTAGCCTTGTCAACTTTCATGCCCTCAGACGACACAATGTGACCTAAGACAATGCCTTGTGTTACCATGAAATGATATTTTTCCTAATTAAGCACCAGTTTGGCTTCCTGACATCTTATCAACTTTTTTAGGTTGGCCAGACACAGATCAAATGAGTCACCATACACAGAGAAGTCATCCAAGAACACTTCTAAAAATTTGTCAACCATGTCACTGAACAGACTCAACATACATCTTTGGAATGTTGCAGGAGCATTACAAAGTCCGAAAAAAATCCTTTTGAATGCAAAAGTGCCAAAGGGGCATGTGAATGTGGTTTTCTCCTGATCATTGAGTGCTATCTCAATTTGATTGTATTCAGAATACCCATCAGGAAATAGTAAAATTCATGGCCTGTAATTCTCTCTAAAACCTGGTCAAAAAAGGGAAGAGGGAAGTGATCTTTTTTAGTCACCAAATTGAGTTTTTGATAGTCAATACACATCCGCCATCCTGTGACGACTCGAGTGGGTACTAGTTCATTTGCATCATTTTTGACCACGGTAACTCCAGACTTTTTAGGCACAACTTGGATTGCACTAACCCATTTGCTATCGGAGATGGGGGAGATTATCCCAACATCTAAAAGCTTTAGCACTTCTGCCTTTACGACTTCCTTCATGTGAGGGTTCAGTCATCACTGCATTTGATGAGAGGATTTTGAGTCCTCTTCAAGGTATATGGCATGCTTGCAGATTAATGGACTTATACCTTTCAGATCAACGATGGTCCACCCAATGGTGCTTCGATGGCTTTTAAGAACTTTAATCAGTTTAGACTCTTGCAAGTTTGTGAGCTTAGATGAAATTACCACTAGGTATGACTCGTCTTCTCCTAGGAATGCATATTTAAGGTCAGACGGGAGAGGTTTCAATTCAGGCTTTGGTGGCCTGTCACTTGATGAGAGTGGCTTTGTGCCACTTGGTGAAAGTTCCTGGAATTTGGGGGCCCATGTATTAACTGCATGAGTTGGGCAATTCTTTGGATTATCATCTATTATTTCAGATGTGATGGATTCTGACAAAGAAAGTTTAGCAGAATTTTCACAGAATGTGTTATTCAAATGGTCCTGGACCAATGATTCAATGGAGTTTATTTCTTCCACTTCCTTTTCCTCTCCTGGGTGTTTGACAACATTGAAAATATTTAGTTCAAGAGTCATATTCCCAAAGGTGAATTTCATGACCCCATTCCTGCAATTGATTAGTGCATTTGAAGTTGCTAGGAAGGGTCGACCAAGAATGATAGGAATAGGGTTCTTTGAATACTTTGTTGGCTGAGTATCAAGTACGATGAAGTCAACAGAAAACACAAAGTTGTCCACTTGGACAAGTCCATCTTCAACAATACCCCTACGAATTTTGACAGATCTGTCTGCCAATTGAAGTGTGACATTTGTGGGTTCGAGTTCTCCCAGACCCAACTGCTGGTAAACAGAGAATGGGAGCAAATTGACACTTGCTCCTAGGTCTAATAGTGCTTGTTCGATTTTGAAATTTTTGATGACACATGACACAGTCAAACTCCCTGGATCTTTGTGTTTTGGAGGGATTTTGTGTTGAAGCAAGGCACTGACATGTTCTGTCAAGAAGACTTTTTTTGAACATTCTGTCTTCTCTTGACTGTGCACAAGTCTTTCAGAAACTTGACATAAGATGGAACCTGTTTGATTGCATCCAAAAGTGGGATGTTGATTTTTACTTGCTTGAAAAGCTCATAAATTTCTAGCTGATTATTCAACTTTTGTGCAGTTTTGAGTCTATGCGGAAAAAGAGCATTAATAGAACACAAGGGTTCTTCTTCCCTTGATGTCTCTGGTTCTTATTCAATCATGGGCTCGGGTTCCTCTTCTCTCACACATTCAGGCTCAATTATTTCAGGCTCGGTTGGTGAGTTGACTGGGATTGATTTTGGCTTTGGCTTTGGCTTTGGGATTAGCATGTTTCTGATGGTCTTGTCAATTTTCTTGCCACTTCTTAGTGTAGTGACAACTTGGGCTTGGCCTTGTGGATTTTCCATGGTTGAAGGTTTTTTTACTTGAAATTGGCCTTGTGGTGGTTTTGGTTGGGCAGGACACTTGCCCTTCTCATGTGTGGTCATAGATTGGGTCAACTTTTGGATGTGGCTTTTAAGATTCTCAAAAGATTGAGTGGTCTGAGACTTAAAATTAGTAAAAGCCTGAGTGGAACTATTGTTGTAGTTCATTTGACTGTGCATGAACTGATTCAGTGTGTCCTCTAGGCTCCTCTTTTGTGGTGGTTGATATAGTTGGTATGCGGGAGGTCCTTGAGGTGGTGGGTGTGAACCTTGTTGTTGGTTCATTGGAGTTGGCTGGGTGTTTCTCCAACTGAAGTTCGAGTGGTTTCGCCACCCTGGATTGTATGTTTTAAAGTAGGGGTTGGAGTAAGGCTTGTTGAAGTTGGAGACAACATTTGTTTGTTCCAACAAAGCCTCTTTGAATGCTGGGATTGTGGGACACTCCCCAGTAGGATGTCCTGTCAGTGCACAGATTCCACACACTTGTTCTGTGAGAGAGCTAACATCAACTTGATGAACCTTTTTCATCTCTAAAGCTTCAAGCTTTTGAGACAAAGTGGACATTTTGGCTCTTAGGTTATCGTCTTCTTTCAAGACATACTTACCCCCTTAAGAAGTAGATGGTTTGGTTTCAACAATGGTAGGGGAGGCTGAGTCCCACATCTAAGAATCTGTCTGTTGAAAAAATTGAATGCCTCCTCCGAACTCTTGCTCATAAACTCTTCTTGAGCCATCATTTCAACAAGCTGACGTAGTCTAGTGGGCAAGGACTGTTAAAAAAATCCTACCAAAGTCCAATTCTCAAAAGTATGGTGTGGGCAAGACAGGAGTAGATCCTTGAATCTCTCCCAATTTTGGTAAAAGGTTTCTCCTTCTTTGACCGAAAAATTCATGATTTTCCTTTTCAATGCATTAGTGCGGTGTAGAGGAAAAAACTTTCTGAAAAATTTATTTTGTAATGCCGCCAGTTAGGTATTGAAAGAGGTTTTAAAGAATTTAGTCATTGTTTAGCTTTGTCCCTTAAGGAAAAAGGGAAAAGTTTCATCTTGGTCAGTTCAGAATTGTCTTGAAAAGTTCCACATACTTCCTCAAAATCTTTTATATGCATATATGGGTTTTCTGTTTCGAGTCCATGAAATTGAGGGAGTAGTTGAACTATCCCTGTCTTTACAGTAAAGATAGATGCATCTTCAGGAAAGATAAAATAAAAGGGGACACTATTCCTTGTGGGATTTAAATAATCCCTCAGAGTTCGAATGTTAGGCACTTCCCCCTTTCTTACAGAAATTTCTTCTCGTCTCTCACCATTCGCCATTTTACTTTCACAAGAGTTTGCTACTGATCTAGGTGAAAGTGGTTTAGATTGATTCACAGACCCGGGCGATTCAGCTGGCAAATTTTGATAGTGAGGGGTATTTCAGACATAAAATTAATTAAAACACCTTTATATACAGTAAAGAAAATTTATACACAAAAATGAGGTCTTTTACCTTTTACCGTAAAACACCTTTTATGGTTCCTCGACAACGGCGCCAAAAACTTGACTTGATTCGAAATGTGTAAACCCAAGTGCAGGTGGTCAAGTTGTAGTAATAATCCGATGAAGTCCAGAGTCGAATCCATAGGGAACTATGATTAGTGTTTAGAAGTAAGCAGTGATAGAGACCAAGTAGCTGAAAATCTTGAGGATTTGAAGTTGTGGGATTTCCTTAATACAATATCAAATTCTTTTCAAGAGTTTTCTAGACAAAATAGAAGATTCTCAAAATGTAACAGCCACCCTTTAGCTCGCGGATCAGGATATGTAATAGACTATCTGGTTTATTATGTTTGTCCTTATAACTCAATTAACTCCCGTGTCAACAGCAAGTTAATCGAAAGATAAAGATGAATTGTGAGAATTAAGCACATGATTCCGATACCTTTCTAGAAGTTTACAAGAATTGTCTGTGCCGAGACTTAACCCGTCTACAAACAAGCAAGTGTTTCTACAAGGCATCCAACCATGACATTAATGATCCATTCTTTGAATAGAGCGCAAAAACAATGGAGATTGAAAGGTTGTCATGAAGAGCTAATCGGGTGCTTGCCTTGAACTAACGGGTCTTTCTATGTAGGAGTCATCCGTATTATAGAAGGAGCCCTTGGTTATTCAAAGTACCTCAACTTTGCTAGATGCATTCAATCGTCCAATGAGCAAGTGGAACATAAAGCATTAAAGCATGAAGGAGTTGCACAAATATAACTTTCGGATAATCTTTACATATTCATCACCTCTTAATAAAGACTAAATGAGGAACTACTCACTTTTCATGGTCTTGACAAAGTTAGAAAAGTGAGTGATACTCATCCCTCCAAGTAGAGGAGCTACTAAGTGAAACAAATTAGACAAAGAGCTTACCTTCAATGAAGAATAAGTGAATCACGTTCCATCCTTCACGACTTTGGTAAAGCACTAGAAAGTGGAAGAGTTTCACTCTTTTAAGAAAGAAGGAAGCTCAAGCATTGGAAGTGAAATGCATAAGCAATAAAAGTAGAAGAAAGCTAGTTACTTTTGGAGGGTTTCCACCACAATCCAAAGATGAACTATCTCTCTTGATACTTGTAAATAAAAGCAAGTACAACTACAAGCGGAGTCTAAGCCTCCATCATGGTTGATATAAATGTAAAATGAAAGCATAAACATGAATGTTGCAGCATAAATGTAAAATGTAAAGGTCTTCTGCTTCTTTCCCAAACTTGCTCTTAGCATCATCTATCTCTCTTTCAATGGACATGATTGTCTCGACTAAAGATCTAGTTCTTGCAACTTGTGGCCCACTATCTTGCCCCGTATGGCAAAGTTTTAGACCATCCTTGAACCTCCTATCCTTTGCCACATCAGTGGCCACGTAATCATCGGCAAAACGAGCTAACTTAGTGAATTTGGCCACATACTGCATGACCATCATCTCCCCTTGCTTGAGGTCCAATAATTTTCAGGCCTTTACTAATCTGAGGGCGGAATGAAAGTGCTTGTTCATAAATAACTCTTGGAACTCATCCCACATCATAGCCTGTAGGTCTCTTAATGACTTTTCCTATTTCCATTATTGATGGGCTTCTCCATTGAGTTGAAAGTTGGCAAGCCTAATCTTTGTGGTGTCCAAGGTGATCTCTATCCCCTCAAGAATCTTGTCCACCAATTAGAACCAATAGTCGGCTGCCATCGGGTCCACTTGTTCATTGAAAGTAGGTGGCTTGTATACCTTGAACTTCTGGAGGTTGCTTGAGCCTCATTGACCTATGTTGGTGCTAGCTTGTACAAAATTAGCTGCCATGATAGTCATGGCATTAATGAATGCCCTTTGATGGTAGACGGGTGGTGGTGGTGGTTGGTTGTTTTGACTGTCCCCTTGGCTGTTTCGTCGTGGTTGTCACCGTGTTGCCATCTATAATACAAGAGATAGCAATAGACTCTAAATTAGTGTCACCGACTATTAACATTGTCAAAAAATCATAGAATATGTCATGACAATGCCATGATGCCGTAAAAAGAACATGTGAATTGGTTTCAAGTTAATGTCATGACACACCCTCACTCTTTTGTATATAATTCTTAGAATACTAAGAATTTAGGTCTAAAAATTATTTCATTTGAAAATAGACATTCTAAACTTTCCAACGATAGCTTATTTACTTAATTCCGACTTCAGTAGCAAAAGTTATGGCCAAGTTGGAAAAAAATTATAGTGTTAAGTTGACCTACCAGTAGGTTTTTGTACAACCTACCAGTATAACAAAACAAAAGGCTGACCTACTGGTAGGTTCCAAAACAAAGGGTTGTACTACCGGTAGGTTTATGTCCAACCTATTGATAGGTTCCAAAGCAGAAGGTTATCCTACAAGTAGGTTTATGTCCATCGTATTGGTAGATTCCAAAACAGAAGGTTGACCAACCGGTAGGAAACCTACTAGTAGGTTCAAAACAAAAGGCTGACCTACTGATAGGTTTAGGTTTGAGCTATCGATAGGTTCCCAATAGAAGGCCTTCCTACCATTCATTCTTGTTGTCCTACTGGTAGGTCAAGCCCAAAAGCTAACCTACCAATAGGTTATGTCTTGATTCCTACTGGTTCATCTATGTTTTTTTCCTTCTTCTTTTCCACCCTTACGCCTATGGTTTTTGCCTTAGTTTTTCCCGTTCCTCCTCATGTTCAAACATGCATATTCACAACACTTAGCACAAAACAAATAATATGTAATGCACATAGATGCAATCTACTCTCAAGTCCTAAGGTAATCGGGAACTTAGGTTCTGATACCAAGCTGTGATGCCCCAAAACTCAGGTATCCTTAATGCTCATTAAGCCTCGTTAATTATCCTAAGGCCATGGTCCTGGTGGACCAACCCTAATGGAATTCCAACAAGTCTCCTTTTTATATGGAGCTCCACCCAAAACACAACCCAAGTTAATAACAATTCTTATTGACTTTCCAAGGCCTAACATACACATCTATTCCAATCCATGCATTAGACAACAATAACAAGTTCAAATGTAACCCATTCATTTAAACAAAAGAAGATTTTACATTAGGTCCCCATATACAAGCCTTTACAAAAAACTATACAATTTTGTATGACCCAAAATACTACAAGGCTATCAATTTTACAATTGGGACTTAACATCTATACATCCAAGATAAGAGCCCGAGCTCTAGCTCCGTCATCAAAGTGGCCCTATGGGTGGGCCATCTATGGAAGTGTGCGTAGTACCTGAAAAATATTCCCAAAATGAGGTGAGCCTAAGCCCAGTAGGGTATCTCCTATAGAGAATACCTCTCAAACCAAATGCATATGATATGATGTACATATAACTCAATAATCACATTTATGACACAAGTAACATAAAAAATTGTTACTAAAAATGTCAAGCTAATAGTGATGTTTCATGAATGCATGTTCGACTCTAAACCCACTCCAAGGTTCCTATGCATACCCATGATGTAATGCCATGTCATGAACTGGGTAATTCCAAGCCACTCCATTGAGCTATACACACCCAATTACCATTTCAATTATTATTTTGTATTTAAGGGCGGGTAATTTATAGCCTTTCACCAATGGGCTACCAAACCATTAATGGATCTCAAGGACATCCCACCTTTGGCTCCATTTTTTCTGACACTCTTTTATTGACTCGTTACACCACCAGAAAATGTGTGACCGAATAAACTAGGTCTTACACCCAAGGGAGAATCTAGACCTTCTTGCTATGCCTCAACATATTTGCATGCAATTTTTGACCTTGGTTCAATCTGTTCAATCCCCACCCATCACTCACCTATGTGGTAAGCGATTTATCCATGCACAACACTCACAACTATGCCAAATGTCTCGTGGATGTGATTTCTAACCCGTGCACGTGCAATGTATGTACAATTGCATTTCAATTGAAAACACAATATCAATTATAGCATTGAAGCATAAAAGAGCATTCTAGCATATCACCCAAAACATGTTATATACATTGATTAACTCAAATAACATGCTTGAATATATTTAGGTATTATATCAAACACATAGGGTGCATAATTGTAAAAACCTAGCATACCCTTCATAATCTACATATAAAATATTTTCAACAACCTAAGTCAAGTAGAAATTAGGTAACATGCTCACCGGTTCCAATCAACTTACTAGCTACACTAGTTATAGGCTAATCATGTGATTAACAAACATTTACTCAAACCCATCTCATATACAAACCCTAGATTGAAAGGGAATCTAAATAGAAGGGAAACCATAGCTCTTTGAAGCAAATGGTGGTGAAGAAATCCCTTGAGAAGTCTAACCAAGTCTCCCATAAGCCCTAGCCAAAACCTTTGACTCAAAGATAGCAGAAAAATTAGTCGATGTTGGTCTTGATGTGTAGCCCTCATCGGAGAGAGCAACTTTAGTTCTTGGTTGATGAAGATCCAATAGTTGGATCAAAAGTTAAAATCCAAAGAAAGAAGGAAGGAGAAGTTGAAGAAAACTATAAGCTTTTCTCTCTCTCTCTCTCTCTCTCTATATATATATATATATATATATATATATATATATATATATATATATATATATATATATATATCAAATTTTGCATGAGGGTGAAAGACTTGGCCCTGTTTGGTTTGCATCTCAAAAAATAGTATCCGAAAACTATTTTTGGAAAGAGTTTTAGTGAACTATTTTTGGTGTTTTTTGTGTTGTAGAACTTGTTTTTTTATATGATTCCAAAAAAAGTTTTACGGAATAGAAAATAATAAAACTTGTTTGGACAGTAATCCAAAAAATAATGAAAACAAAAACGTGGTGGTGGTGGTGGTGGGAGTGTGGTGGTGGTTGAAGTGTGGTGGTGGTGATGGTGGAAGGGTGGTGGTGGTGGTGGTGTTTTCTAAATTCTTGAAAGGTGGCTTACAAAAATACCCAAAATAACTCTAACTTATTTCTAAGTGTACCTAGTTTTTATTCTTAGTTTTCAAAAAACAAAAAAAACTGGTCAAATAGCTTTTCTCCTAGAAATAGTTTCTGAAAATAGGAAACAGTTTCTGAGATGCAAACCAACCAAGGCATTGGTCTTCCATTTTGGGTTTTATTTGGCTTTTAAATGCTTGGTGTATGTTGCACCATATGTCCTCTTTTCATTGGTTAGAAATCTTCCAAAGCCAATCACACTTTGACATGTGTCAAGTGTGAATAATTTCCTTTGACTATATAATTCATTTATATTGTGAGTCATGTGAATAAAAGTCAAGTTGCTAAAATTTTAATCTCGTATTTTGCCTCGTAATACGTAAAAATTATGTCTCACAATTTAATGAAATGTGTATGCCCAACTTGTTTTTTGCGAGATGAGTCCAATGGTAAGGTTCGTTTTATCATCCGAGTTATATAAAATTTCAAATTTTTAACTTGCTTAAACTGCTTAATTACAGCATTACCCAATTAATTGATTTATTGAATTTTTCAGATTTTACACTTATGGTGTAGATTATGCAGCAACCTTTTCTTTTGTTGCCAAAATCTCCTCTGTGAGAGTTTTGATTTTCCTAGATGCTAATCTTAACTGACCCTTTTTTTAGTTAAATATTTAAAATGCTTTCCTCTATGGTGATTTGCTAGAAGAAGTTTATATAGAGCAATCACCTGGGTTTATTGCTCAGGGGGAGTATCAGGGATGTGTATGTATATTGAAGAAAGCATTGTATGGGCTAAAACAGTCCTTGCAAGCATGGTTTGAGAAGTTCTTAGAGGAATGGGGGAAACAAGGACACTTTCATCAATCAATTTCTCTTTCTCACCTACCTTATCACTCACCTCACCCCTCTCGGTGTCACCTTTGGTCTCTTTTTTATTTGGCAATGTGACCTTGGGTGAGATCTTAGGTACAATGGTCTTATCAATTTTCTTGCCACTTTGAAGGGTGGTGACTGCTTTGAGTTGCTTACAACTCGTATTATGGGGTTCAGATGACTCAATGCAATGTTGACCTCTAGGATTTTCTTGGGATTGAGAGGGGAACTTCCCCTTCTCTTGCTGTGATGCCCCTATGGAGTTTGTTAACTTTGTGAGTTGGGCTCGAATGTCATTAAAAGCTGCGACATTTTGATTGTTGATAGTGGTTTGACTTTGAATGAAATTATTCTGATTTTGATTGATGGTAGTCTGGCTTTGGATGAAAGCATGAACCATATCCTCCAAATTTCTCTTGTGGGGAGGTTGATATGTGAGAGGATTAGATGGTTCTTGGGAGAAACTTTGTGGAGGTGGACTTCGTGAAAAATTCTGTGGTGGTGGGTTTGATGAATACTCTTGCAGATTAGTCCGAGGGTATTGGGAACTAGATGCTTGACCTTGGTTTTGATATTGACTTTGCTTAAGAGGTATAGGAGATGAATATGCATTTGAACCATGAGGGATGAGATTCTCATTTCTCCAACTAAAATTCAGATGATTGCTCCAACCCAGATTGTAAGTATTCGAATGTGGAGAGAATGATTGTCTCGTTTGGTTAAAGGCATAAACTTGCTCGTGATACACTTCCTTAAGTACCAGAATGTTGGGGCACTCCGATATGGAATGCTCCACACTCTTACAAATTGAGCAAAACTCCTTGATCTTTGAAACATGTGAAACCTCGTGCCTCCTATTGACCTTAAGACTCTCAACCTTCCTAGTCAATTTGGCAATTTTTGAAAGCAAGTCTTCCCGGTCTCTCAAATAAAAAATTCCTCCCCCATGAGGTTGACCACTCCCTTGAGAAGAATGCGAGGATTGCAATATTGGCTAGGAAGATTGAGGCCATGGAGATGAAAAAGGTGAATGAGGTTCAAACCATGCCTCAAGAGGAGTTGTGTTCAAGTTGTGAGATCAAAGAGCATTCAACTAGTGAGTGCTCTATGATCCTCGCTTTGAAGGAGCTATTAAGTGACTAAGCCAATGCGGTGAATGCCTTTTTCAAGACCTATAACAACTCCTACTCAAACACTTATAATCTAGAGTGGAAGACACACCCCAATTTTAGTTAGAGAAATGACAATATCACACAACAACCTCCTCCCCAACCATCTCCACAAGGACCATCCAATTTTGTCCCTTATACACCACCACCTAAAAGATCTTTGGAGGATAGGTTGCAACAATTCATCATTAGCCAAGCCATAATGAATACCCAAACCACCCAAACCCTTGATCAATTGACCCCAAACTTCACTCAACAACAACAAGCCATCAATGATATCCGGAATACACTTACCAAGTTGACTACAACCCCTTGCCACCAAGAAAAAGTAAAGTTTCCAACAAAACCTCACCCGAATCCACAAGGCCAACTCCATCTCTTCTTCTATACTAGATGCCACCCAAATACAAGTAAAGGATATCACTACCCTTAGGAGTGGAAAAGTTGTAGATAAGACCTCCCCTTGAAGGCTCAAGAGCCTAAGGAAAGTGAGAAAACTACTAGAGAAAATGAGGGTAATGACCATGTTGAGCCTAGCATAGAAGATATGCCTAGTTAGCCACCTAGATGTCCTATACTTGCACCTTTTCCTCAAAGGTTTGTTTCACCATCAAAGGCTAATGTGAATTCAGAGATTTTAGAACTGTTCAAACGAATCAAGATTAACATTCTATTGCTAGATGCCATCAAAAAACTCCATTATATGCTAAGTTTTTGAAAGACATATATACCATCAAGAGGAAGCTTAATGTTCAAAAGAAAGTCTTTTTGACCGAACAAGTATCCTCCATCATCCAACACAATACCCCTCCAAAATACAAGGATCCCAATTGTCCCACCATTGCATGTGTCATAAGGAAGTTCAAAGTTGAACAAGCATTCAAACACCCAAGTTGGAGTTAAAGCCCTTGTTAATGGACTTGAAATGTTCTTTCCTTGTTGAAGAAAATACCTTTTTGGTAATCATTTCATTTCATCTTTATGAGACTCAAGAGGGTAAGCTTCTCCAACTTCTTTTTAAGCATAAACAGCCATTGGATGGACTATTGCGGATAAAAAAGGGATTAGCCCTCTTGTGTGCACTCATAAGATCTATCTAGAGGATGAGCCGAAGCTTTCAAGGGAAATGCAAAGGCGTTTGAATCCAAATATGAAAGAGGTGGTTAGAAAAGAGGTGTTGAAGTTGTTAGATGTGGGAATCATTTACTTTATTGCGGATAGCAATTGGGTAAGTTCCACTCAAGTGGTTCCCAAGAAGTCCAGTGTGACAATGGTCTCAAATGAAAATAATTAACTTGTTCCTACTAGAGTCAACACTGGATGGAGGATGTATATTGACTATAGGAAGCTTAATGCCATGAGAATAAAGGACAATTTCCCTCTACCATTTTTGGATCAAATTCTTGAAAGGTCAGCTCATTTTTATTATTGCTTTCTTGATGGTTACTCTAGGTACAACTAAATAGAAATCGTTCTTAAGGATCAATAGAAGACTACATTCACATGTCCATTTGGCACATTTTCCTATAGGAAAATGCCATTTGGCTTATGCAATGTGCCCGTGACCTTTCGACAATGCATGCTAAGCTTCTTTAGTGACATGGTAGAGCAATTTCCTGAAGTATTTATGGATGATTTTATTGTATTTGGAGTTTTTTTTTGTGATTTTTTAACTAATCTTGAGCAAGTGTTGATTAGGTGTGAAGAAAAAAATCTTGTGCTTAATTGGAAGAAGTGTCATTTTATGGCACAAAAAGGCATTATTCGTGGGCATATTATCTCGTCCAAAGGCATCCAAGTGGATCGAGCTAAGATTGATTATATTTCTAATGTTTCCATCCTCAAATCCCTTAAGTATGTTAGATCATTTTTAGGACATGCCCGTTTTTATAGAAGGTTTATCAAGGATTTTGGTTTCATTTCACAGCCTTTGTGTAATTTTCTCAGGAAGGATGTTATTTTTGAGTGGAGTTAGCAATGCCAAGAGGCATTTCAGAAATTTAAGGGCATGCTCACTTCCGCTCCATTATGCAACCATTTGATTGGAGCCTCCCATTTTGAGTTAATGTGTGATGCTAGTGACTATGCCATGGGGGCTGCACATTGAATGATGCTCAAATGAATTATTTTACTGCGGAAAAAGAATTGTTAGCAGTTGTGTTTGCATTGACAAATTCCATTCTTATCTTGTTGGCTCACCAAATGTTGTTTTCACTGATCATGCTGTTCTCAAGTACCTATTAACCAAGAAGGATGCCAAACCCCGCTTAGATGGATTTTATAGCTACAAGAGTTTGATCTTACTATGAAGGATAAAAAAGGGGGTAGAGAATGTGGTAGTGGACCATTTATTGAGGCTTGTGAGTGACGTGATTGTCGAATCAACCCCCATTAAGGACACCTTTCCAGACAAGCAATTGTTTGTTACATCTTCATTACCTTGGTATGGTAACCTTGTAAATTTCCTTGTCATAGGTGAAATACCCAAGCATTGGAGTGCTCAAGAAAGAAGAAAATTCCAAGTTGAGGCTCACAACTTCTTTTGGGATGACCCGTACTTATTCAAATACTACCCAGATCAAATCATTTGACGATGTGGTCCTAATAATGAGGTAACAAGTCCTATTACATTTTGTCATACAAAGGCTCGTGGTGGCCACTTTTCACATCAGAAAATCGCTGCAAAGATTTTTCAATTTGGATTTTGTTGGCCTACCTTGTTTAAGGTTGTATTTGAATTCTGTAAGTGTTGTGAGCGTTGTCAAGGGCTTAGGAGAATAACCCAAAGGAATATGATGCCTCTAAACCCCATTTTAGTAATTGAAATCTTTGATTTTTGGGGGATAGATTTTATGGGCCCTTTTCTCCCAGCATTTGGCCATAAATATATCTTAGTGGCGGTAGACTATGTCTCTAAATGGGTGGAGGCGATACCATGTCTTAACAATGGAAGCAAAATAGTTTTAAAATTTTTGAAGGAAAATATCTTTTTGCGATTTGGTATCCCGCATGCCATGATAAGTGATGGGGTGTCACATTTTTGTAACTGACCTTTTGAAATTTTGATGCATACATATGGTGTCACCCGTAAGGTTGCAACTCCCTATCACCTACAAACAATTGGGCAAGCCAAGTTTGCCAATAGAGACGTTAAGCACATTATTGAGAATACGGTAAACCCAAATCGGAAAGATTGGTCTTTGAGGTTAACTGATGCTTTATGGGCTTATAGGATTGCTCTTAGGATTTCCCTTGGCATGTTGCCCTATTTTTTGGTTTATGGTAAGGCTTCCCACTTGATCTTGGAACTATAGCATAGAGCTTTCTGGGCCATTAAGTCCTTTAATGCTAGCCTTGACAATGCGAGCTCACTAAGGAAATTACAATTGAATGAACTTGAGGAACTCCGGAATTAAGCATATGACAACTCTAGGATTAGTAAAGCGAGGATGAAATTTTTTCATGGCAAGCATATCTTGAGAAAATCTTTTGAACCATCTCAGAAAGTCCTCTACAATTCTAGTTTGAATCTTTTTCCTGAAAAGTTAAGGTCAAGGTGGACCGGTCCTTTCATTGTTAGGGAAGTGTATCCTTATGGGTTGTTGAAATTGAAAATCTCAAGAATGGGAATGTCTTTAAAGTGGACGGTCAAAGGTTGAAACCATTTTTTGAGGGTGTGATTCAAGAAGTGGAATCCATTGAGTTGGTGGATCCCCACTATAAGTAATTTTGTCAAACAACTCACTTTTTGTACAATATGTGTTATAATTCTAACTTCTTGTTTTGGTTTTTTCGCTTTTAGGTTGGCACAATGGCGCATGAGATATAATCTTTCCCTTGTACTTGAGCATCTTTATGTGAACTTCTGGTTGGGGGTGAAATCACACTTCATGTGATATGTTTGTCTTAGTTTATATCTTAATTTTGTGCAAATTTTTTATTTTTGTTGCATGGTTTTTGTGATATAATAATGTTGTTTTTGTTTTTAAAGTAACGAAAGAGAAAAAATGATTTTTGGCTAAGTGTGAAGTTTTGAATAATTATGAGATTTTTGGAGAGGAAATTTTTTTCTAAGTGTTGGGATTTTTTTTTCTGAGTTTTTTAAGTAAAATGATTTTTTTCTAATTTTTTTCTAAGTGAAAAAAATGCTTCAAGAACCTTAAGTGTAGACTCTAAAAGGTTAAGTTTGGACATCATTTTATCAGGAAAAAAAGGCACTCTTTGAAGTCCACGTCTGGACGTGTGTTCATTAATTGCTAACGCCCCAACTGCCTAATTTTTAATGACGTCCGGATGTCATTTGATACACGTTCGGACGCGGTTTTTGAATTATACCTATAAAAGGGGGACGTCCCAACTTCATTTTCAAACTTAAAAATTCCATTTCTTCTCTCCTTCTTCCCTTTTCTTCACACTTTAGCCCCTACTCTTATCTTCTTTACTACTATGGCACCAACTAAGAGCACTCTGTGCAAGAGGGCTTGCACCTCTACATTACAAGACCCACAGTCCGAGCCCAATTATGATAGGGTTCAATTCTCTTCATATGATCTTAGCTAGAGGGTTCTCAACTATTTTCAGTCGAAACCTATGCCACCAAAGAGGCTAGTCCAATTAGAGGAGTTTGAGAGGATGGGCATCAGGGAAATGATGGTGTCCAAGAATATGGTACAATTTCTTAAGATAAGCTGGGAGGGAGTCCCAGTTATTGTGAGGGAGTTCTACTGCAATGCTCAATGGAACCCCCAATTGAATGCCTAAGGACTTGGGTCCGGGGTCAAAGATTTACAGTACATGCCACCAACATTGCCGAGGTGGCACAACTTGAGCATGAGAGAGTGCCTCAGCCTCAGTTCCCTTCTTCTATTGTGGACACATTTGTGGTGGCATGACTGCTATTGGGTGATCCAAATTATATTTGGAACCCGGCTACGGAGAAGTACTTGGACCAGGGAGCTCTTCTAGAGAGATATCAGATCCTTAATATGATATCTATATCTCGATTATTGCCACAAATGCGCAACAATAAGGTGTATCCAGACCACACTCGACTTATTCATGCCATCACCATAGGTTTGACTATCGATCTCCCTCTTACATTTTATCGGATAATAGGCTGGGGTGGAGTGGAATTGTAGGAGATCTCTACCATTTTTCGGGTTAGTCACTGATCTATGTTTGACCAAAGGGGTGGTGATAGACCCTAGTTACCCGAGGACTTCCAGAGTGGCATAGATCCAACTCTAGGATGATACTCAAGAGCTAGGTTGCGATTGATGCAGTCAGGGGAGCATAGCCAGCTGATCCTACAGCGGATATGCAGAATATCAGCATTTATTTTGACCAAGAGCCACAA
This sequence comes from Ilex paraguariensis, assembly GCA_963454935.2. Lineage (NCBI taxonomy): Eukaryota > Viridiplantae > Streptophyta > Magnoliopsida > Aquifoliales > Aquifoliaceae > Ilex > Ilex paraguariensis. The sequence continues at coordinate 138,647 of CAUOFW020005680.1, read as the reverse complement.
CTAGATCCTTTTGATGAGGAGGATGATCCCCACATTGAGCGCCAGCTTCTATTTGAGCTTTTGAGGAGGGTGGAGAGGCGAGATGCAGAGTTGGTTGAGGATTATGCTGCTTCTGACGAGTAGAGGACGTGGTAAAGGCCGAGCTTAAGGTCATGACCATGGTGGAGCTAGAGAAGTTGGAGTTGGTGGTGATGACAAAGTTGAGCCTAAGGGATAAGGTTCAAGGTCCTTGGTTTCTTCTAAGAGTCCCGTTTTCTTTTGATATTGTATTTTCTTTTATGTTTTAGTTTAAATTAGGAATGGCGGATCAAAGCATTAGGATAATGATGTATAGGCTTGATCAAACCATCTTTTGTTATTTTGTCGCCACTTTTGTGATATATATAGATGGTTACATTTTATTTTGAGCACTTTTTTTATTTTAGGAGATTATCATTGAATGTCTTAATAATAATTTTAGCTATTAATGGCAATCATAATTAGAGGATGATGAGTTGAGCTTGAGATTTGCAAATGTTTTAAGCACTAGATGGAATTTATTTCTATACGTTTATATTTCATGTTGTGTTGCTTTGAAAACTCAACCCTTGTGCACATTTCTACTGTGCTAGATTGATAGTTCATTAGGTGTCTTGCCCTGAAGACTGGAGACAAATAGTGGAGATGCAAAGGCCTTAGAGAGTTTTGAACCTATCATTTTTCAAGTGTTTACGACATTTACTCATTGATTAATTATTCTTTCCACTATTTCCTTGAATGGTCTTTTCATTTTTGAATTGATCAAACATTGATGTATTAAATGACTTGCTGATCTTGAATTACATGCATGAGAAAGTCTGTTGCTAAAAAACTCTTGGAAAATAATTTTTGGTTGTTTTTGTTATCATTTGAGCCTTAGCCCTATTCTTTGCATATCATTATCCTTAGAAGTTGTGATTGAGCCAAATAATATAATTCATTTCTTAAGTCACATCATGTAACCAAGCTTAGCATAGGTTGAATATCACTTATCCTTGGTTATCCCAAGTTGGAGCATTTATTGTCTATGTATTGTGGGAAAGATGTTGGATAAGAAAATTTGTGAAAAAAATGATGAAATTGTGCATGTTGGTGATACTTACATGTGGAAATTACTTTAAGAAAGAGAGAGATAATGTCTATCTTTGAAGATAAAAAATGTGCTGAAAAAAAAGGAGATATGAGCAAATATATGCATTGTACTTCTAGGAGTGAAGGGGTGAATGGTTATGAGTTACATGGAAATGGATGTATGATATAATGCTTTATCTTGGGATAGCTCTTTAAATCCTTGTATATCCTTCATTTCATAAAACCAAATCCCAAGTCCTCATTAAAACCTAGTAAAGTCCTATTTGATCTCAAGAGTATAGTAGTGATGTATGACTTGTGTGAGTAAGGAGTGAGATAGGAGTTGTTGCATATTGATGGTTGATTTCCTTTCATGGGACCAATCTAAAATCCTTTCTTTCAGTTACCGTTTATTGCATCTAACATGTGGGCATCACTTTGTTTTGAATTAAATATCTTCTACTCACATGTGAACTATGAGTAATGAACTACTATAATCCAAGAGATTCTTTTAGAGATATATACTTTGTGAGGATTAGCATTGAAGCGAATGGATTGATAGTTGTATGTTTGAGTAGTTGGTGAATTGTTGATTTGGTATAGTTGTTTCACACTACACAAAGTTTTCATTGTAACTTAATAGATGTATACTTGCATATAGTGATGTGTTCCATATCTTGCTTTGCAAATGCTTATTGATTGCATATGACTAAGTTCTTGGATTGTGATGTCCATTTGTATTATGAAATTATTATTTTGATATTCATTGGCATCCGATGTTTGTGGATAGCATCACTGTAAACCCTCAAGAGACTACACTCATCTACTAAGGACCATCTTGGGGTTTAAAGGCTTATTGCACGTGTTAAATGCAATCATGAGTCCTACAAAAGGGGATGTGTATATAGGGCTTAGTTTATTTTCTTATTTTGCTTCTTCCTATGGACTAGTAAGAACAAGGTTGGGTGGTGTGATTAGTAATAAATATTGCATATTTATCCTATTATTTGTGGGCTAATTGTCACGGATTTGGACTTTATTGCATGATATTAATGTTATATTTGATTTTATCATGATTTAATTGGTGTTTGTCTATTTTTCAGGTGAAATGGCGAGATTAGAAAGCAAATAGGCAATCATGGGAGTGGACTGCACAAAGGAAATCAAAAATTTAAGATTGAAGATCAGAAGTCCATGTCCGGACATGAGGTGCTACATCAAAGGCAGAAATAGGCTAAAGCTCCTAGAAGGCCACATCCAGACGCATGTTGAGTCACTTGTCACGTCCGGACGCGTGTCTTTGTAACCAACCAATCAGAAAGCCCGATGACACGAGAAGAGATCATCTTCCTCCTTGGGGAAAAAGTACTATGTGCTTTTGGAGAGTGTAGAGAGCTTTACCAGATCTAAAAAGTTTCTATTTCACTTTATTTTCTTAAGTTTGTGATTAGCACATCATTTATAACTAGCTAAGCATTTGTACTAAAGCTAGGGGAGATTTCATTTAAACAGGGAATGTAAGTTAATCCTATGTTCTTCATTTGATTACTACTTTATTAATTCAAGTCATCCTATTTTAGCAAAGCTTTCTCTCTATATAATCTCTTGGATTATTATGCTAATTGTGATGAATGCTTGAGATTCCCTATGAGTTGAATAGATGTACATGTTTGGGTTGAATTGTTAGAATTTTCATCTAATTAATTGATTTGCTGGTTTTTATGAATTTGGATGTTTGATTGGTTAATTGTTTGATTTATCTTTGACTCCGGGCATGTTAAATACTTGTAATTAATAGTTAAATGTTTGGATTCATTTAGATTAACTCATTGATTATACTCTAAGAGAATTTCTTAATTAATAATTATCAATCCTTTAATTGGGTTCTCTTCCTAGATAATTCCCAATTGAAATTGAAAATTAGGATTGATTTGTTATCCAAGTGTTAGTGAAATAGTATCTAATGCCTTAGTATTTCTCCAGATTACTTTTCTTAAACAATTTTAGTTTATTTGTTTTAAATTTCAATGACCAAACCATTTTCTCAAACACATAACATATTTTCTTTTATTCATCCTTATTCACTCTGAAATTTCCCACCTCCCTGTAGATCGACCTTGGACTTTACCAAAAAATTACTACTCACTTGACAACCTACACTTGGGTTTACAACTTCCAAAGCGAAGCAAATGCTGGATCCCCATATATCACAATGAATCAAATCAAAGGAATCGTGTGTTTTGCGCTCCTTATTAGAAAATGCAAGTCTATGAAATTTAGCCAATAGACAAACTGGACAAGGAACCTTTTCATTGGTAAATTGAATATTTGGCAAATCATTTTTCAACAAAGAAAGCCTTGAGTCTAAAAGATGACCTAGTCTATAATATCATAAATCATACTCAGACTGATGAGAAATTGATACTGAAATAGAAGACTGTTTACAAGGAAAAACAGATAAAGCTGTAGTAAGAGATGTTGAGGAAACTGCTGTTATCTTGAGCTGGTACAGACCATTGTGAACCTCACCCTTCCCAATCGTGCTCCAAGTGGAAAGGCCCTATATGAAACACTCATCAACTAGAAATAAGAAGCGACAATTGAGGTCCTATGACAGTTTGCTAGCTGACAGAAGATTGAAATTAAAAGATGGAATGCATAAGACATTTTTTTGAGTGAGATGGTGTCACTGATTTTGACATTTCCTATGTGTGTTACCTCTGGAAACCCACTATTTGGAAGTTTCACTTTGTAAGAAACCTTGGTAGGTGTAGATGTGTCGATGGAGGTGCTGCAGACCATATGGTCTGTTGCACCTGTATCTATTACCCAAGGAGTTTTGTTAACATCTAAATGCATGACTTCAGATTTTGAGGAACAATAAAGAATACCAGTCATAGAAGTGGGTTTGGAATCACTTTGGTTGCTCTAAACTTGATTGGCAGAAGGATGCACAACCTTGATTTGAAGTAAGGCCATGAGATGTTGATATTGTTCTTGGATGATTGCAGAGTGTGATCCCCCTGTGTTCTGCTCTTGATTCACTATGCTGGTTTGATTTGTTGATGAACCAAACCCCTTGTTCTTGTTGTACATCTTGTGGCCTGATGGATATCCTTGGAGCTTAAAACATTTGTCAACAGAATCTCCAGTAATATTGCAGTGAGTATAGAATGACCTTTCTATCTCTGGATTAGCATTAAAACATCCCTCCACTGAGTGACTTGGGATCTTGCAATGAGTGCAATAAGGTCGTTCTTTCTTCTAAGGTCCAAAATACCTATTGTTCTCCTTATTTGGAGTGAAATTAGGTTTTGTTGCTAGTGCAAGAGAATCATTCACATTAATCCCTGAGATTAGCTGTTTTTTATTTTTCCTCTTACTGAACTAGAGCATAAACTTCGCTTAAAATAGGTAATGGTTTGATCAAAATGAAATGCGCCTTAATGTTTGTAAAAGATTCACTCAAACCCATAAGAAATTTCATAATCCAATCCCTCTCTTGATTTTCAAAAACAGTTTTCATAGCTACATAAGTACAAGATGGTAAGGATTCAAAATTCAAAAGCTCATCAAGTAATCCTTTGAGCTTTGAGAAGTATAGACTTACAGAATCGTTTCCTTGAGAGAAGGAATGAATTGATTGTTTCAGCTCATAAATTCTTGGTCCATTATTTTGAGCAAACCTCTGTTCTAGTTCGAACCACAGTTCATCTGCAGTCTCAACATACACCACATTGTTCTTAATTTCCAAGGACATTGCATTTTGAAGCCAAGTAATAACTATATCATTACATTCAAGCCATGAATCCATTAATAGATCATTGGGATTATTGGCTTGCAAAGAGTTCCATCGATGAAGACTAATTTCCTTTTGATTTGAAGTGATCTTCGAACAATTCCAGCCCAAGAATGGTAATAATCTGAAGTAAGGAGATGATTAGAGAGGAGAGTGCCTGGTCCATCATTCGGATTGAGGAAGTATGGATTGACAGGATCTCTTGGATTGATATCAGTGGCAGTATTATCACTGCTGGAAGTAGTAGAAGTGTTGGGATTTAGGGGTGTTGTGGTAGCCATTAAAGCTCTGATACCATGTGAATTTTCTATGAAAAAGAAACCAGAGAGCAGGAAGAGTAATGAACAAGAAATTGTACACCAAAAACTATCTATCTAAATGTAATACACAGAAGAAAATCCTTTAACAAACTCCAGCTCTTCCATGTGCCTTAAGATTTTCTTCCAGTGTACTTGTGCATTCAGTGTGCTTGGCTCATGCTTTGCAGTGTGAGGATTTGCTGAGCTGGAGCGCGCTGGAGATGACTTGAGCTGTGGAAGCTGAGCTGGGAATGAGGCTGCTTCAGCTGAAGCTGCTGCAATGTCTTCAGATTTTAACAGGATGATCACCGGTGCACACTAGTCTTAGTCGAACCAACAAATTCAGCCAGAGAAAACTTCACTCAACTACTGAAGAATTACCCAACTGTGTGTTCAATACATGTGTTTGGACTCACTCAGTAGCAACAAACTATGTGTAACAATGGGCTAACTCGCAGCCACAGCAGCAAGAATTTCGCATCAGCAGAGGGCTTTGCAACCAGAAATATTACCAGTAAATCAAGAAAATCAACAGCTAGCAGACAAGTGTAGAAAGTCCGACACAAACCAGTGGAGAAATTCACAAGGCCGAAAGAAAAATCATCAAGTTTTCGACACAACACTCTTCTTCAGGGTGTTTTGACTTACTCAACCAAGCATCAATAACCCTAAATCGCACCTGGTTGGAGAGACAGAGAAGAAAACTCGAAGAAATTTTGTCGAGAAGTCAGATCGCAAAAAATAGTAAAAAATACCTCAAAATTCTTCAGAAAATAAAAAATCCAATCAAGAGACCACGAAATCAAAAACAAATAGCACCAGGTTACGCAAGGTGCCTTCAATGGCTGCTGAATGATGATGTCATCATCACGTCATCTTCTCTGAGGCAAATGCTTCTGTAAGCTTTTCATAAGCCCACTGACGAAAAGCTTTGGGGATGTGAGTGTTGAATTGAAATGAACCCAAGTGAACTGAGGCTGGAGAATAGGAGGAGGCATGGAAGATCCACTGAGAATGCGACGAAAAGTAGACGTAAATGCCATCGTGGATCGGAATCAATGAATGAGCTCTGAATTTTTTAGCAAAAAATGGAATGGATTTATTCACAAGAAAAACACTAGTTTTATGCTAGCTCGACTCAGTGCAGTATAATTCAACTAGACTCTCAAAATAGTGACATAGGTGCAATTCACTAGGCAGGAATTGAAATAAAAATTCTGAGATACTATTAAGCTGTTTGTTTGGTAGACTGCTCTGAATTACCAATTTATGCTTCATGATATATAACTAGGATGCATCAATTTGTCCTGAGACTTGTGTTGGTGGGTTAAAATGGAGAAAAAGTTAGTCATTTGACATTCCAGTGATATTAAAAATCCCTGATTGTGCAATCGCTCGCTAGGAATTTTCAGCTAGCCTTGTTTCCTTTTCTTCCTATTCTTTTTGCCATTATGGTTAATGGAAAGCATGTAATATACTTTCTTATGAAAATCTATCAACCAGGCACATGTTGGTCTTCAAGTCCACTGGGTTACTGCCTTTTTGACATCTTATGTAACCTACTTGGGTTTGCCATTTACTCTTTTGGTGTCCTGTTATTTTTGAATCTTCTAAGCTGCTTTAGTTAATTATTTAGGTTCAAGATTATAGAGCAGACTGGTCTCTTCAAGTTACACAATCTGTTGCGGAAAAATATTGTCCAGTAATTTTCTCGACTCTGTTTTTAGTAGAATTGAGTTGAAACTTCAAACTTGAATTAAATAAAATATAAGCAGACTTGAATGACCTCGTACGGAAACATCAGTCTAGTCTGTTTAGCTAGTGGGACTTTCCCAATGAAACTTATAATGTACCTATAAGTTTAAGGTTTTACAAATAGGACTAGCCTGGCTAATATTGCATAAATTTTCTGCTTTCATTCTGGGCAAGAAATCTTGCCAAACTTGAAGAAGTTTATATGTGATTTGGTTGTTGTGGTTCTATGTTAACTCCTTTTCTTTTTCTTTTATCTTTTGTTTTCAAGAAAAGGCTTAGCATGTAATAATTTTAAGTGAAAATTGACCAAGTGATGGTTGATAGTTGTGCGTGGTAGTGATAGGCAGGTGACGGTTGGGGTCGGGTGGTGGTTAGTAGACGGCAATAGGTGGTGGTGGTTGACGGCGGTGATGGTGGTGGGTGGTGATGGTGGGTGTTGTTGGCGGAGGTCATGGTGGTGGTAGTTGTGTTGGTGGTGACGATGGTTGTTGGCGGTGGTGGGTGGTTGGTGTACGCTGGTGGTGGTGGTTGGTAGTGGTGATGGTGATGGGCGTCGGTGGTGGTGGTGGTGGCGGCGTTAGAATGATGATGGTAGTGGTAATAAATATAAAAATTAGAGAATGATAGAGGTTTTTAAATAATCTCAATTTTTTGTCATTTAAATAACTTCCTTCATTAATAGTATTTTTGTCGATGATTGATTTTATAGACTTTTGACCTTAAAATTGTTAAGGTTGGATATAAAACTAAAAAAGTCATTCTTTGTAGACCTCCCATCAAATCTTCCTAATTTTAATATAATATGAAAAAATCAAAGTAAAAAAACCAAAAAAAACTAAAGGAAAGAAAAAGAAAGGTAGGATCATTAAGTTTGGGCAAATTAGAATCTCACTGGGTCCAAAAAGGGCCTCATCAACAAGTCGAATAATATGAAAATAGTAGTTTGGGCATCAGCAATTGAGCTGACATGTACTGATTTCCTGATTAACCTGGTCCATTACAACATTGAATTCCCAACCTAGCAAGGAAAAGTGGCTAAATTCGACACAGGATTACTACACTGATTAAATTTTGTGACTAAATTAAAAATTTAAATGAAATGGCAGTTAATTTGAACTTATTTATTTGGTGTCATATTATTTGAATCCCTATAAAAATTTTAAATAATATGTTGTCATATCATCTAAACTCTTAATTTAATCCCAAAGTTTAGTCAACATAACATTAATCATTGGACACACCTCCTTGAAAGGAGGAGTAGATTAACTTGTCATTTTGTCGCGATGTTATAGACCGAGGGCTTGTGAAAAAGGAACTATTATGTTTGGAGTGTCCTCATCATACTATATTTTCTCTTTTTCCCTTAGTGCTATTTAATTTTTGTCAGGACAGAGAATCTGATTCATAACCTTATTGTATGTGGTGCAAATCGATATGTATCAAGGCATCAGATCTATAGGTAGACCCTACAAAATAGTCATAACTCATAACTTCTGTTAAAGAAATAGTTTTTTTTTTTTTTTTGAGCTTCATCCTATTTGGAACAATCATCTTGCATTCAAGTCTATGATAAGAATCCCAACATATATGCCAAAAGCCTCGAGATTTATGAGACATGTCAAGTCTGGCTCATTTTGCTTGTAACATAGCGCCATGCTTCCGAACTGACATTGACGGTGGCTGAGTCTATGGATATTGGTCCGAAAACATGGGCCTTTCCAAGAAATTTTCTCCATAACTTAATCTAGCTAATAGGTCATCCCTTCCCAAAGTCGACCCCATGAGATGGGGGAGGCTCTAATACCCATTGGCCATTGGGAGGAATCTAGACCAATATATCAGAAGCCTCACACACCCTCTATGGATCCTTATACTTGGATCACAACTGATGATACCAAAAATTAGTCAAGGCTAAGCTTGGAACTCTTAGCTTGAACCTCAAACTCATGATCATTAGCTTGGGAGGGGCAGGTCGGGAATTATCACCGATGTGACTCTCGTGCACGGTGACAGCAACAACTCACACCTTCCAGAATGCCACATTACGCTTAGGGAATATAGTCTCTAGTTGTCAAATATTCCGATACATGAGATGTAAATCTAGAAACTGTTCAATTGGACAATAACTTGGGGCACCTAGGGTGTTTCAGTTCCAGGTTGCTCAAGGAGGTTAAACACCTCCTCATCCAATTCCTAAAGACAAATATCGAAGAGCTTGCTTGGAAACAAGAAGACATGCATGGAATTGACCCATCAGTCATTGTGCATAAGTTCAGCGTCAATCTGACCTTCAAGCCCATAAAGCAGAAACGAAGAAACTTTACCCCAGAACGTTAGAAAGCCATATATGAAGAGGTCTCTAAGCTCCTCTATGCCAAAGTCATCAAGGAATTGGATTATTCGACCTAGTTGGCAAATGTAGTGTTCGTGAAGAAAATCAATGGCAAATGGCGCCTCTACATTGATTTCACTAACCTAAACCGTGCCGACTTGAAAGATAGTTTCCCACTCTCATGGATTGACCTAATCATGGATGCCACAGCGGGGCACGAGCTGCACAGCTTCATGGATGCCTTCTCAAGATACAACTAGATCAAGATAAACCCCAACAACCAAGAAAAAACTTCATTCGTGACTGAGCAGGGGACATACTACTATCAAGTTATTTCATTCAAACTAAAAACGTAGGAGCCACCTATCAGCGGTTGGTAAATCGTATGTTCCAAGGGCTGATCGGGTCATCTATGGAAATCTACATTGATAACATGCAGGTGAAATCACTAAAGGCTGAGCTCCACAGCCAGCACCTCGAAGAATATTTCAGATACTCAAGAAGTATAAGATTAAGCTCAACCCTACAAAGTGCGCCTTTGGGGTCTCCGCAGAAAAACTCTTAGGCTTCATAGTTAATAGTCAAGGCATCAAGGCCAATCCAGAGAAAATTGAAATAGTGATTGACATGCAATCACCTGCACACATATGGGAAGTCCAACATCTGATAAGAAGAATAGTCGCATTAAGCTGATTCGTCTCTAAATCGAGCGACAAGTGTTAGTCATTCTTCAAAATACTGAAAGCAGCTTTTCATTGGGATGAGCGATATAGGGAGGCATTCAAAACTCTTAAAGAATACCTCAACTCACCTCTAGATCTAGTCAGCCCTTAAAAAGAGGAAGTCCTTACTTTGTACCTTGTTGTGTCAGATATCTCCACGAGCGCAACTTTAGTAAGGGAACAAAACAGAGCTCAGCAGCCAGTCTATTACTACAACAGAGCTCTGAGGATGGCAAATGAGAGGTACCCAAGGATGGAGAAGGTGGTTCTAGCCCTAGTTACAGCAGCAGGAAGGCTTAGGCCTTATTTGCAAATTCGTACGATAAAGATCCCTACTGATCAACCAATGAAACAAATCTTTCACAAGCCCGAGTCATCAAGAAGATTAGTGAAATGAAAAATTGAGCTCAACGATTTGACATCAAATATAAGCCTAGAAGCACCATTAAGGGGCAAGTTTTAGTCAATTTTATTGTAGAATTCACCATTCCCGCAGAACAGGAGGCACCTTAGGACTCAACTCGCCTTGTCCCTAACCTCCCGACATGGAAACTCTTGGTTGACGAGGCGTCTAATGCACAAGGTAGTGGAGATGAATTGATCCTGACCTCACTAGATGGAATAGACCTAGAGTACGCCCTCAGGTTCGACTTTAAGGCTTCAAACAACGAAGCAAAGCATGAAGCAATGGTCCCCAGGCTCAATTTAGCCCATTCCATGGAAGTAGAGCAACTCATAATACATAGTGACTCACAACTAGTGATAAGGTATATCGAGGAGACATACGAATCCAAAGGTAAAAGATATCACTATATTTAAAAAGGGTACAAGATTTGCTAAAAAAATTTGTTCAGGTCAAGATCATGTAATTTTCCTGAACAGAGAATTCCTAAGAGATGCTCTAGCTAGGCTGGCCATAGCCTCCCAAGGAAGTTTAGATAGATTTATCCCAGTTGAACACCTAGTCGAGCCTTTAGTGAGTGCTAAACCAGAGGAAGTTCTCCCCGTTAGCACATAGTTGACCTGGAAGGACCCAATCCTAGCTTATTTACAAAACGAAACTCTTCCTGCAGATTGTAAAGAAGTAGCGAAGCTAAGAAATAAAACATCCAAATTCACCCTCATCTAGGGGAATTTGTACAAGAGAGACTTCTCTTCACCTCTCCTGGGGTGCATCAGAGAAGAAGAAGCAAACTACATCCTATTTATGAAAACCACATCAGGGCTCGAACCTTAGCCTATGAGGCACTGAGACAGGGATATTCTGGACTACAATACTCAAGGACGCAAGGGAGCTGGTCAAGAAATGCCAGGCCTGTCAGCTCCATGCACACATCTCACACTGTTCACCAAAGCTGCTTACCTCGGTGGTAAGCCCTTTTCCCTTCCAACAATGGGGCTAGATATATTTCGACCTCCCCAATAAGCACGAGGCAATACAAGTTTGCCATAATTTGGGTTGATTATTTCACTAAATGAGCCGAGGTGGATCCCCTTGCGAGGATTACAAAGCAAAAAATCCAAAATTTCATTTGAAAATATATAATTTGCAGGTTTGGAATTCCAAGGGCCCTCGCCTCAAACAATGGGAAGAGGCAGTTCGAGAATTTGACGTTCAAAGGTTTTTGCTCTGAACTCGGTATAAATAACTATTTCTCCATTCCAGCCCATCTGCACTCCAACAAGCAAGCGAAAGTCACCATCCGAACTATCAAAACGACTCTAAAGATCAGACTCGAAGTCTCAAAGAGCCAATGGGTGGAGCATTTATCGAGGGTACTATAGGCCTACAAGACCACTGCCAAGACAACCACAAACAAGACACCTTTTGCTCTTACCTATGGTACTAAGGCAGTGGTTCCTGTTGAAATAGGCGCTCCATCGCCAAGGACAGAGCTCACAGGTCCAGAACGAAATGACAGATCATTGCTCATTAATCTCGACCTGTTAGATGAGAAAAGGAATAGTGCCTTACAACACATCACATATTTTCAGATGAAGAAGGCATGGTATACTATAGGAGGGTTAAGCAAAGAAGTTTCAAAGTAGGAGATCTTGTCCTAAAGAAGCTCCTCCTAGCTGGGAAGGACCATGCACATGGGAAGCTGGGACCCAACTGGAAAGGCTCGAACGTAGTCACAAGGGTAGTCAGACCAAGAAACTATGAGTTGCAAACTGAAGAAGGAAAAGTCCTACCTTACCCATGGAACACATACCTTTTGAAGAGATTTTACTAATAGAAAGCCTAAGCTAGAAAACAAAAGAAGAAGAGGATGGATCTTTTGTAAAGATCTTCAGCAATAAATGAAGGATTCAGATCATTTCTTTAGAGAATGTGTTCAGTTATTAAGCCTATAAATATAAGATGAGTTTTTCAACTCATAAACAAATGGTGAGCTTGGCTCATAAATGTAAGATGAGTTTTTTGGCTCATAAATGAACGATGAGCTCTTCAGCTCATAAAGTAAAGATGAGTTCCTCAACTCATAAATAAACGATGAGCTCTACAACTCATAAATCAAAGATGAGTTTCTCAACTCATAAACAAACGATGAGCTCTTCAACTCATAAACGTAAGATGAGTTCTTCAACTCAAAAACAAATGATGAGCTCTTTAGCTCATAAACGAACATAAGATGAGTTCTTTGACTCATAAACAAACGATGAGCTCTTCAATTCATAAACAAAAGATGAGTTTCTTAATTCATAAATAAACAATGAGCTCTTCAACTCATAAACATAAGATGAGTTCTTCAACTCATAAATAAATGATAAATGTTCTATAAGGCCAAGTCTGGGGGAACACACAAACCTCAAAATTGTCCTCACAAATAGAAGTTCTGAAATAAAGTGTTTTCAGAAGGCCAAACTGCTTCTAGAAGGCCAAAGGTCCTTCTTGAAGTAGAGGGCAAGGAGGGAGACATATCTCCACACCTTAAGCACGAAGAAAGGAAAAATTACAAGCATAAAGAAAGGAAAAGTTACTAAGACATAATTTTTCAAAATCAGTTATTATTCAAAACTAGAAGAAAGTTACAAAGCTGAAAGTTCGATGTCTAGAAAGTTACAAGAGCTCAAAAAAAGGTAGAAAGGCTAAGCATCTACTGTTGGAGTAACAGTTTCCTCAACGCCTCTAGGCAACTCAAGGTCAGTGATGTTTTCCTGGCCTTCAGGCAGAGAATGAGGTAGGTTTGACTGCCCATCAGACAAGGAAGTAGTTGGATATAACCAATCTTTAGGTATAGTGGGGCCAGAAGTCTCCACCTAACTAGAAGCAGCCACTAGGACTTCATCAAAAGCAACAATTGGCAGAGCAGGCTCAGAAGTATCCACCTTAGCCATAGCTGCAGGATCTTTTTCAATAACTTTTTCCTCCTCAGCAGAGGATTCTTCTTCTTCCACTCCAAGGGGAGGCTCGAAGTGAAATAGCCCTTAGCTCAGGTAATGGCGCACTTATCCTTTAGCTCAACTATGGTGGCATCTCTCTCAGCCACCTTAGACCTCTCCGCATCAATCTCCTTGATGCAGACATCATTAATGTCACTTAGCTCTTTCAGATCATCCTTCACTACCTTTGTCGCTTCCCATGTCCCCACCACATCTTTCCAAGCTTGAACGAGACCATTTGTCTTGAGTTTGTCCTCATTTGTCTTGAGCTTGACCTCAGTCTCAAACCTCTTTCTAGATGAGTTCAAATCTTTCACTTGCATCTTGAGGTCGTCATTCTCGAAGTCTAGCTCAGCGATCTTGAGCTTAGAAGCCTTGAGGGATTCCCTAACTTCCCCATCAGCCTTCTCCGAGGCTAAAGCCCTGCTCACAAGAGCTCCAACATAAATTAGCATCTACAAAGGAAAGGAAAAACAAAAATAAAGCCAACTTAGGGGTTAATAAGCAAAGCTGGGTTAAACGAATGAACTCTGATTAAAGGTAAAAATCAGGGACTCACCGAGGTTACCCCATACAAGGTAGTGGTAGCTGAGGTGGAGAGGGGCAACGAGGAAGCCTCCAAAAGGTCAGCCTCAGGGATGATCGAAATGATGACACTAGCAGCCAAGTTCACATCTCCAAGAAGAGAACGTCCGCCTTTGGGCATTTTAGCTGAAGAACTCCCTGGCATGCCAAGAAGCGGCTTTAGGGGCACCCTTTCAATAGACTTCAATGAAGGGAGATCCCGAAGAGATGGAACTATTGCAACTGAAGCCCCGACCACCTCCTTCAGCATGGGAGAGGTCTTGGCGACCTCTGCATGAGACTTTTTAAGTTCAAGGAAGGGGAAATAACCTTCTGAACATCCACAGGGAGCTTAGGGGCAATAGGAGCCTTCTTGGGAGATTCCCTCTTCACAACCTTCTGAGGATGCTTCAGTCGTTGCCTAATCTGACCTCAGCTTTCCTCTACCCCATAGCTTTGGAAGCTTGAACGTCTTCCCTCAGCCTACTTGGCATCATCATTAGGGGCAATAACGTCAATATCTGAAGAGAAAAGGGGTAGGTTAGTTGAGGATCCTACGAAGTATAGCAAAAATCCAACGTACAAGGCAGAGGTCTTACTAGTAAAATCTTCTCTTCCGAGAGCAAACAAAGGTACAACAGCTTCACCTCTCACCTTAGGAGGTTTGAAGCTGTATCTAGCAAGGGTTGAGGACGTGAGAAGCCTGGCATATTTCTTAGGATGACATTACTTAAGGTCCCTAAGGAGGAGCTTCTCGTCGGTGTCAACCTCAGGACGAATACTTTAAACAAAAAAAAAAGACATCAACAGTTAAAGAAAAAAGAAGAGATAAAATAAGAAGAAACTCAATTAAAGCACCCCAGCACGAACTCACCCAAATTATCTGGGTCTGACCAAGCTTGAGGCACTGGAAGCCTGTCAGAGACATCCCTCGGATTGAACTCCCACTCCTTGCCAAACACAAAAAAAAGAAGTTATTTTTCCAACCTTTTTCGGAGCTTAGAAGATAATCTTCACCCGAGAGATAAAGAAATTTGTCGGCAAGAGAAAATTTGACATTGAAAAAATGCATAAGCAAAAGGATAGAGGGGAAACCAACCAAATCATTTTTCTTGAAAAATACCATAAGGCCTACTAAGATGCCCCAGAAGTTAGGAGAAAGTTAAGTTGGACAAACATTGAAGTGCTAGAGAACGAATTTTAGGAAGGGGTGCATAGGAAACCTAAGACCATTCTCAAAGGCAACAAAGAAAAAATAGGTTTTCTCAGGAAACATGATGTCATATCGGTTGCCCACATTGGGACACCAGACACGCATGTCCCTAGGGAAGCCAAACTTGATAGTAAGTGCACCAAGAAGAAGAGGACCAACTTTGTTGGGTCCCAATATGTCTGAGGCACTTCGATTTGACCTCAGCATCCTCGATAGCGCCCAAGGTCCTAATTACATTCTTCCTAGTTTGTCTCTTTCGAGACTTCTTGGGCTTCACAACTAGAAATGGCAGAAGCAAGGGAGCCCCAACCCCAGTAACTTGGGTGTCAATTACGTCAACCCCAAGAAAGTTATCTATCTCATCTCCTAGATCACCAAGTTCGTTGAGGTCTTTTTCTCCAATCTGTCTGCGACGATGGGATCAGACCTCGACCTTCGAAGATCTATTAGCCATTGCAAGGGAGACATAAGATCCCATGGCCTCAGAAGAAGTAGACATAAGGGCACAAGGTGAAAAGTAGCCAAAAGAAGTGTAAATAGAAGGGACATTCAAGAAACAGTCCTCGAGGGCTCAAGGATCAAGACTCCAACGACCAAAGAGCAAGACCCTAGCTATGGTGTAAGGTTCTAAGAAAAGGGGAAGAAAGGACAAGGAACGAACATAAGTGAAATGTCCAGAAGTGGAATAACCACCTCGGATTCGTAGGAGCTAGGGTTGAAAAAGAAACCCAAGGAGAGAGAAGCAAAAAAAGGAGCAAGACGGATGATGTACCTAGACATCAAAGACGATTGACAATTGAGAACCCAAGGGGGGCACCAAGGAAGAATAGAGCAAGCTTTAGAAGACCTCCGAATGATTTCAGCACTCATTGAGATAGCCTGGACAGCAGGAAAGGAAAGGAAGAAGACAAAATCACAAGAGAGAGAGAGAGAGAGAGAGAGAGAGAATGGTGATCTTGTGTAAATGTGCGAAGAAATTTGAAACAAAGGAAAAAGATGGAACATAGAGGTATTTTGGTAGTTTTGCCTATGGAGGTATTTAAGGCACGTGTACGGTTGGACATGTGGCACAAAGTCACTGAACGAATGTGACAATCGAGGCAAGAATGACTCCTCGCATGCGTGTAACGTCAAAAATCCTGGGAAATGTCCCATCTTGTGCCTCCCAAGTAAAAACTGAGTTGAGCTAGTCCACAATAGTGCAGGTCATCTCCAATCCATGTCAAGCAAGGCTTACCTGGCTACAGACTAGGGGACAACTGATGATACCAAAACTTAACCAAGCCTAAGCTCGAACCTTTTAGCTCGAACATCTTATCTCAGACCTCTCAGCTCATGATCATTAGCTCAGGAGGGGCAAGTCGAGAATTATCACCGACGTGACCCTCATGCACACGGTGACAATGAAAGCTCCCACCTTCCAAAAGGCCACGTCGCGCCTAAGGAATATAGCCTCTAACGGCCAAATATTCTAACACTTGGGACATAATAACCCTAAGGGGATCACGTTGATTATGCAAGGATCGTGTTGGTTACGGGAGGAAGTAGAGATCATGCAAGGCGACTGTTTATTATAAATAGGGATCAAATCCCTCACATTTTAATCAATCAAGCATATGTGTTATTAACTTTGTATAATTTTGTAATCTTTTTCCCCGAGTAATAGAAAACTCCTCTAGGAGCAAGAAACTCCATCAGAGTGGACTAACCAAGCTTCCAAGCTAGTGAACCACTATAAATTCCTAGTCTACTGATCTTTGTTCATAACTATTTAACTCCTGAATCTATTATTCAACCCCCAAGAGCCCAGAAGCTCTGACTGGATATCCCAGTAAACCCATTAATGTCCTTAACAAGATCCCCAAACCATTCACCTCCGTTTAGCCGTGCAGTACACACCATCAATAACAATGTACAAATACAAGTTCGCATGCATAGGCATCATTCATACCACTCGCACACACGTCTTTTGGCATTTTCTTATTTTTATTTTTAATTTTTTTGTTAGCTAGATGTCTCTTGGCCACTTTTTTCCTTTTTTTTTTCTCGTTGTGTACTACTCTATTATCAATATCAAAGCAGTCTAGCTAACTAAACAATAAAAATAAAAAATAAACGCACATAAACACTATTGGTTTTTAAGTTTTTTGTTCTTTAGTTTTCCAATAAATACTAAGGCTAATATACCCTATTTTCTTTCAATTATTTGGGAACATGGCAATAAATATGGACAACAAATTTCTTTGAAGCCAAGAATGGAGCTGGATTTTATTATGAAGGGGGTCAAATAGTGACATAACTAGGAATTCTATTCCATTGGTCATTCAACATTTCATCAGTAATGTTAGAGTTTTCGTCGTATAGAACTTGTTAAACTCAATTTTTAAAAATTAGTATGGATCATTAAATCCAAAAATTTATTTTTACTTCCCATAGTAAAAATTATTTTGTGCCAATAACGTGTTCATTCTCTCATTTGTTATATGATGTAATGACTATGTACGAATTATCAAAAGCAATTTTAGTTTCACATGATAGAAATTAATCATGAGTCAATGCATTGTTGATATAATTCATATTTGTAACCCAATCATGCAGCAACTTAACATTTTTTTGGGGTTTGAACTCATCCCATCACATGTCTCCAATTGTAAGTCAAACTCATCTCATCACATGTCTCCATGCGTAAGTATGTCATGGGGTAATTACTCGTTTTTCATTTGAGGCTACCCGTGAAGGCATTGCCACTGCAACCAGCCACACAAACTCAAGTATAGGGACACACAAACTCACACAAAGGCAACACACGAATTTACTGGGACAACACCACCAAACCTTATATATTGAAGCTCTCTACAATTTACAAGGATTTCAAAGAAAGAACACTCTTTATCTCTCAAGAATGCCTAAGCACCCGTATTTATACAAGTAGCATGGCAGATGACACCCCCATCTGCCAATGGGCTATTACAAACAATCTGTCTATTCTCTAGCAGACTTGGTCAACAAGGTTGCCTCTCTACGCAACACTTGGCAAGCAGTTCCACTCATTCAGCAACTGATGTGGAATTGCCCTTATCAGCATGCACCTAGATCAGAATCATGCAATGAATGCCCACAAATGCCTCCCTCAGACTAGGCCATATTCAGCAGCAACATTGACTGAGTCAACACTAGCAACTGCCAACATCTTCCTGGTTACATGCATGTATCAACCATGTGCCCACAATTCAGTAGCCAACCTTGCCCATGAACCAATGTGCATGCGGGATCAAGCTCATGCCATGCAATTCGAAGTTATGCACCAACATTGCCTTAATTGAGAACACCGAGTGCTGCCATGCTCAGTCGGGTGGTCTCATGCTGTCGTGGTCCGCACCCATCTGTCGAACCACTTAGCCATTGATTCCATCTCATGGCGTGCCTTGGTGCAAGGTGCCACCTAGACTGCTATTGTGCACCCATGTCAGTTAGGGTGTGACAAGTCACCCCCACCTAAAGTATCCAATGACCTCATTGGAATGGTAGCATGGTACTGCTTGATAAGATCCTCAAACTGCCACAATGTCGTCTCTTTCTCCTAAGTGGATTATTTTGGTGCTTTCCCTTTCCGCTTGAGTAGGTAATGAGTTCTTCTATTTCTCTTACTCATTCCTTTAGTCTTGTGGTAAAGGATAGATTATGCTATCTCTGTGAATTTCTTCCTGAGTATTGGAGGAGCCCGACGCCGAACATATCTGCTAGGGTCCTCTGGGTCCTCAACGTACGGCTTCAAGAACACAACATGGAAAATCAAATGTAGCTTGAGATGACTAGGAAGATCCGGCCTATATAGGTCAATCTGCCAATCCTTATTGTGATAAGAAAAGGACCGTTATAGCGCTGGATCAATCCCTTAAGTGCAAACTTTCAAGTTATCTTCTTCCAAATTGGTTGAGCAAGTTTATGCATCACTTTGTCACCAACATCAAACTCTACTCCTTTTCTCATCTGCCCATTTCGTCATACTCTTCGCTGCCTTTGTCAAGCAGTCCTTTGCTTTGTTGATCCTCTCTTGATTGGCCCGAGCAAAGCGATAAGCTGCAGGACATCTCCCCTGGGATTTCTACTTGGCCACTTCGTATGGAGTGAGAGGTTGTTGGCTAGTTGCCAACTCGAATGGACTCATCCCAGTGGAGGAACTTTGCTGTAAGTTGTAGCTGAATTAGGCGACATCAAGTAAATCCAACAAATTCTCTTGGTTCGCTATGATGTAATGCCTAAGATACTCCTCCAACATTGTATTAACCCACTCAGTCTGCCCAACTATCTGCTGATGATTGCTGGTGGAGAGGTTGAGCTGTATGCCCAGAAGCTCGAACAAGGCCATCCAAAATCGGCCAGTAAATCTTATGTCTCTATCGTTGACAATATCAAGCGGAAGACCCCAAAGCTTCACAATGTGATGAAGAAGTAACTGAGTTGTAACTTCAGCATAACATATTTTTGGAGCCGCAATGAAGGTAGCATACTTCTTAAATCTGTCAACCACCATAAAGATCAAAGTAAAGTCATTCACCTTAGGCAACCCGTTGATGAAATCCATGGAAACACTCTCCTAAGGCTTGCTTGGAATGGGGAGAGGCTCTAAGGTACCCATCATCTTCCACCTTTCAGTCTTGTCCTGCTGGCACACTAAATAAGTGTGCACAAAAAGCTCCACATCTGCTTCTATATGACACCAATAATAACTTTTCGCCTATAGGGCAAGGGTTCATTCTTGCCCCAGATTCCCTGACCATTGAGTATTGTGAGTCTCTCTCAGCAAAATTTTTTGAAGTATGCCCTTCTTCGGAACATAGAGCCTTATTCCTTTGGCATAGAGCACACCATCTTCAATCCAAAATCGCCGAGTCAGCCCCTCTTGGATTTGATTTAGCAACAAACTAGTCACAAGATCAACCTTCGTTTGATCCTGAATTCTTTGCAGCATATCCCCAACAATCTGGCTAAGTGCATCCATCACTCCATCAGCAACTGGAATTCACCTAAGTGCATCGGCAACCTGATTTGCAGTACCAGGCTTGTACTGCAATGTAAAATGGAACTAAGCAAGAAAATCCTACCTTTTTGCTTGTTTTGGTGTCATCTTCTTCAAGGAATTGAAACAGGTGATAGCCATATTGTCGGTCAGCACTAGGAAATGCTTCCCCACCAGATAGCGCCTCTATGCATTGACATAGTGAATGACTACTGTCATTTCCTTTTCGTGCACTGAATATCACCTATTCTCAGTACCATTTAGCTTCCTGCTTTCAAACGCCACTAGATGACCATTATACACCAGCACTCCTCCAAGAGAAAATTTTAATTTGTCCGTATGGACTTCAAAAGGCAAGTCAAAGTTAGGCAGCCACAAAATTGGGCTAGTTGTCACGACCGCCTTCAATCAATCAAATGCTTCCTGGCATTCGTAGGACCAGTTGGAAGTCTTATCTTTTCTCAAAAGATTAGCCAACACAGCAACCTTCTTTGAGTAGTTCTTCACAAACTTTCGATAATAATTCGCCAGACCAAGGAAATAACACAATTCAGTAACCTTAGTAAAGATAGGCCAATCCGCAACTGCCTCAATTTTCTTCAGGTCCATCTTCACTACGCCCGCAAAAATAATATGCCCAAGGAATGAAATTTCCTTTTGAGCAAACTCATATTTTTTTTGGTTTCAAGTAAGTTGCGCTTCCATCAACTTTGTCAAAGCCAACCTAAGGTGCTCAACATGCTCCTCTAGGGTTTGGCTATAAACAACTATATCATCCAAGTAAATCACCATAAAGAGATCCAAGTATTTCCGAAATACATTGGTCATCAAGTTGCAAAACGGGGCAAGGCCATTGTTAAGCCGAAAAACATAACTAAAAACCCATATGACCAGTATCTCGTCACACAAGCTGTCTTCGCCTTATCTCCTTCCACAATTCTGACTTGATGGTATCCCAACTGTAGGTCCATCTTTGTGAAAAAGACTACTTTCTCCAAACAATCAAACAACTCGTCAATGAGCAGGACTAGATAGTTTTTCTTGACAACCACTTTGTTAAGGGCCCTGTAATCCACGTAAAGTCATAAGGATCTATCCTTCTTTTTTTGAAAGAGGACAAACGCTCTAAAGAGAGCTTTAGAGGTTTTAATGAATCCAATGTCCAATAAACCATCAAGCTACCTCCTTAGCTCCTCCAACTCTTATGGAGACATCTGATAAGGTGCCTAGGCAAGGATTTTGCCCCTAAAATCAACTCGATGACATGGTCAATCTTCGCTTTGGTGGTAATCTGGCTGTCAATTCTTTAGGTGCCACATCCTTGAATTCAGCCAGCAACTATTGCACTAGTTCATGGACTTGCGATGCTTTGATATCCTCATCCTATAAAAAGACAACCAAGTAAGTTGTTTCTCCTCTTCGCAAGCCATCTTTCACTTGCAAGGCAGACAACATTTCCACCAAAGACTTAGCCTTGATGAGGGGAACAAAATAGGGACTAGGCATGTCCATCACAAACATCCCATGCAAATGAGGCATAACCAACACATTTGCCTTAGTAATAAATTCCTGCCCAAGGATCACCTGGAAATCGTCGAGAGGGATTGCCATAAAGTCACATGGTTCTTGCCAATCACCTACTTTCAAAGGGACTTCTCTAGCAACGCCGCCTACTAATTTTGTTTCTGAATTAACAGCCTTGATCTGGCTAGAATCTTTCGTCAAAGCCAAGCCAAGCCGTTGCACTTCCCGGTTAGAAACAAAATTATGTGTGTACCTATATCAACCATCGCCTGGACAGCCACATTGTTTATATGAATATGCACGAACATCAATCTCATCCTTGCCACTATCTCTTATTTGTGAATTGCATTAAGAAGCTACAATGGATTGACTCATGTAGGCTCATCTACAAGATTAGCATCCTCACCATGAGGGCACTGAGTTTTTCCTTCTTGGGGCAATTTCTAGCAACATGAGGGCCATTGCAGACAAAATAGCTCGAGTCTGCATCTCCCTGTGACGTAGAGGGCATGTCGGTCTGCTTATCTATGTTGCTAGACTTCTCGGCCTTCTTCTTCTCCTTGTCCTTCTTTTGAAACTTGGCTTTCCTTTTTGACTCATTCTCTGGAGGTTAGCTTGCATCTTGTAATCAACTAACGCGTCTGCTGCGGACATAGCAGCAGGTAAATCCTTCACCCCTTGCCGATGAAGTTTAGCCTGCACCCAAGTTTGAAGGCCAAACATGAAGTTGAACAACTTGTCTTCCTCTGACATATTTTTTATGTTAAGCATTAGAGACGAGAATTACTTCACGTACTCCCTCACTGTGCTTGTATGTCAAAGCCTTCTCAAAGCATCATGGGCTTGCCAATCCGTGTTACTTGGAAGGAATTGCTCCTTCATTTTAGTAGATAAAGCATCCTATGTAGTGATTTGAAGACGAGACTTTTCCTCCGATCGTTTGCGCCACCACAATTTAGCATTACTGAATAGGTACATGCTAGTGAGATCTACTTTCTCAGCATTCGGAGTGTAGATTGCTTTGAAGTAGTGCCACATATCCCACAAAAAGTTCTCTATCTGTTTGGTATTGTGACTGCCTGTGAAAGGCTTAGGGTTAGGCACCTTTGCTTTCTGCGTGCTTTCACTACCAGAACCCGAAGGGGCATTCTGCAATGCTTTCTTGAGCAACGAAACATCCGTGTCGATGGAACTCAGTTTTTCCCCCAGACCATCAGTCCATGTGAAAACCATGGCTAGCACATCAACAACTTCATTTTTCAATCGGCTAAAGTGATCCAGATTCAGCCCTTTAAAGTTGTTCTTGAGGCACCCGCATCTCTTTGAACCGTTGGTACAGCAATTCAAGCTGTACAAAAAGGGCCACAACATCATTGGACTGTGGAGGACCAAACCAACTCCTCCAAACGTGCCACCCTTTCCCTCAAATCTACATCCGTTCTGCCAACCATGGGTCGATCTTTTTGCCAAAACTAATGCTCTAATACTAAAATGTCACGGGTTAACAACTAATTTTTCTTTTTAGGCTACTAGTGAAGGTGTTGTCACTGCAACTAGCCACACAAACTCAAGTATAAGGACACACAAACTCACTCAAAGGCAACACACAAATTTACTGAGACAATACTCTCAAACCTTATATATTGAAGCTAACTACAATTTACAAGGAACTCAAAACAAGAACGCTCTCTGTGTCTCAAGAATGCCCAAACACCCCTATCTATGCAAGGAGCATGATAAATGACACCCCCATCTGCCAAGGGGCTGTTACAAATAATCTACCTATTCTCTAGCAGACTTGGTCCACAAGGTTGCCTCTCTACGCAACACCAGGCAAGCAGTTCCACCCATTCAGTAACTGATGTGGAACTGCCCTTTTTCAGCATGCACCTGGACCAGAATGTGGCTAAGAACTCCCACAACCGCCTCCCTCAAACTAGGCCATGTTCAGCAGCAACTTTGATTGAGTCCATATCCTCCTAGTCACATGCATTGAGCAGCCATGTGCCCACAATTCAGCAGCCAACCTTGCCCACGAACCAATGTGCATGTTAGGTCAAGCTCATGCCATGTAATTTGAAGTCATGCACCAACATTGCCTCAATTGAGCCCACCGCATGCTACCATGCTTAGTCGGGTGGTCTCATGCTGCCACGATCTACACCCATTTGTTGAACCACTTAACTACATCACCTTGATTCCATCTCATTGTGTGCCTCAGTGCAAGATGCCACCAAGACCGCCATTGTGCACCTATGTTAGTTAGTGTGTGACAAAGTGCAACATGTATATATAAGATTAATATCTCCTATTTGGCTATTAAATGTCTAGCCCTTAAGCTTGTTCAATATACTACAAGAAGTACGTAAATATCTATATAATAAATCAGCTAGCAAATTGAATATTTATCCCCTATATATTTTTTTCCCAAAAAATATCACATCATTCAATTCTATCACATGTTCAATCATTTAATATTTAGTTAATTTGTAATTTAACACAACTTTTATTTTATACATTATTCATACACGATAGTGTACATATGTCAAAAAAATTTATCGAGTTATGCATTTTGAGAAAATTTTGACACTATTTTTAAGAAAATAATAGGTAGAAATTAATTTTAAAGGATGTAAGCAAAGAAATTAATTTTAAATTTGGTATAGTGGGATCAATTTTTTGAATGTTAGAATCTTATATTTCATCGTGCCTTCAGGCACGAGTTATGACTAGTATATCTATATACTAATTTGAATTGTGAAAAATCCAAAGGGAGGAATAAGATTGTTTAAAAACCTAATTACTAGTTGAATCCAATAATTTGTAATCATCTAATCAACGTTTCTTTTGGCACATTGAAAGGTGTTCTAAAGTTGTTTGGCAACATTTTTACTTCCCTCTCTTATTTCAAAGAAATTTTAAATGAAGTTTGATCCACATAATTGTCTTGCTTTTATTTTCAGCTCACTCTCGACATTTTCACGAGGGATAAGAAGTCTGAATTCTCAGTTCTGGTTGATCGTGCAACTCGAGGAGCCAGCACCGAGGATGGAGAACTAGAGGTAATGCTCTATAGGTTCACAAAGTGCCTCTTCCTTTTTTTTGAATATAGTATTGAGCTTTGTGATCTAGTTTCCCTTGATACGGGCGTATTAAAAGAATTACCCTTTTTGTCATTCTCAAGGCGAATGATCTTTGATAAGTATGACGGACTGGTTGGATCCCTTGAGGAGACAGTGTGTGTTCAGACTAAATGTGAAGGACTCACGGTACCATAGTACAAATCAGTGGTACGTTATGCTTTGCGTCCTTTCTGCCTTTTTGGTTAATGTTTATATGCGGAATGCATTAGCCAATTCTATATTTAGAGGGGAAAATCAAGTGGAGGGCTTTGCATATAACCTGTCGGGATTCAATGTAGACTTGGATGTGGACATAACTGTTCTAATCAGCCCCAAATAATCCTTCGTTGGACATATAAATGGTCAAGATTAAGAAGGGTGGGTTTGAAACTAGGAGAAGGAAATACAAGGTTTCTACTTATGCTCTTTCTCAAACACTGCATTACATTCCATTTGCTCTTCCCAAGATCCAAATGGGCTCTTAGAGAAAGGACCACCCAAATATATCCACTGTGGTAGTATCCGATGCATATAGATGACCTTGATACATATGACTTCTTTTACACTCAAAGTGGTAATATTTCAAGAAGCAAAAGCAGAAGAATTTGAAGTTTAGAAATGCATGTTTCCATGCTTATAAACCATGAAGCACAACGTAGACATAAGATATGGATTTCTGGTATAAGTTGTCTTGTTTAATGTTTTTTTCTTTGTAGTTCCTGATGGGTCCGACCCAGATCAGGCCTAGCTCAAAGGCTTAATTCAGAAATGCAGACTAGGCCCAACTCAAATATACAGGCCAACTCCACCATAAAATCAAGGATCAGTCTCGCCATCTTGAAAGACTCAGTCTACAACTATCACACGAGGAGATCTTCATGGGGCACAATCATTGGGTGCATGATGCCACCTTCACAGAATTGCCTCGCCTGTTACGAGAATGGCGTCACCTCCATCAAACTACCTCACCTGTTACGAGAGTAGCGCCTCAATCTGTTAGGAGGCGCCTATAAATCGTAAACCCCACCTACACAAGGGAGGCATCTCTCATATCTCATTCGCATCTAAGCACTCTACACTTCTTGAGCAATAAAACTCTCTGGCCACTATAGCCCTTCATAGTGCAATAGGTCACTTTGACCGAACTACTTAAATTGTGTTGACTCTCCTTCTTAATTACTGTATTTAATACTTGACAGGTGGTGCATAAACACATTTTGTGCATCATTAATTTGGGGCCGTCTGTGGGAATGACTTAGTTTTCACCCCAACTATTTTTGTGTGTTTATGGCTATTACGACTAGATCCATGAATCAACAAATAGAAGATGATCAACAACACCAGGAAGAGGTCCTACCCCCGCTAGCAAATGCCATCCCTAAACCACAACAAAATCTGTTGGAGACTCTACAACTGTTGGTGAACCAAAACTAGCAGATCCTCTAGTTGATGCTCGTTGGGCACCCTCAAGGAGGGGAAGCACTCCAGGTACCCCGACTCCCCATTCTAATGTGCCAGCTCCATCCTCCCACACTAGTGACCCTCCTTTCCAAGACGACGAGGGGAAAACTAGTATGTGGATCACGAGAGCCACTACAATGACCATTTGAAAGGCGTCCCCAAATATTGGGACAAAAAAATCAAAGAAGTGTAGAACCAACTTGGCAACGTCTTCAACACCATGAAGGCGCGAGGGCCTAAAACAGTCGAGTACCTTATAAGGCCTACTGACACACCCTTTTTAGCTGATGTGACCAATAACCCTCTCCCCCAAAGTTCAAGATGCCAACTGTGGAAGCTTTTGATGGCTCTAAAGATCCACTAGACCATCTTGACACCTACAAATCCCTGATGCAGCTGCACAACTTACTTAAGGAGATTATGTGCAGGGTTTTTCCTGTCACCCACAAGGGATCTACTCGCCAGTGGTTCACCAAGCGTATCCCAGCTTCCATCGACTCTTTGCTGAACTAAGCAAGTCTTTCGTTTCGCACTTCATTGGGGGGCACCGACACCAGAAGCCTGCCACCCACCTACTCAGCATCAAGTAGAACCGGGATGAAAGTCTAAGGAGTTATCTCACTCATTTTAACGAGGAATTCCTCCAGATTGAAGAGCCTAATGACAAAGTTGTCATGGCGGCCTTCACAGAACATGCTATAATTACTATCAAAAGCCTAGAAATACATGAACGCCGAGAATGTCGTCAAAGCTAGGCGAGCTAAGTCCTCACGTAGAGGAGAATACAAAAAATAGAGATAATCCTAGCAATTTCAGCATCTAATGATACTGGAAGTAGTACTCACCTTTAGAACTATGATTTCATCCATTCAGAATGAAGGTTGTCATTTCCAACAAATAGAATATGGCACATAAAAATTCTATTTCTTCACTAATTTGTGGTTGAAATTCAAATTCAGTGGAAATATGCATTTTTTAGGCAAATTCAATGCCCAACCCATAGTAGGCTGTTTAATTTTGATAGATCTCAAAAAACATACCAATATTCACAAAAAAAAAAAAAAAATTACCCCAAATGGACAACTGAGCATAAAGTTATGGTCATTCACAAATTTTTCCACTTCTTCATGCTTTTCTAATACTCCACCAACGCCCAGTACCAAAAACTAGCCAAGCACCCACCGTCTAGGCGCCAGCGCCCACGCCAATGTGCATCGTTGCCCTTACCTTGGTGTCTGCCTCCTCATCTGCCTGAGTGCGCCGTCCGTGCCTACATCGCTTGCCCAGCTCCTTTGATAGCTCCCCTAACACCCAACATCACCCTTCTTGGAGCATCTTGCACCCTCACCTCCGATGCTCGACACACATGCTTCGCTGGCTCTGTCTTGCCAACACCCTCTAGCCACCATTATTGCCATCTCCCTCCTTCTCTCCATCTCTTTAGAGAGAGCCTCCCAAGTTTCCAGTAGCACGCCCTAACTCTGCCTCTGTTCTAGCGCGAGCAGCCTCAGTCTCTAACTTAGTGGCTCTCTCGTGAGTCACTTAAAGCTCGGCCAAACTCTATCTCTATTCTCACACAAGCGACCTTAGTCTCTAGCTTAGCAACTCTCTCGCGAGTTGCCAAAAGCTCAACCTAACTCTACCTCTGCTCTCACACAAGCAGTCTCACTCTCCAGCTTAGTAGCTCTCTCGCGAGTTATCAGAAACTCGGCCAAACTTTGCCTCTGCTCTCACGCAAACAGCCCGAGTCTCCAACTTAGCAGCTCTCCTGCGAGTCGCCAGAAGCTCGGCCTAACTTTGCCTCTGCTCTCACGCAAGTAGCCTCAGTCTCCAGCTTAATGACTCTCTCGTGAATCGTCAAAAGCTCAACCTTACTCTGTAACTACTCCCATGGAAGCAGCCTCAGTCTATAGAAACTCAAACTCAGGAGGTGCATCTCTCTCGTGAGCCACCCACAACTTTTCCTCTACAGCCCCGTTGTGTCTACCTATCCCTCACCAGAGTTTAGCTGCTAAAAAAGGACAAGGACAAGATTTTTTACTAATGCCCTCTCACCCAAATCCCATTGGGTTCTTGGTATGGGGGTAAATGATGGGTCTGGCCCAGACCAGGCCTAGTTTAAAAATACATACCAAACTCAACTCAAATATACAAGCCAAGCCCACCATAGGATCAAGGATCAATATCACCATCTTGAGAGACTTAGTCCACAACTATCACACGAGGAGATCTCTATGGGATGCAATCATCGGGTGCATGATACCACCTCGACGAAACTACTTCGCTTGTTATGAGAATGGCACCACTTCCACCGAATTACCTCACTTGTTACAAGAATGGCGCCTCAATCTATTAGGAGGTGCCTATAAATTGTAAGTTTCACCTACACAAAAAGGACATCTCACTCACATCTAAGCACTCTATACTCCTTGAGCAATAAAACACTCATGTCATTGTAGCCTTTCATAGTGAAGTAGGTCAACCTGACCGAACCACTTAAATTGTGTTGACTCTCCTTAATTACTACATTTAACACTTGACAGATGATGCATAAACATATTTTGTGCATCATCAGTTCCAATATTTAAGTATCGTTGTGTTGGTTCCATCGCTAGTCTTAGGGATTTTTAGCTTCACAAATATTTTATGAATTAGTTGTAAAAAAGAGTTAAGATATGACAAGAAAATTGGACAAGTTTCAAATATTGGTTGCCATATCATGTTTCTTGGGTCAGACTAGAATTTCAGATATCTACGGAAGGCTGAAGAATAAGTAGTGTGGCATCAGATATCAATACTACCTCTTAAAAAATGGTACTATTTTATTGTCATGTGTTAATTTCCATACATCAACGGGAAAAATTTTCTTCCAAGAGCAAGCTAGTCTTTCCCAAAAGCTATAGGAATCGATGTGTTGCATCTTATGAATGATCCATATGGTTTGTAGATTTAACAAAGAAAAGCTAATGAAAAATGAAAAGCTAAAGAATAGGCAATTCCTTGTATTTTCTTTCCCAGATAAATGAATTAGAAATTATGAATGAAAGAGAATGATAGAGATGAGGAAAATGGTACAGCGCAAGGGCTTTTGGTTAATGTATTCATATCATCCGTGAAGCCTATCTACCGATGATGTAGATATTCTGTTTACTGCTACCATTCTCAGTCTCACCTCACAACTTTGAAAGTCTACCTTGCATTGCTCTTAACATTCGTCAAACTATGAAAATAAACTAGCAGATAACATAGTCTACCCCTAGGGGTCAACATATGAGTGTGGTTGGTAAATGTCAATTCAAAAGTGAAATTTCATCCGAGTTTTCCTTTATGATAAAAAAGTCATGGAGTGCTTTTAGTTGGATGTATTTTCAATATTAGCATGATTTTTTTTTGTTTATAAGTTTCGAATGAGGATGGAGGGCCAATTGGTGTTCTATTTGTTGTAGTGATGGAAAATAACCACTAGGTTTTCTCTAAGATCTTGTTTCTAGATACTGTTAAATGGTATTAGCCTTGTTCTAGTTTGTCCTTTTGGTGTATGCCTCGTGTGCCCAAGCATAGCTCTTAGTTCTCCTTTATAAATGTCCATAGGTGCTACATTCTTTTCTCCATCTTATTACAAGGTGTGACCATCTAGCACATCCAAAATTGTGAAGGCTCCAACTCCACTAGAAGGCTACCCAATAGCCCACTCTAGTAGCCACCTCTATGGACGGTTGGACGGCTGAAATTTTGGCAAAGCTTGTCAGGGCACTAAATGAGTTTCCCTCCTTTCTTGACTTTTTGACTAGAAACTCCCTATAAATAGGGAGCTTAGTGAAGGTCATAAGTATGCTCAAGATTAGAGGAAGAAATAGAGAGAGAGAAATTCATGAGAGATCTCACTTTGTGAGAATTTTGTATAAATTCTTGTATTTTATTTCAGAGAAAAATAAAAAATTTCTCTTTTGTTTATACCTTGTTTGTGGTGTATTTTCGCCCATGGTTAACCAACAAGTGGTATCAGAGCTTTGGTTGGGTCACCAAAATTTTTTTCCAACTCATTGTTTTTGTTCGTATGGATTCTAAACGAATTCAAAATCAAATATTTAGTGCACCATTGGATTCCCCTCGTCGAAACGAGTCAAACCCCATTGGCCTCACATCAATTCGACGTCGAACACCCTCCCACACTCCTCACCGGAAGTTGTCGGTTGCAGGAGAAGACAATCAAAGCTCGCTAGAATTGCTGCCAGAAGTTCGACGGGAAAGTTTGCCAGACCGGTGACCGGAGGAAGGTTGAAGACAAAGGAATATTCTATTCCTTCAAAGAATATTCTACCTCAGTCAAAGAATATTCTCAGAGCATATTCCATCCAGTCAAAGAATATTTCCAGAGAATTTTCCATCCATATTCCATTAGCATATTTTGTCAAGTTTAACAGAATATTTCGTTAAGTTACCAAAAATTTTTGAGCCAGTTTTGAGCTCATTTTAGCTCCGTTTTGGTGAACCAAGACTCTTTCTCAACTATTTCAATCATTCCGAACGTAATAGTGCACTCCATTTTGCAAAATTTAGGCCCAAAAAATTTTGATCAAGACATTTAGAGCCTAAAACCTCAAAATTTCCATGGAGGAATCAACATCGGGAGCCATGATAAAACTTACTGCCTCCAATTATACACTCTAGAGACCTCGAATGGAAGTTCTTCTAAGTTGTAAAGACTTGTATGATCCCTTGGAGGTAAAAGATGTAAATTCAGATTTGACAAAAGAAACGGAGTGGAAGAAATTAAATAGAAAAACCATCTATCAAACCAGATAATGGATTGACAACAGTGTATTCCACCATGTTGCACAAGAGACTGATGCACTTATCCCCTAGAAGAAGCTGGAAGACATATAACAGGCCAAGATTGCTCGGAATAAATCCCTTTTGATGAGGCAGTTTGTGAATCTGAAGTTCAAAAGTGGAACTTCAATTGCCGAGCACACTAATGAGTTCCTAAGTCTGGTAAATCAATTATCATCGATAGAGTTGATCTGGGGGATGAAGTTCAAGCTCTCTTGTTTCTCAGCTCTCTAATAGACAGTTGGGAGATGCTGGTTGTCTCTCTCAGTAATTTAGCTCTGGGAGAAAAACTTATCATGTCAACAGTTAAGGATGCCCTGTTCAATGAGGAGACCAGAAGAAAGGATGTTGGCATTGACCAGTCAAATTTCCTCGTCACTGAGAGTATAGGCAAACAGTGAAGAGGTAATAGAGGAAGGAGTAAGAATAGAGGAAGGTCACAAGATCTAGGGAGATCAAATGATGGAGGAAGACCAACATACAAGTGTTACCATTGTGGCATGCAAGGCCACATGAAGAAAAACTGACGCAAGTTGCTACGAGAGCAAGGCCAAGGCAGTAATTAGCCAAAGAAATAGGACGGAGAGATGCTAGTCACTTTCTCAGAGGACGTGACCATTCTTTCTGTTAATGAGGAGACATGCCTTCATTTTTCAACCATGATGCTGAGTGGGTGGTAGATATTGCAGCTTCATACCACGCCACTTCTCACAGTAATTTCTTCTCAACATACAAAGCTAGAGACTTTGGTATGGTGAGGATGGGAAACACCAGTTCTTCCAATATTGACCTTCAGCTAAATCTAATTTTTGGGATAGCCCTTGACAAACAGGGTTACGATAACCAATTCAACAATGGCACATGAAAACTCATGAAAGGTGCCATGGTTGTTGCCCGAGGACATATTTGTGACACACTTTACAAGACCCGTGTAAAGGTTTGCTCAGACAGCCTCAATGTAGTTTAAAATGAGGCTTCACCAAATCTATGGCACTAGAGACGCAGTCACATCATAGTTACCAAGGATGTTTCTCTAAATCCTTGTGATCATTGCTTGTTTGGAAAACAACATCGAGTCTCGTTTAGTTCCTCTATGAAGAGGAGATTAGAGTTGTTAAGCCTGATACACTATGATGTTTGCGGTCCCTAGAGGTGGAATCATTAGGCGGTAATAGATATTTTGTGACCTGTATTAATGATGCTTCATGGAAGGTATGGGTTTACTTCCTAAAAACGAAGGACCAAGTACTTGAATGTTTCAAAAGATTTCATGCCATGGTAGAGCGGGAAACAGGAACGAAGCTAAAGTGTCTCCGAATAGACAATGGAGACGAATATATTTCCAGAGAGTTTGAAGTATACTATGAAAATTATGGTATCAAACATGAAAAGACTGTTCCACGTACACCAAGCACAATGGAGTAGCGGAGAGGATGAATCGAACCATTATGGAAAGAGACCGATGCATGCTTAGTATGGCAAAGCTACAGAAACCATTTTGGGGTGAAGTTGTTCGTGCCTCCTATTATCTGATAAACAGATCACCATCAATACCATTGAATTTTGATATTCTAGAGAAGGTGCGGTCTGGTAGGAATTCCTCACATTCCCAGAGAAGGTATGGTCTGGTAGGAATCCCTCATATTCTCATTTAAGAATATTTGGGTGCAAAACATTTGCACATGTATCCAAGGAGCAAAGGCAGAAACTTGATGTCAAGACTACTCCGTGCATCTTTATAGGCTATGGAGATGAAGAATTTGGATACAGATTATGGGACCCAAAGGCCAAAAACATCATCAGGAGTAGAGACATGGTGTTCCATGAAAACTAGGCGTATGAGGACTTTGAAAATCGCACAAAGTCCAGCAGTTCTAGTTTCGGTGCACAGGACATTGTTCCAAATCCTACACCGTTACAGTTAGCCACAAATAATGATGAAATACAGGATGTAGCTACAAAAGCAGAACAAGATGCTGAAGAAAGTGCTGAGCAAGGAGAGCAACAACCCCCTCCACCAAATGTTGCAGGACCATCACAGCAATCAGATGATGGAGTACCTCATATAGTCACAAGCCTCAATCACGAAGATCTAAAAGATGACGCATTCCGTCAAGTAGATATCCAGAGTCAGACTATATTCTGCTTACTAATGAAGGGGAGCCAGAGAGCTTCCAAGAAGCACAAGCTTATACGGATAAAGACTAGTGGATGCAAGCCATGCAAGATGAGATGGATTCCTTGCAAAAAAATCAAACTTATGAGCTTGTGAAACTTCCAAAAGGCAAGAAAACACTGAGGAATAATTGGGTGTTCAAGTTGAAGAAAGACGGCAGTGGGAAACTGGTGAAGTATAAGGCTCGATTGGTCATAAAAGGATTCCAATGGAAGAAAGGAATTGACTTTGACTAGATTTTCTCACCAATTGTTAAGATAATCTCAATTTGAGTCATTCTTGGATTAGTAGTCAGTTTAAACTTGGAGCTTGAACAAATGGACGTGAAGATAACATTTCTTCATGGAGATTTGAATGAAGAAATCTATATGGAACAACTCGAAGGTTTTAAGGTTCCAAGAAAGGAAAATCTGGTCTACAAGTTGAAAAAGAGTTTGTACAGTCTCAAGCAAGCGCCTAGACAGTGGTATAAGAAGTTTGACTCATTCATGGTGGGTTAAGGCTACAAGAGGACTGCTACAGATCAGTGTGTTTACGTTTAGAGATTCTCGAATGACAATTTTGTTGCACTCCTACTTTATGTTGATGACGTGCTGATCGTCGAAAATGATGCAATAAAGATTAGCCAGTTAAAGAAAGAACTGTCCAAGTGCTTTGACATGAAGGACTTAGGCCCAGCTCAATAGATACTAGGCATGCAGATTGTTCATGATAGGAAAACCAAGAAATTGTGGCTATCACAGGAGAAATACGTTGAACGAGTGATCCAGAGGTTCAACATGGATACTGTCAAGCCATTCAGCATCCCACTGGCTAACCATTTCAAGTTGAGCAAGAATTTATGTCCCTCATCAAAGAAGGAGGTAGAATATATGGCAATGATTCCTAACTCTTCAGTGGTTAGGAGTCTATTGTATGCAATAGTGTGTACAAGGCCAAATATTGCCCATGCAGTAGGCATGGTGAGCAAATTTCTTTCAAATCTAGGGAAAGAACAGTGGGAGGTGGTCAAGTGGATTCTCAAATACCTTAAGGGTACATTAAAGATATGCTTTTGTTACGAGGGAGTTGAACCAATTTTGGAAGGTTATATAGATTCAGATATGGCAGGAGATCTTGATGGTAGAAAATCTACATCATGATTTTTTTACACTTTTGCAGGGGGAGCTGTGTCATGACAATCAAGGTTGTAAAAGTGCATTGTTTTATCCACGACAGAGGCAGAGTATATTGCTGCAACGGAAGCTGGTAAGGAAATATTGTGGTTAAAGCAATTTTTCCAAGAACTAGCTAGGTATTAAGTAGAAGGAATACAAGGTGTATTGTGATAGTCAAAGTGATCTGTACTTGAGCAAGAACTCAATGTACCATTCCTGGATGAAAAATATTGATATTCACTATCATTGACTACGCGAAGTGATGGAGCAACAGTTATTAAAACTAGTGAAGATCCTCACAAAGGAGAATCCAGCAGACATGTTAGCAAAGGTCGTTACTCGGGAAAAGCTTGAGCTATGCAGAGACATAGTCGGGATGAATGTCTGATTACATTCTCTTTTGATGGTTCTAGAGGGGGAGATTTGAAGGTTCCAACTCCATCAGAAGGCTACTCAGTAGCCACCTCTATGGACGGCTTGATGGTTGGATGGCTGAAATTTTGACAAAGCTTGTTGGGGCATTAAATGGGTTCCCTCCTTTCTTGACTTTTTAGCTTGAAATTTCCTATAAATAAGGAGCTTAGTGAATGTCAGAAGTATGCTCAAGATCAGAGGAAGAAACAGAGAGAGAGAGGTTTGGGAGAGATCTCATTTGTGAGAATTTTTTATAAATTCTTGTATTTTATTTCCAGAGAGAAATAAAAATTTCTCTTTTGTTTATATCTTATTTGTGATGTATTTTTGGCCCTGGGTAACCAACAAATTGGCATGGGTTTATTCACTTTTTTTTTTGGTCTTGTAAGAACATGTTGTAGTTTAAGTAAATTATTCGAATTTATTTACCAATAAAAAAAATTATTCGAATTCCAAACTAAAGGATATTATTTCAGTCTTCTGTTTCTATTCTTGCAATTCTCAAGAAGTTGACTTTTCTATTGGTCCCTGCTTTAGAGAAAAAATATAATCTTTAGAACAAATATGATCTTGATTACATCTTTTTTCCCTAGATTCTATTTTGGTACCAAAAAAAGGCATCAGAACAATAATCTAGATGTATTACTCTCAGGGTTTTGAAAATCGGTCGTTACGTAACAGTAACGGCGTGTTCCGATTCCGTTACGATCCGCTATAACGGAGGGAATGAAATTCACAGCTGTAACGGCCGTTACCATTTCGTAACGCCCATAAAGGCCATTTTGACCCGTTACAACCCGAAAATTTGAGTATAAAACCCAAATTTCAGCCCCAAAAATAAATTTGAGCCCCAAATTCAACCAATTTCTCTCATTTTTTATCCTTCACTCAAATCCATGTTTCGATCTACAAAATCTTTCAAACAAAAACTCACATGTGATCAGATCTGTGTTATCTTTCAAAAGTTTTCTAGATCTTCCAAAAGTTTCAGCCCTTGCTCGAAAACTTGACCAGATCTATGGTCTTTTCCAGTTGCTATGGTCGTTGCTTCTTCGGACGATCGAAGACAACTCAATCGATCTCCTGTTCTCCATCGCTCCATCGTGGTCTCGTCTCCTAGGGGTAAGTCGTTGCTTTTTTTTTTTTTTTGGGTTTGGTTTCTTTTCTCTGTGGATGTAATGACTTAGAGTTAGAGAGTTAAGAGTACCCACCAACCACCGACTTACCTACTAGTCCACCACAGGTCCACAACCTCTTTTTTTTTTTTTTTGTTATGTCTTTGTTTTTTGTGGATGTAATGATTTATCCACCACTGACTTACCCATTGTCTCATTCTCTTTTTTTTTTTTTATAGATGCAATGACAGTGAGTTCACCACCTTTATTTTTTTATTTTTTATTTTTTTTTACTTTTTAATGACGTAATGTTATCTTATCTCTTTAGATCTTTAGATATTATAAATTTATAATTGTGTGTTTCAGATATATTTTTGGTCAAATTTTTAATTAAATAATTTTAATATAAATTATTAATTATTTTAATGGAGTTTACATGTGTATCACAATTAACGGTGTCAATCGTGTCATGTTCGTGTCAAGAGTCAAGATCCACAAAAAAAAAATTATTGTGTTCTAATTATTAGACATTAGTCTAAATTATTTATTATGCGTATTTAATAATCGTGTCAATTTTATAATCGTTTGTGTCGGTTTCGTATCAACGGGTCAGAGTTAACACCCTTAATTACAATTAACTAATTTTAGTATAGGCACTAATCATTTTAATGAATGTTTTGAGGGTTCATAATTCATTAATTATTTAAAATAAAGATTGTGTATCACTGTGTGTCTTACCATTCACTAATTTTATTTGGAGTACATAGAACATACATGTGGTAGAATAAATAACTATAAATTAATTTGTTAATCCATTTAATATATTGATTTATTATTCATACATGACGCATACTTTTTTTGTGATAGAATTGGAAATGCCTCGACATGGCCCAGTAGAAGGTTCACAAAGCAATCCCAGTGATGATATTGGTTGGAACTTTGCGACAATGGCTACCAATAGACATGATGCAGTATATATGTTTTGTAAAAAAATCATTAAAGGTGGTATTACACAAGTGAAAGAGCATTTGGCAGGAAAAAGAGGTAATATAACATCGTGCCTCGATGTGCCACGAGAAGTCAAGGAACAGATGATGAAACATCTTCAAGAAAGTAAAGATAAGAGAAAAGATAAACAAAAAAGGAGGGAAGAATTGGAATTCCATCTGAAGGAGACCGTGGTTGGGGATCCTAGGTATGTGGACTTGGGTGATGATTCAGATTCTAATCCTGAGATGGCATTCGCGAGAAGAGAAAGTGTGGCACAATATCAATTTGAAGAAAGTCACAGACGTAGAAGTGTACATGTGCCACAGTATAACGTGGGAGGTAGTTCTGATAGTGGGGGTAGTTTTAGAGGTACAGATGGAGGTAGGTTAAGACGATCTCATTCAGTTTGTGAGAAGGATGTTGATGGTAGTGCTCGACATTGGATTAATTATGATACTCCTGAAGCTAGATTAAGGGAGATGGATCCTAATCTTCTTAGAAATAAAAGTTCTAAGCAGCCAAAGATAAATTCAAATCACCAAAAGATTAGAAAGGAAAGGTAAGGAGATATTTTTTCCAAATTCATGTTATATAACCATTTGCCTTTTAATGTAGCAGAGTCTCCTTGGACTCAACCAATGCTTGACGTTGCTGCTGAAGTAGGAAAAGGAGTTAAAGGTCCTAATTCTTATGAGGTGTCTGAGATATATTTGAATAAAGAAGTCAATGCAATGAGGGAGTGGATTAAGTCTTTTCGGCCTACATGGAAAGAGAGGGGAGTTACTATCATGTGTGATGGATGGACTGGTCAAACACGAGATCACATCATCAACTTCTTGATATATTGTAATAAAGATACAATTTTTCATAAGTCTGTTGATGCATCTAATGTGGCAAGTAGGACTTCAGATTACTATTTTCGTTTGTTAGATATGGTTGTTAAAGAGATTGGACAATAATATATTATCCAGATAGTGACTGACAATGAAACAGCTCTTAAGGCTGTTGGAAAGAAGTTGATGGAGAAAAGACCATGTTTGTGTTGGACAGTGTGTGCGGCACATTGTATTGATCTTATACTAGAGGACATTTAAAAAAAAAAATATGTTGCAAAGGTCCTAGATGATGCAAAGTCTATCACAAGCTTCATTTACAATTATCCAATGGTATACCATTTGATGAAAAAATATATAAATGGTAAAGAATTGTTACTCCTTTCAATTACCAGATTTGTCACAAATTTCATTGCACTTGAGAGTATTATTAGGCAGAAAGATAACCTAAAGGCTTTGTTCACTTCTGATGACTATAAGGCAACTAGTTTTGGGAAGATGAAACCGGTCCTCCTAGTGACGTGAAAATTTTGATTATGGGTAAAGACTTTTGGAAGAGAGGTAATGAAGTTTTGAATGTTCAAGAGTCATTGGTTAGGGTGTTAAGGTTAGTAGATGGAGATGAGAAACCTACAAAGAGTTTTATATATGAAGCAATGGATCGAGCAAAGTTGGCTATTAAAAAAGATTCTCGATATTGGGTTGACTATTGGAAGATTATTGATCGTCGGTGGTCTGTTCAGTTACATCATGATTTGCATGTTGCTGGTAAGTATGGACTACAAAGTTATGTTTTCATTACTTTTATGAAATTTACATGTTATGTGTGTGGATAAATAAGTAGTCATAATGAACTAAAAATTAATATTTATATATAAGTAGGTTACTTCTTGAATCCACAATTCCAATATACTACTACCAGCTCTAGGGAGACGTTCCGAGAAACAATGGATGGAACGCAGAAAGTAATACAAAGATTGGAGCCGAACATTGAATGTCAGATTAAGGCAATAAAGCAGGTATGCAATGCTTGTTTACTTACAATTTTATTTATTATTTGAATGACATGTTATCTAATACACGTTCTTTCACAATTATAATGTATGTAAATGTTTTTGTTTCGGGATAAAGCAGAAACATTTGGATCAAATATTGCGCAAGCAGCAATTAACAAAACAAATCCTGGTAAGCTAAATTACAATTTATAATATGTAGTCAATGTATATTTATTCATATGTGAATTCATAAAAATTTATTTTATGCAGCTGAATGGTGGATTCTTTATGGCTCATGTGCTCCTAAGCTTCAAAGTATAGCAATTAAGGTACTAAGTCAGACTACTTCATCTTCTAGTTGTGAGCGTAATTAGAGCACATGGAGTCTTATTCACACCAAGACAAGAAATAGGTTGAAATATGCTAAACTCCAAAAGCTTGTTTTCATTCACTATAATATGAAATTGAAAATTAGGCATACTGTACGAAAGAACCAGCAAGAGATTGAGAATAGTTTTAATCCTATCAATTTTGATTACATATTTCATGAAGATGATCCCTTGAATCCATGGTTAGAAGAAAAGGAAGAACCATTGATGCCATTGGATAAGGAAACTCGCTCTTGGATGAATTCTTTTGGTGAAGATGATGATAATGAATGCATACATCTTTCTGAGTCATTTGATAACCAAGGCTCTGATTCTAGTCGTGTGTCGACTGAAAGCGATAATGGTGGTGGTAGTAGCAATGATGATGATGATGGTGGTGGTGGTGGTTGCGGTGATGGTGATGGAGGTCATCGGGTTGCTAGTCTAACCCA
This sequence comes from Ilex paraguariensis, assembly GCA_963454935.2. Lineage (NCBI taxonomy): Eukaryota > Viridiplantae > Streptophyta > Magnoliopsida > Aquifoliales > Aquifoliaceae > Ilex > Ilex paraguariensis. The sequence continues at coordinate 99,027 of CAUOFW020005680.1, read as the reverse complement.
AATTTATGGTTATAATTGTGAGGATAATCTTCCAGCTCAAGGTGATACTAGTGGTCATTATCATGATTCACCGTTTCGCGGGGATCATGGACTTAGTGTAGTTAGAGTTGATCCAGAAGCTTATGGTCAAGAATCACGGCATGGAAAAAAAATCAAGCAGAAATACGAGAAATTAGTATGAATATGAAGATTCCTCGTCTAGTGTTATGTGGAGTTTGAGTGATCTCACTCTTAGTGATTCATCATATGGTAGTGGTAATGAAAACTATCAATCATCAGGCTATCCAGCTGAAAATTATAGACCCTACCCTTATAGTTATTCTCCTCAACACTACCCTCCACCGTTACATCCCCAAGATAATTCGTTAGGGCTTTTGAACCCTAACAATTACTTGACATTGCATACATATGGAGAGCAGTCATGAGAAGATGGAGTTGAATTTGGAACATTTACTTATATGTTGCCCACATGATGGAATGATGATAGTGGAAGTAACCAAGATCAATCTCAATCTTAAAGTTTGGATCCTCCGCGTCGTTCTTTTTTGTGGTGAGATTGTTGAAAGGTAATGCTATTGCTTTCTCTTTTTTATTGTAGTGTACAATTCTAAAAATCATTTTGGTTTTATCAATATGTTTCATTTAATAAATTGTTAGATTTGTAATTGTGCATTTTATTTGTTCAATTGCTGCTAATGGAAAGGTCATTGATGCATAGTGACTTAAGAAATATTATTAATACTTATAATATTTTATTATTATATTTATGATATAATAAAATGCACTAAATCACTAAACACCCATATTTGCATGATTTTAAGTTGAAACATGTAAATATTCATGTTTTATGGTAGGTTGTGAGTTGGAAAAAAAAATTCACGTATTCGGTTTCCGTTACCGTTACGTAACTCCCGTTTCATCCCGCGTTCGTTATAATATTACCGTTACCGTTACGGTGACCGTTACCATTATTTAGAACCATGATTGCTCTTGATCATAGTCTTTAGTGGCGATGCATTTGTGAAACAGATGTCCGTCACTGGAGCTCTTCAGATTTCAGTGCTTCTCAAAAAACTTGTGTTGTCCGTTATTTTCTTTGGAAATTTTGATCAGGTCCTAGGAAATTATTTTAAGAGTATCAACCAGATAGGTGCCGGATCTTGATGGCGTCGGACAAGTGGCCAAGAAATTTACTGACCCCTTCTTTTAGCTTTCACACATGAGGTATGCTTGATTACAAGAATGAGAAATATGTAACATCATCTCATAGCCTATTTTCTGATAGGGTATTTGTTCGGACAGAAGTCAGAAGATTGGAAAGCTTCTCATCTGATAAAGGCCACGTTCATGGATGCCAGCTGTAGTTTACCTCTTAATGTTGCATTGATTACTCTTCAGGTGATTGCATTGCATGCAATAATGCATGATTTAGGTGATCTCCCTCTAATCTTGGTTTTGCAGGAGTTGGATGATGGAAACGTTCTCCTCCGTTTGGCACATCTATATGAAGTAAAATTCCATTTACTACCTTGTGCTATCCTTCCATATTTTCTCTGAAGCAAGCAAAACAAAAGCTAGTCAGGATACATTTACAATTCAAGCTGAGGAGAATCTCAACCCAGTTACTCGTCTCTCTGACGATAGGTTTCTTAACAATCTTCCTCTAGCCAGTTAGGTTACACAATCAAAATGAATCTTATATTTGAGAAATTGCAGCTGAGTTTACCATGTTTATAGGAAAAAAGAAAGCATGACCTCTAATATAACCCACCTTCATTCAACTTATGCTGCCGAAAATGCAGTAGCTACCCTACATATGCTGAAAGCTCTACTCAGATTTTTCTTCCATGATTATGAAAGAGCAATTTTCATCATTTATAGACTATTAGATCAGATACTAAATGGGTGATATCTGATGGGACATTTTCAAATACTCCAAGATGAAAACACGTGTCATCGGCATCAGTAAATTCTTATTACTGTAATCACGACATGTACCCGTTGGATCACAAGTCCCTCTTCCCCCGAGGTACTATTCATAAGAATCAATGACACCCAGTACGTTTACGTACCGACACGTATCCCTCGGGCGGATATGGGATACATCGGTCCCTGCATGTACCACTCCCCTCGGTACCGAGATGTACCGTCTAGGATGGCGTTCTCTGCTCCTGCACAGGCTATTGATGTACAGGTCGCTAGCCTAGGCTAAGCTAGATTAGTCATCATGATCTCGTCTTACACAATTGGTTTCAGAAGGCACAGGAAGGCAGAAGACATAGCCAATGGGGAATGGGCGCATGGCATATTGTGTCACATCAGAGACAAAAAGACCTGATGCCCTTGCTGACACACCACTTGGGAAAGCAAGCATTTAATTAGACCATTCCGTTGATGAGATAGCATTTAATGCGATAAGACTCGGAAGAGAATGGTAATAAATGTCCCTGAGACTAAGCATTTATTACACCCTTGCCGAGAGGAGCTCATTAAACATTCAGCAGGCCAATGACGCAGCATTGGTTGCTCGGGGTCCCGAGCAGTTAAGAGAAAAGACATTCCTCATAGGAATCAGTGTGCACGTTGTCCGTATCTAATGATCACCTACTGACCACACTGACAGCAATCATGAGTTTTTGAGGTATAAATACTCCTCGCAAAAGGCAAGACGGTATGCAACAGAAAAACCTTTTCTCAAATCTATACTCAGTGTTTTCTTCTTCCTCTTTCTCAAAAATTGACTTGATCGTCGGAGGGAATACGCCAGAAAACACTCCGGCGCCCTTCTAACTTGTCTTTCTCTATTCCAGGAACATCCCTCAGCCTCACTGGACCGTTCCTTTGATCCACGAAAGTCACCCATTATCTTTTCAGGCCACCAACGGATCTCAGCCCGCTCCAAATAGCCTAGGGTGACCGTTTGATTGACTGACTCGAGTTCACCACGAGAGAGATCTGTTCTCGTGTTTATATTGTGCAAGATCATGCACGCACAATCTGGCACCGTCTGTGGAAAACAACAAGTTTTCCTAGTTTCTTCTCTATAAAGAACAGTGACCATGATGAATACTCGACAAAAAGAGAAAGGTCCCCAGCAAAGAAGTCTCGATTTACAAGCTCCTCGTCATAATGGAGGGAAGGGTCACGCTGATGACAACAAAAACGTCTCTATTCAATCAAGGGAGCTTACTCCTCAAACCAGTATGGGCATCAGGTCAGGAGGATCTGCCCCCTTGGCTCGTCAACTGGCGGAGGTGATCGAAGAAAAGTTTGGAGATCGATTATGACAGTTGGAGAAAGACAATGTGAATGTCCTAAGCTGGCTCAACGAATTCGCCGCCTCCAGCGAAGGGTCGAGGGACTCATTCCTTTCTCGTGGACTCCCCGCCCGGGAGGTAGAAACAAAGGATCTGAGGAATCATTTAAATAACAAGGCAGAAAGCTCCAGGGCCCCAAAGCGACCAAGAGCCAACGAGCACCCTCTTAACAACCATTCCAGGAAGGCAAGACCTTTAGCCTTGGACGACCTCCGGCAAGGATTGTCAAGACGGAGGAAGGGAGATGAGTCCGAGGATGATTCAACCCTATCCACACGACGCCCAGGAAATAGGGGACCTATTGATGAACTCGGAGACTTCAGAAGACATCCCGTTGGGGAGAAAATTGATCTCAGAGCTCGGTTGGAATCTAGGAGAAAGAGTAAGGCTGTCCATGATGAGGACGAAGATGAGGTCATACAAACACCCTTTACCAGGGATATCGGAGAGATGGAGGTTCCAAAAAAGTTCGTCGTGCCGAGGTTCAAAACCTATGATAGGCGGTCCGATCCCGAAACCCACCTCAGGCAATACAAGCAAATGATGTCCCTGTATCATTCAGACTAACGGTTCCTCTACCGAGTGTTTCCCATGAGCTTGGGAGACTCTACGATGAAGTGGTTTGAGGCGCTTCCCCCCAACAGCATTGGATCATGGAAAGAACTGTCGAGGCAGTTCCTGGTTCGATTCATTACGGGGAGTAAGCGACCTAAAGACGTTGGATCATTGCTAACACTCAGACGGAGGGAATTCGAGACCCTTCGCCAGTACGCCATCCAGTACTGGAAAGAGGTTAATGAGGTAGAGGGCTGCTCGGAAGTCATGGCAGCGGCGTCTTTCGGGCTCGGCTTGGCGAGGGACACAGACCTGTACCGATCCCTGACCAAAAAGACTCCCTCGGATATAGGTGAGTTGATTGCCCGGATAAACAAGTACTCTAGAATCGAGGACGAGATGGGAAGCAGTAAAGGCAGAACCCTCCAATCTAAGAGAAAAGAGAGGGAGCAGGAGGATACTTCCCGAAAGGGACTGCTACCCCCTCCGGGGGGGTCATTCAAAGGAGTTCATACTATGTTCAAAGAACTCATCTACAAGTTGCTCCATAAGATCAAGCATGAGCCATTCTTCAAGTGGCCGCCCAGGATGCAGAGCGATCCCTCCACCCGTGATCAAAAGGTCAGGTGTTCCTATCATCGGGATTTCGGCTATCGCACCGACAGCTGCAGGATAAACAAATCTTTCTTGGAAAGATTGGTCCGAGACGGATACTTAAAAGAATATATAGAGCCCCAGTCGCAAGAGAGACGCACCCCAGTCCCGACCGAGGAGCCGGACAACGTCATAGATGTGATCCATATATGTCCGCTAGATCGCCTCACGTCCAAGGAACTCGAGTCCGATCTCAAGAGGGTAGCTTTTACAAGAAAGATAGTCAAGAATGATGGGGGGCCGCCCAGTAAAAGGGCTAGGATTGGCGAGCCGAGCATCACGTTCTCCGACGTGGACTTGACGGGCGTGGTGACTCCTCATAACGACGCCCTTGTCATAACCCTAAAGATAGGCAAGTTCGACGTCAAGAGGGTGTTGATAGACTCCGAAAGTTCCTCGGAAGTGATGTACTCTGACACTTTAAAACGGATGGGTCTTGGCCACAAGGACCTCACCAAGGACAGGACACCCCTCATAGATTCAACGGCTCGTTTGCCCTGCCCATAGGCAAAATCACATTGCTAGTTGTCATAGGTCCCTTCACCATCAACACCGAGTTTGTCATGATTGATACGGACTCTCCCTACAATGTGATCATGGGACGAGCATGGCTGCATGCGTTAGGAGCAGTGCACTCCACTTATCACCAGAAACTGAAATTCGCCACACCAGAGGGGATCATGGAGATCCAAGGGGACCAAGCGTCAGCAAAGAATTGTTTTTATTCAGCTGTTAGAGCAGGGGCTTTCACCCAAGAAAAGGGGCGTGCTCCGGAAGAAATCCTAGAAAAATAGCAATCACAGTCCGGGCGTCCAGGATGGATGACCCTCGGATTGACCCAACTGAACGGTCGGTGGAGGACCTTCGAAAGGTGCACTTGGTGGAAGGAGAAGAAGAAAGATACTTCTTAGTTGGAACCGCGATGCCCATAACCAAACAGGAGGGGATGATTGAGTTCCTGAGGGGAAATGCAGATGTGTTTGCTTGGAACGCAATGAAAATAATGGGAGTGGACCCCGAAATAATCACACACAACCTGCATGTTGACCCGGCACACAAACCAGTAAAACAAAAGCCATGACGCATGCCCCCGCACCACGCCTGAGCGGTCAACGAAGAGATCGATAAACTCCTAGAGGCCAATGCCATCTGGGAGGTACAGTTCCCGGAATGGCTGTCTAACACGGTCTGCGCGAAAAAAAAGGGGAGAAAATGGCGTGTCTGCGTAGACTTCACTGATCTAAACAAGGCATGTCCCAAGGACGACTACCCCCTACCAAAGGTGGACCAGCTAGTAGATGCCACTGCCGGATATGAACGCATGGACTTCTTGGATGCCCGAACAGGATATCACCAGATCCCTCTCCATCCCCGGATCAGGAAAAGACGGCGTTTATCACTCCAAAGGGAGTTTACTGTTACAAAGTGATGCCGTTTGGGCTAAAGAACGTCAGGGCAACATACCAAAGACTGATGAATCGGATGTTCAAAAAGCAGATCGGCAACACCATGGAGGTCTACATTGACGATATGTTGGTGAAGAGCAAACGAAGTTGTGACCACCTGGTAGATTTAACAGATACCTTCTCCACCCTCAGGAAATACGGGCTAAAGCTGAACGCTGCAAAGTGCGTTTTCGGAGTAGAGTCGGGTAAATTTCTCAGATATCTGGTGAGTCAGCGAGGAATCGAAGCTAACCCGGATCAGATTCAAGCAATCCTAGACATCCGGAGCCCCCGAACTGTCCGAGAAGTCCAAAAGCTCACAAGGATGCTGGCAACACTTAACCGTTTCATCTCACGCTCCTCAGACAAATGCAAACCCTTTTTTGGAGCCATCAAGAGGGCTGGGAAGGATATGTGAAGCCAGGGGTGCGAAGACGCCCTGGCTGGAATCAAGGAATACCTCAGGACTCTCCCGACCCTATCCGTCCCTATCCAGGAGGAAATGCTCTTCTTGTACTTATCCGTATCAGAATTTACCGTCAGTGGGGTACTTATTCGTGAGCATGAGCACTGCCAGAAGCCGATTTATTACATAAGCAAGGCGCTCTTGGACGCGAAGACAAGATACCTGCCCCTAGAGAAATTGGCTCTATCCCTGGTCACAACTGCAAGAAAACTGAGGCATTATTTTCAGGCGCACCCAATTACCGTCCTTACCGATCAGCCCTTAAAGGCCATTTTGAGGAAGGCAGACCTCTCCGGAAGGATTTCCAAGTGGGCAGTGGAGCTGGGGGAACACGACATTCATTTCAAACCTCGAACCGCTATAAAGGGTCAGGTGTTGGCAGACTTCATAGCAGAGTTTTCAGGAAAACATCCCGTTCCAGAAAGACTGCCTCCTCCCGGTATAGCGTCCCCAACGAATTGTGAGGGATCACCATGACTTTTATGTGTGGACGGTTCGTCAAACAGTAAGGGGTTCGGGATCGGTATCTTACTAGTCTCTCCAGATGGGATGGTCGCGGAGCAGGCCGTTCGGCTAGGGTTCAAAGCATCCAATAATGAAGCTGAGTATGAGGCTCTCATCTCAGGACTTCGGTTAGCTGAGGCAACTGGGGTTACAGACTTGATCGTACATTGCGATTTCATGCTGGTAGTCAACCAAGTTAACGGAGAGTTTGAGACAAGGGACCCTAGGATGAAGGCTTACCATCACAAGGCGACGATTGTAATCCGCAAATTCAGAAAGATCAAGATCAAACAAGTGTCCCGAGACAAGAACGCACATGCCGACGCCCTGGCTTGCCTAGCCTCGGCACTGGAATCCTGTCAGTCGCGCAGAATCACCATAGAATACCTTCCCACCTCCTGCATAGACCAAGCCCCCGAGACAATGGCTGTCCAGGGCACACACGAGCCGCCCAGCTGGATTGATTCCTTTCTCAGGTTCCTAATAACAGGAGATCTCCCAGAGTGTTCAAAGGAAGCCAGGAAGATAAAACTTAAAGCCCTGAGGTTTTGAGTCTCTCCAGATCAGAAGCTATATCGGAGGTCTTTCCCAGGACCTTACCTACTATGCATCCAGGAGGATCAGGTGGAAGGCCTCCTCTATGAGGTACACGAAGGAATATGCGGGGGGCACTCTGGGGGGCTATCCATGGCACACCACATCATGTCTCAAGGATATTGGTGGCCGCGGATGCAAAGGGACGCACACGCATATGTCCAAAAATGCGACCAATGTCAGAAGTTCTCCCCAGCAATTAGGAAACCTGCGGGGGACTTGCACCCCTTGACCAGCCCTTGGCCATTCGCTAAGTGGGGACTCGACCTAGTTGGACCCCTGCCTAAGGCTCCTAGAAACAGGAAGTTCTTCATTGTGGCCACAGATTATTTCACCAAGTGGGTTGAGGCGGAGCCATTGACTCACATCCGTGACATAGATGCTAAAAAGTTCATCTGGGGAAACATAATCATCAGATTTGGGATTCCCCGAGCATTTGTATCAGATAACGGGACCCAATTTACCGGCGGGCGTTTCAAGTCTTTTTGCGAGCAACTCGGGATCCGTAATCTCTATTCCACCCCTGCCTACCCCCAAGCCAATGGGCAGACAGAAGCCTCCAACAAAATAATTATCAATGGGATCAAGAAGAGATTGAAGAAAGCCAAGGAAAAATGGGCGGATGAGCTATTGAACATTTTATGGGCGTATAGGACCACCCCTCGGTCCTCGATAGGAGAAACCCCTTACTCCATGGCTTACGGAATGGAAGCAATCATACCTCTAGAAGTAGGGCTCCCGACCATAAGGATGCAAGCTTTCGACGCAGGGGGAAATGACCGTCAACTTGGACTAGATTTGGATCTAGTAGAGGAAAGAAGGGAGATGGCCGCCTTGAGAGTAGTCAAGTATCAGGAAAAGATTTTCCAACTTCATAACAAAAAGGTCAAGGTGTGAGAGTTTCAAATCGGCGATCTGATCCTCAGAAGGATAACGGCCAATATCTGTGACCCAACAGAAGGAAAAATGGGACCTAACTGGGAAGGGCCCTACAAAGTGATATCTATCGGAGGCTCTGGGTCATATAGATTAGAAGATATGGAAGGAAAACTTGTAATGCGACCTTGGAATGTGATGAATCTAAAGAAATACTATTTTTGAAGTATTATTTCCTTCAGTGCTTGCCAATGGTTAAATTACAAGGGTAAGGCCCTGGGGACAAAGTTCAAGGACTCCTACCCCCGAAGCAAAAATAGGAACAAGCCTTCTGGAAAGGTAAGGCCCTGGGGACAGAGTCCGAGGACTCCTACCCCCGAAGCAAAAATAGGAGCAAGCCTCCTGGAAGGGTAAGGCCTTGAGGACAGAGTCTGAGGAATCCTGCCCCCGAAGCAAAAACAGGAGCAAGCCTCTTGGAAGGGTAAGGCCCTGGGGATAGAGTCTAACGACTCCTGCCCCCGAAGCAAAAACAGGAGCAAGCCTCCTAGAAGGGTAAGGCCCTAAGGACAGAGTTCAAGGACTCCTGCCCCCCGAAGCAAAAACAGGAGCAAGCCTCCTAGAAGGGTAAGGCTCTGAAGACAGAGTTCGAGGACTCCTGCCCCGAAGGAAAAATGGGAGCAAGTCTCCTGAAAGGGCAAATCCATCAAGGCAGTCCGAGGAATACATCCCTGGGGAGGACATTACTCGAGAAGGGGAACGACACAATAATTATGAAGCTGAACTAATCTGTCGGATCAGCCAGGTTGTTCCCCGAGAATCCGAGCCATGGAGATATTACGTTACTACCGGTTATTACAGCATCAGTGTAAAAGAGATGATGAAATATATGGGATAAAATGGCTTCAGTAGACAATGTAAGTACTCGAAAGAAGCTTCATTTCAAAAGAGGGGCTTTGTGTCCCCAAGAGCTACAAGAGTAAAAGAAGAAAAAGTACAGTTCAAAAGAGAAAGAGCCTTCATCTAGCCCCGGGCATCTCCAAGACATCGCCGGAGGGGCGAATCAACGTAGAAAGGTTGAGCAGCTTCGGGGGTAGGTGGGGATAGGACCGAATCAGCGACAGTAGGAGCCTCAGGAATATTGTGGTCAGGTGCCGAGCCCAGCAAAGCCTCTGATGGGACTAAAATCACCACCTCGGGCAGGTCTACCAAAACTTGCATCGACGTTGGAGTCGCATCTTCGACAGCAATTTCGGCCTCGGCCTGTTCCATCTCAGCCGATTGCACGTAGTTATGCATCTGGAAGAACGGAGAGTCTAGAGGGACCCCGGCAGATCGGAGCGCCTCGTCCCACCCCTTCTTGAAGAACTCTCTGCTATTTTTCTCAAGAGCAGGCAGTACGTCATCGGCGAATTCCTCTCGGAGTTGTTCTTCGGACTTCCTGCTGTCTACCTCAACCCTGAGCTTGTCCAGCTCTTGAGTCAGAGCTAGACAACTCTCCTCTGAACTGACAGCCCTCTCCTCTACCGCAGAGAGCAGCTGCGTCTACTCTGTAATCCTCCTCTTAGCGTCGGCTAGGGCAGCACTTAGCTTTTCAGCGCCAACCTTCGCTAACTCGGCATCCTTGAGAAGTTGTTCGATCTGAGCAGCCTGCCTCGCGAGGGTGGAATCCCTGGCAGCTACATCCTCCTTAGCACTGGCCAGGGCTCCCTCGGCTTCTTCCTTCTGTTCTCGAACCCGCTGGAGGTCCATCCTAGCCACATGATACCGCGCCGCAATTATGGAAATCTGTTGGGTGGCCTGCAAAGGAAAGTGCTCGTCAAAAAAAAAAAAGAAAAGAAAAGCAGCTAGAAAGGACTGAAGCAAAGATGAACTTACCACACAGGGAATTCTGAATGATAGAGCAAAACAACACGTTCGTTGATCATCCCCTATGAGCCGCCATGTCGGCCTCGAAGTGCAGCGTCTCACTCACTGCGTTGGCAACATGGGAGTCTTGCAAAATGGAGTCGTCAATCCTGATCACTCGATTCATGTGATCAGTGGCCTGAGGATTCCACTCTGCGGCTTCCACCGTCTGCGGAAAGGGAGGGGGAGTCTGCCCCTGCTGCTGCTATGGAGGAGAAGGTAACCCACGGCTTCTCCCGCTTTGCTGCTGAGCGGAGGAGGCCTTGGATCCCCTGCCCAGGCCATCGTGTCTCTGTTTAATCCTTCTCTCCACCTCGACTTGAGGGTCTTGGTCACGCACTTGACCCCGACCAATGGCCCTTGAAGGTGGGGTGGCGCTAGTCCCTATAGGTGGGGCCCCACTGGTTGACCCACGCCCCCGCCTAGCAGCGAGGGCTTGCCTCTACCTCAAGAACCTCAGATCAATGCGGGGCGTGTTGAACATAGCTATCTCAAGGGCGTCCTCGGTGTCTAGAGATTGTAGGATTTGGAAGTCAGGCCACGAATCTCTCCCCGAAGTCCCCACCTCGGCGTGCGAAGGAACCAAATCCTCTCTAACCCCGAGCTCGTCAACTTCACCCTCTACTTCTACCTCCGTAGCCCGGTCGGGGGTCTTCCTCCAAATACTCCTCGTCCTCTTGCCTCACCGCCTGATCGAAGAGTTCAGACCACCGCGAAGGCTCGAAAGGCTAGGGAAGCTGTGAGAACTTTTTATATCTGGGAGTGTAATTCAGGAGGATGTGGGCAGTCCAGCCGAACCCGTCATCACCAGTAAATCTCCAAACGGTGACTAGGTTCGCAAAGTTCACCAAGGACTGAGATGGAGGAGCTGTTTCCCGAGTGGAGACGTCTGCACACACAAAAAGAGAGGGGAGGGAGTCATGAACACTTCTAAAAAATCTCAAGAACAAAATAATAGACCCGAAGAAGCTGACGTACTTGTCGTTCTCCATTCCAAAGGGCATAACAAGCCGTTGTACTCAAGACCAGCACCCCTCTACCAAGATCCCTTGAAGATGAGTAAGTCATCCTTGTACCCCTTGTTCAAGTCGGGAAGGTGAGTTACGAGGTACATGGATGGGTCCCTGGCTTTGAGGTAGAAGTTTTGTTGAGGCATGACTCTCAAGAGGGAGTAGCAAAAGAGGATATCGTTCAGCCAAACATTTACCCCGAGACGCTTGTTGAGCTCTAAGACTCCCATAATTATTCTGAAGACATTAAGGCAACACTGCCCGGGGAAGAGGTGGAAATGGGAGAGGAACTGGAGGAGTAGAGGGGGCAGAGGGAACCTAATTCCGCCCTCTATGACGGATTTGGTATAAAATGGCATCTCATCCTCGGCCCCGAGGGTACGGGAATGCAAAGCCGAATCATAATCCTCTATGTCTACATATTGGGGGATGCTGTACTTGACCCTAAACTTATTAATTTGCTCGCCCCCCTTCACTTTATACTTCCCTGGCCTCGAAGAACTGGCTTGAGGATTCTCGAGGGTAGGGGCGACGACAGGGCATCTCCAAAAAGTGATAAAAAGCAAAGAAGGAGGGGGTTTTCCCACGAAGATCCCCAAGGAGGCTTCCCAAGGATTGGTCGCTGAGTGGCAACCAGAAACGCCTCCAGTTATCAAAAAACCAAAAGGAACATAAAAACGAGAAGCAAATAAGAAACGGAGAGCAAAGAAAGGAAAGATACAAGGACTCACCAGAACGTAAAAAGGAAGTTTTTCTTAAAAACTTGAAGTGACTCCTTCCTCTAGAATGTTCAGAAGCAAGGATGGGTCTGCTGGCCTTGAGACTCCGGTGAAAGATTGGACAGTAGACAGCAAAAGGAAAGGGATCTTCGGCAAGGTTTTAGGCGAGGGCTCTCTAAAGAAATCCGAAATGGCAAAGTGAGAGAGGGAGAGAGGAAGCTCATTTATATAGTACCCATCACCATCATTTGGGCACGAAGCACGAAGAGGCACATTTAATGCGCACGACCTCCGAAGCAGGGGAAAACGGCTGAAGGCAATGATGAAGTAGTTGGAGTAGTTACAGAACCCTTCGTCTCCTTACGACGCGTGTTCTCGGTGTTAGGAGATCGAAGGCTGGGGGCAGTTGATGGGACATTTCCAAATACTCCAAGATGAAAACACGTGTCATCGGCATCAGTAAATTCTTATTACTGTAATCACGACACGTACCCGTCGGATCACAAGTCCCTCTTCCCCCGAGGTACTATTCATAGGGATCAATGACACCTAGTACGTTTACATACCGACATGTATCCCTCAGACGGATATGGGGTACATCGGTCCCTACATGTACCACTTTCCTCGGTACTGAGATGTACCGTCCAGGATGGCGTTCTCTGCTCCTGCACAGGCTATTGATGTACAGGTCGCTAGCCTAGGCTAGGCTAGGTTAGCCATCATGATCTTGTCTTACACAATTGATATCAGAAGGCACAGGAAGGCAGAAGACATAGCCAATGGGGAATGGGCGCATGACATATTATGTCACATCAGAGACAAAAAGACCTGATGCCCTTGCTGACACACCACTTGGGAAAGCAAGCATTTAATTATACCATTCTGTTGATGAGATAGCATTTAATGCGGTAAGGCTCGGAAGAGAATAATAATAAATGTCCCTGAGACTGGACATTTATTACACCTTTGCCGAGAGGAGCTCATTAAACCTTCGGCAGGCCGACGACACAGCATTGGTTGCTCGGGGTCCCGAGCAGTTAAGAGAGAACACATTCCTCATAGGAATCAATGTGCACGTTGCCCGTATCTAATGATCACCTACTGACCACACTGACAACAATCATAAGTTTTTGAGGTATAAATACTCCTCGCAAAAGGCAAAACGATATAAAACAGAAAAACCTTTTCTCAAATCTATACTCAGTGTTTTTTTCTTCCCATTTCTCAAAAATTGACTTGATAGTCGGAGGGGATACGCCGGAAAACATTTCGGCGCCCTTCTAACTTGTCTTTCTCTGTTCCAGGAACATCCCTCAGCTTCACTAGACCGTTCCTTTGATCCACGAAAGTCACCCATTATCTTTCCAGGCCACCAACTGATCTTAGCCCGCTCCAAATAGCTAGGGTGACCATTTGATTGACTGACTCGAGTTCACCACGGGAGAGATCTGTTCTCGTATTTTTATTGTGCAAGATCCTGCACGCACAATATCAATCCGTGGAACTGTGGAACGATATTGTAACATGGTTTATGGTTTTGGTTATCTTATCAAATGCTTTCATGCTTTTAACATGGTTAGGCGGGTGAAACATTTCCTGGGTCATACAGTTTGAAATTTCTGTAGGGAATACATAATATTCAAGAATCTTAAAAAGCGACTTTCATCGCTTGCAATGAGTTATCTGTCTGGACATCCATAGATGCTGGCTACACTTCCAAGCCTTCACAACACGTAGGGAACTACTAATTTATGGAATCTCCGGTTTGAGTTGTATTGCAACACAACAAGGTTAAGTTACCACTTAAAAATATTAGGATCGATAGATCTCAATAGTTTAGATCGATTTCGATTTCAATTTCAAACGACCTCAGTTTGTCGTAAGCAGGTCAGTTGATGAGTTGTAAACTTGCCGTTATTGTCCAATAACTACCAATAGAGTAACTCTTCAGCACTGTAATTTTTTCCCAAAAATGTATAGCTCGAGTCAGTCCATATGTGTTCTAGTCCCTTAACGGTTCAGGTAATTGCCATCAACCTGGCTTGGTCACAGGCTGCACTTTCACTAAAAGCTGAACTTGAAAAGATTTTTTCCCAAAAATCTTCTACTAGTTCTATGTGAAAAGCCCAAAACACAGACAAAGAAATAAAATCTACTTTCAGATAGAGGAGGTAAAGGTAAAGGAAATGAGCTTATCAGCAAACCAAGAGAAGTCAAAGATGAAGAGAATGACATGGAAAGTCGACGGGGACAGTGGATATGAGCCTGCACCAGTTAAGGTGGCCCTGTGGTTAGATCTACTCTTCTTGTCGAGCTTGGACCCATGGAGATTCGAACTTTCTTCTTGAAATTTTAAGTCATCTTTGGTTTTTGATGACAGTCTGCACACTGTTTACACAGTAACAAGAATTGTAATCAGGGTAATTTAGCATTTAGTGTTCATATAGTTTCTATTTGCTCCCTAAATCTCCAATTGCAACAACTAACTGCTCAAAATACAAATTGAGTTTCAATTTTATCTTCACATTTTCATTCGTTAATTTTTTTTTTACATGTAAATTCAGCGGAGGGTTATATTTGTTCAATAAAAAAGCTTTCTCGCTTGTTTTATCCGATTCTGTTCTAGGGATGGAAGATCTTAATGATCTAATTACTGTTCCTTGTGGCAAGTGGTGTGCCCAGAATACGACGTTGATATGTACATGTGGTTTTGGTGCATGCTGCTTTTAAGTCAATAAGCCCATCTGTATGGGCTGGCCGCGCTGTGGTTGAAGCCATGGGTAAGGGATGGCATTAAACTGGGAAAAAATGGGTATTCGTCTAAATCTATTTCGTTTGGATCGGAGATGGACTATACGTATTGGACGGTAGACATATACGAAAATACCCTCATAAACCCGTACGGGGATGGATTTATTCTTACCCCCGCCCTTCTCCGCCCCCGCTACCCGTTATATATATATCTAAATAAAAATATTCTCAAGTTCTAATTAAACATATTTATTGTAACTACATATGGTAATCAAACTAACAAGTGACATTACTATGTGATAATCTTATTAACTTTTTTTTTTTACTTACCAAAATTTTTTTTTTCCTTGATTGTTTTTTTTTTTCTATTTATGCTCACTGATTGAAACTGTTAAGAGTTTGGATTGATCATGCTCTAAAAACAGGTAAGAGAGAGTAATATAGTTTTACATTTCATCGTGGGTAGAAAAATTGTTAATAGAAGTTGATGAGTTTCTCTAAGGAATGGAAAAAATTATTGAATTAACGAAATTTTTATTTTCATTTTTTAACACTTTATGACTGTAATATGAATTGTAATAACAAAAATTCTTCTAAGAAACTTCAAGTGTAATGCTATCGTTTTCTTAGTTCAATTTTATGTTCATTTTCTTTCTTTCTCGCTAATAGTTCCGTTTTTCTTTTTGTGGTCCAATAACATTTTAAATAAAATACTATATTGTTTTCGCTTTTACATTTTACAATCTACAGTATATTGTGTTAGATTATGTTAGATTATTTAGAATATTGTTGGATTATTTAAAATATTGAATTTATTTAAAATTTTGGATTATGTTACTTGGGCTTGGGCAGGTATGGGAGAAGCGGGGACAGGAACGGAGATTAAAAATTTATTACCCACGAACAGGAATGTGGATGAAAACTATATCCGTTAACAGGAGTGGACAAAGAATAAACAAAATTTTTTTAAATGGATACGGAAATGAAGACCTCCGCCCCATTTCAGTCCACTGACATGGGTGTGCTTTGAATGAACTGTTTCTTGCTCTTTATGTTTAGTGAGAATTGGAGTACACTTTCTGTGTTTTTTTATTATTATTACTTAATTGCCCTTACATGCTCTCTCCATACAAAGTCCAAAATTTCGGCACATTTTTTAAATTTTTAGGAAAGTGTTTGACACCAAACCAACACACCCCCACCCCCCCCAAAAAAAAATGAAAAAAAAAAACCAATTTTTTCATTATTCACCAACCTCTGCATAACTTTCAATAATATTTTAATCACCGAATAGAAAAGCATAGATTCTAACATCCCTCCACAGGCGCCAAAACAAATCACTGTAGTCGACGATCCATAACGTGCGGAAAGAGAAGAGGGAGATGATCGTGCCTCATTACTATCCGATTTGCCAAAAAAGAGTTCTAGCCGTTGGCCGCATCTTATAATCAATGGATTCATTCATCGGCAAGTTTTATAAAGTTGTAGAGGGCTTCTAGATCATTTGCGAACTGCATCAACAAAACTTTTTCTAGTGTTTTTTTTTTTTGGCAACACAGTCATGACGAAACATTGGAACATAATGTGAATTGTTTCTATTTATATCTATATTATGTTCAATGTAAAAGTCTTTGGTCTTAAATGTCAATCTTTTTTTTGTCATTATTGTGTGTGTGTGTGTTTTTTTTTTGTCCCCATTATTCTTCCCCTGTCCCCAACATAACCAATCAGTCGCCCATATATATTGGTTGCTGTGAATATAACCAACTGCGAGTGTTTCTCCACTGATAAGACCATCAGATAAGAGAATCAGCATTATTTAACCACACTCATTTCCGAATCAATAAATATTTAAGAAGCCCATCACCCAACAAACAAAAATGTAGCGCACAATCCTGTGTCAGCAGCTAGTGTATGTATGTATAGGATTTTCCATTAGGTTTGCACAAGTATAGTCCTACGGATCATTGCCCCTCAAGCTTCTTCCATAAGTAGAGAACTCTTCTAATAATTGTATCCGCTGAAAATCCTTCCGCATAAGCACTGATTGCTGTCAAGAGGCTTGTGAATTTCTCCCCATTGTCCTGTGTGACAAGAAGACTTCAGCCTTTCTACCACCATATATATACACACTTTTTAACTAAATTCAGATGCCTTCTTTTGTTCAATTAAGAAATTGGCAGTTAAACCATGTATTTGATTCTCTCTGTCTCATACATGTGTATATAAAGTACACGTCATAGCAGCTATTACCAGTATCTTAGATACGAGCCCTGAGATTTTAAAAATAAGACAATCAAGGTCTAAGAACTAGATAGTACAAATAATTGGCAGGACGCCAAGTCGCCAACACATATTCATCATGTTGAGATGAAGAATTTTTAAATTCAGGGATAACAAAAACAGGCAAAAGATTAGGAAAATAAAATAAAATGGCTATGCTCCTTTGAAGATAATGTTGATTCACAAATATGTCTATTTAGGAAGAAGAACATCACTGTAGCTTTTGTCAAATATGCACATTGATCAAGGGGAAGTTAAGATTACTGAATGTTAAGTTTAGGGTCACTTGTTAAGAAGAAAGATAAATGGAGGAATTGTGTGAGTCGAGGTAGAGAAATTGTTACCCTACCTCACTCTCAATTCATATTTATACGTATACAATAAACATAAAAGACGAGTATACCCACACATGGGCATACTTATTACAACATATAAAATAAAAAATAATAATAATACTCCCAACACTTCCACCCCCCCCCCCCCCCTCTTTTTTTTTCAAGCTAGAGTATATATATTATATAGTTCAAGCTTGGAACAAATAATTGTCAAACAAGTAAGACTTAAAAGCTTTGATAAAGACATCTACAAGCTGGTCTTCAGACGTCACAAATAGTGTCACAATATCTCTATTTAGTATCTTATCATGAATAAAATGAAAATTAATCTCTATATGCTTAGTCCTCTCATTAAATACTAAATTAGTAGCAATGTTAAGTGCTGCCTGATTATCACAAAAACAACTGTTAAAGAGGTTGAATCGAGAAACCGATCTCTTTAAGAAAGTGTTGCAACCACGTCAATTCACTCGCAGTATGTGTCATTGCCCAATATTCAGCTTCTACACTAAATTGAGCTACCCCAATTTGTTTCTTACTACTCCAAGAAACTAAATTGCGCCCCCCCCCCCCAAAAAAAAAGTACAATAACCAATAGTCGACCATCGATTGGAAAGGGATCCATTCCAATCAGTATCTGTAAAATCATTCACTCTAAGATGTCCATTTGATCAATGCAACAATCCAAGTCCCGAAGCCCACTTAAGATATCGAAGAATATGAACAACAACATCCCCGTGGGATACTCAAGGTGCTCCCATAAATTAACTCAAAACATTTAATGCATATGCATTATCAGGCGTAGTAATAGTGAGCAAGGACCAAAATTTTCTTTCAGTATATTGTTTCGGTCACCTAAAAAATGAAAATGTTTCAACATGTTTTGAAAATGTTTCAACCCATTTCGGAAACATAATAAAAAAATAAAAAATTTAAGAATTATTTTTTAAAAATATTGATCAAAATATCTTAAAATACCTTGAAACATTCCGAAACAATTGTGCAAATATATTGAAATATTATAAAACATCTCGAAATATTATGGAATACCTCGAAATATTAGAATTTCGATTTCATCACTGCTTCGTTTCGGTCTCCTTGAAAACGAAAACGTTTCGACCATTTTGAAACAATATTTTGATCCTTGATAGTGAGATAATTCAACTTCCCAACCAATCTACGATACCTACCAGAATTCTCAAATAGTGTACCGTCATCTACCAAAACTTTCTAATTCGAATCCACGGGAACGTCAACTGGTTTGCCACCTAGAAAATATGTGCACACTAGATGTCATTCCACCCACTATTAGTTGACCCTTTTCCATCTATTAGCATGACTAAACATGTAATGTAACAATTGTCTTGAGAGGTGTAGTCATGCGTGTGTAACAAGTGTTTTTAGATGATGGACGCATGTGCCAAGAAAGGAACAAGAAACATGCATGGATTGTGTGTCTTTGAATAGAGAAAGTGTGACAAACATGTGTACCAAGAAAGGAACAAGAACCATGAATGCATTGCGTGTCTTTGAATCTACAAGTGTCAAACACTTGTCGTTTTGCATAATGAAGAAATGTTTGGATAGTTGTCAAATTGCATGTGTCTAAGGATGCATGGATGTCATGTGTCTAATGCCACCACCTCCTTAATTTGGTTATAAAGCGAGGACAAATTCAGCCAACAACGAGTGCGAAGAAAGAGAAATAAGAAGGAACACATAGAAGGGAATAAGTAGTGGAGCATCGGAATGAAATAGTGGCAAGATGAAATGCAAGTGAGGTGATATTCATATATGTTGTTCATGAGGCCGAGATGATAATATGTGTCGATCTCAATTGAGAATTGGGTAAGTTTGGTTATTCACAATATACTCCTAAATCTATTTGCAAAGAGGATTTTGTTTAATGATCCTGATTTGTACTTCAGTTTATCGACCTGCTATCATTATAATATTCTTATTGAATTCTAAGTACATTGTAAAGGTCCGAACCGGCACACTCAAATCCAGTATAGTTCCAACCTTCATATCGGCATACTCAAATCCGGCATAGATCCAAACCAATGAATTCAAATCCAGAAAGCTCAAAAGTGATTGATGATATATTTGATTGCTATGTCATCTTTTTTAGAAATTGATATTCAATTATTTATCATGTTGTTGTATTGGTGGATTTATTCTGCTTACTAGGCTTTCCAACTCACCCCTATTATCCCCTTCCTCAATTGTAGGTCAAATTGACAGAGAAAGCAAAGTGTGGAAAAGTAAAAAAAGCTAAAGTGAGCTAATTGAAAATGTACAGCTAAGAATTGGATCATTGATAAATTAGTTGTATCAAAGAGTTGTATAAATTATGAAAGATATTCCTTTTTTTGAAATTGTACTTTTACAATTGAGGTTATTAGTGCTCTAATTGGTATGAAAATTGGGATGGGCCATTACATATGGGGCCTTTTGTAAAAATTACCAAATAGTTTAGGAGGGCACTTTCATACAGCTAGGATATAACTGCATCAACATACTTTTAAAACAGGGTGTGATTAAAGTGATCATTGACAATTGTTCTCATGGAGGGCCCTCGCAGTCGGTATACTTCATTTATAAAATAAACATATGATGCGCGGAAATGATGAAATCATAGTTCCCATGTTTTACCAACTTAAGGTATTCAGGTAGCATTTCTTAGTTTTGTTTTTCGTGAGTGACCAATGAAAACCACAGCAAAGGGATGACTCAAAGAAAATCCCTAAAGAGGTCAGTTCCAGAGCCCTAAAATTAGATTGCCACCAAGTAAATAATCAAATCAGCTATGCACTGCACAGTTAATACCTTGGAAGACAATTAACCTTTCACCTCAGAAGTTGCATACACACAATTACTACTAACAAATACTCATACAGCATGAGAGTTGCACCAACCTCCGGCTTCTTAAAAAAAAGATCATTCATGATGAATGGAACCATGTAGAATGGAAGATCAGAACGCAACAGTGCCTGTCATATCATAAAACCAAATAATATCACTGAAATGTTCATTGAACAGGTTTTCATGTACAGTTGGGCAGATGAAAAAGACGATAACAAGATAGTTGTCTCTTCCCCTGGAGAAAGATGACATGTTTGCATAACAGAATCACACAAAATGTGACCTTCGAAAGAGAAAAAAAAAAAAACTATTGAAGCATTATCCCAAAATATGCTGGAACTTTGCACGTCCTCTATAGTCGGCAATCCAAGCATTGCTTGAAGTTACACGATGGAAAGTTTTTATTAGAAAGCGCTTTACGAATCTGCAGCTATTAGCTGGTTTAAAGAACCCATCGAGTCACAGACATATTCTCTCAGAACACGGGGGAAATGCTGTGTAGATATGATGATCCTTCCTAGACTCCACAGGCATGATAACATTGTGCACTGTGTTCCCCTTTTGTTGCACCATAATCACTAGATGTTACCATAAGATTTATTGAAGTCAAATGATCAATGAGAGATGGGTGAAACTAATAGCAGAAGAAAGCAAATTGAATCATAAATTCGGGGAGAAAATAGGAAGAACTACCCTTTGCATTGGATGGCATGTAGTATCACAATAGCCAACACAAGGAAAATTAACAAAGCCATTGAAGAAACATGCTACAAGTAATAACACATCCCAAAAAGATAATGACAGCCCACCATGACCAAGGCTAAGGAACAAAACAGAAAGAAAATAGTGTGTATAGATAGGTGATAGCAGACCAGATGGAGCCCACCTGATTGGATGTTTTGACTATCAAGTGTAAGAGCACGAAGACTGAATTTAGGCATAGTGGTGGCCGTTCATAAAAATATCCAAAGCACCTAAGTTGGTTCTCTCTTGATTTATCTCCTACATGTGTTACATTTACTTTTTTGATGAATATTTTATTCTTAATTTTATCCTTTATAGTTTTCCTATAGATCCATCTCAACATTCTCATTTCTGCAACACTCAATTTTTAAACGTATTGTTTCTTGGTTGCCCAACATTTAATATTTAAAGCATAGTTAGTCTTATAGTTATTTTCTATAGAATTTTCCTTTAAACTTAAGGGGTATTGTGTTTATCACACAATATACCCAAATGCATTCCTTTATTTAGGTCATCTTGCTTTATTTATATGGCTAATATTGTTACTAGTTTGACTCTCCCTATGGATAACTGGCCCCAAATATCAAAACTATTCACTCTTGATCTTCAATCTTTACTACTTCCCCATTTCGACTCATCCTTTTTATAAAGTTGCATTCCATATATTTAGTTTTAGTCTTATGTATTTTAAACCATTCTGATTCTAAAATCTCTCTCCAAACTTCTAGTTTATTACCGACTCTTTCGTTCATGAGCAAATAACATGTAGCATGGGAACTCATCCTAAAAGTATCTAGTCTGATCATCATAATAAGGCAAAAATATATGAACACAAAGGTGAACCCTAATGTAAGCCTACGATGATTAGGAATTCACCAACCTCCTTTGTTGCTGTCCATTGTTCTCACTAAACTTGCCACGTTTTTGCACAGATCTTTTATCACATCAATATGCATGCGTAACTTTTTTCTTCTTTAGAACCTCCCATAATATATTTCCAGGGACTCTGTCACATGCCTTCTAAAGTCTGTAAAACCATAGTTATCATAACCGGACCGGACTTTAACCCCGCAGAGGGACCGGGTCAATAGGTCACTAGTTCAACTGTTGGATCAATTGGTTATATAATAAAAAAATAAAATAAATATGCTAAGAAATTATAATTATTATGAAGATAATACGTTTAATATAATAGTAGATCAAATAAAAGTACAAAAAAAATCATAATTTATTAATTTTTTAGATAATTTACAAAATTTAAAAGAGCATCAAAAAATTACACCACCAAGTATTGAATAGCAAACCCTATGAAGTATAATTTTTTTTTTGTTCAGACCTAAGAAGTATACATAAAAATATAAAAAGATAGAAAGAAAAAACCAAAAGAAGAAAGGCATAAAAAACATGAGAAGTCATACAAAGACCCAACTGACCCAAAAAAAAAAATCCAAAAGAAAAAAGACAGACCCAAGGTGCTTTATCCCACATCAAAATCTCATGTGAAAGCAAAGCAATATGTAACCCTTAAAAAGTGTGAGTTGCCCACTACAAGTTGAGTCTACTTGCAGGTCTTGGAAATAGGAATTGCAGCTTTTACAGCACATTGTGGAGGCTCTAAATAGCAGCAACCACTTGCTGAACATCAGTTGGTTTAAAAAAGAAAAAGAAAAAAAAACTTGATGAAGATTGGTTAAAAAATTAGAATGAACCAGATTCATAAAACCATCCAGTTGAGCCGAGTTTAATAAAAACCGTCTGGTTTGAATTGGTTTTGATGGTTCTCATGCACAGCCGATCTAATGGCTGAACTGGACCGGTGTAGGGTCTGGTTCACAGGAACCAATTTATTGGTTGGACCGGCCAATCCAATACGGTTGTGATTACACTGGTAAAAACATATGAAGATCTTATTTTTCTCTCTATACCTTTTCGTTAGTCTCCAAAGTGCATATATAGCTTATATGTTGATTGTCAGTCATAAATTTAGATCCAAACCTTAGCTGTTGCTCGATTACTCTCTCCCAAACTTTCATTGTATGACTCATTAGCTTAATAGCTTGATACTTTGTACAACTCTGTATCTTCTCCTTATTGTTATATATCGGTATTGTTAGTCATTGCAATGTGAACCATGATACCCCCAACATTTCCTAAATACATCCAAACCACAATAGGAATAACATCTGGTCCAAAAACCTTCCGGCTCTTCATTTTAATACCTCGTCAACCCAAACACCCTAATTCTAAGAAGAAAATTATCATTTTTTTTAATTTCACAATGATTCCTATATTACTCAATGTCTAAGTTCCATATATGATTTTCATGAAAACAGTCCACTGCACTCCCAAGATAAGACGAACAAGGAAATTTTTAGGACCCTCATTGTCAATGTAATCATTTGAATGTAGTCAAACTACGTTGTGTGTATGGAGAGGCTAAATATAAAAATTTTGCATTACTTCATACTCGTAGTCCCCAAATATATAGTGATTAGGGAAATATGGATCTTGATGTGAAGGATGTTTCAGAACCGTAAATTATCATTGGATACATTTCTCAACAGCAAATAATAAGAGCAAACATGATTACCAAATTTTTGCTTAGGACCGCCTGCTCGGCATTTGATATCAAAGCCTACAAGTGGAAAAAAGAAAAGTTATGTAAAATATCACCAACTTAAAACAAGTTGACTTACCCAAAAAGAAAATTAGAACAAGGTGCAATCATATTTCCCCAGATACAATAGAGAACAAACAAGCAAAAAAGTAAATATACAAATGAAGAAATATACTATCCAATACTTGAACTTAAGAAAAGAAAAATAAAGGAGAAAATGAGAACAGAACAAGTCTTTAGGGCATGAAATTCATTTACGACTGCAGACTGCTGTCAGTTTTACACCTTAATATATTGTCCTCCTATCACAATCCAGCTCGTCAAATGGCAAATAAACTGGAGACAGAGATGCCCATCACAATTAAGCTCGTCCAATGTAGTATTTTATTATCAAAATTAGGAGTACTAATTCGATGGGGGCATCTCGTGATCTGCAATTGATTTGAAATTTAGTGAGTATGATGCCAATGAGAGCAATGTGATGTCTTGCATAAAAAATTATTGAAGGTTGAAAAACTTAAAGACAGTTGGAGGTATATATATATTCTAAAAGCTCGAAATGGCAGCTTAGTGGCAAATTAACGTTCAAAATCCTATCATAAGGACTTCTAAAAACTACTCTCTACGGAAAACTACTTGCATGTTAGCAAAAGTATGAAAGTAAACCACCAAGGATTCCATGATTGTGTATTGCAATAAGTAACAGATCATACTCTATTTGCGCTTAAAATTTATATATGCTGAAGCCGTAAAAAAAGATCCTGAAACTTTGGCTCTTTAGAAATTAAAGCATTATGCAATTATGGCATCCTCCGAGGACAAATTCAGATTTTACAGCAACAAATGTATTGTCAGACACTTCAATCTGTCCTAGTCTGTCCATTGCTTATGTACTAGATTGTTAATACCAATCATATTCCACCCAAGGATTAAAATATCGTTTCGAAACGGTCGAAATGTCCAAAACATTTCTGTTTCGCAGGAAACCGAAACGAAACAGTGATGGAATCAAAATTTTGATATTTTGAGGTATTCCATAATATTTTTAAATGTATTATAATATTTAAATGCATTTGTACAATTGTTTTAGAATGTTTCAAGATATTTCAAGATATTTTGATATATTTTCATCAATGTTTTAAAAAAATAATTCTTAAATTTTTATTTTTTTCATCAAATTTTCGAAACGGGTTGAAACGTTTTCGAAACACGTCGAAACGTTTCCGTTTCCTAGGTGACCGAAAGAATACACTGAAACGATATTTTGATCCTTGATTCCACCTTATGTTTCTCAGGCCATTCAATAACATTTCCCAATAATCCAAAATCAAGGATATCAATTCTTAGAGATTGAGATATAATCAATAGCAGGTCTAGGTATATTTACGCATTGGCGGTCCAAAATAGACATCTCAATGTTCTCATTTGTTTTTTACTCTCTGTGTATTTATTTCGATTTTTTGAGAACCAAACGAGGTCATTTTGTCTACAAGTTTCCCTCAAGAAGACACGTGCAATCCTTGAATTTGAATGACAAGCATGTAATGCATCCGTTATACTGGCTTCAGCCCACAGAGCATGCAAAGGACCAAGCTAGGAGAGGATCTTTATTGATCCAGTTTCATAAAGAAGTCCAACTTAGACCAGCAATATGATTAGATTATCTTGCTCTGGACCAAAGCCCACAATATAATCCATTAGAATCACTAACAGTATCTAGATCCAATCCATTTCACCGACATTTTCGAGCCATGATAATTCATTTCCAACAAATTCATTGGAATCTCAATTGCAAGACACAGACGACATATAATTGAACTCAAGTCAGTACTGAATAAATGAACTCCATTTCATGCCCCAAGTCATCCACTTAATAAACCAAATAAAAATGCGCATAAGATTGCAAGACATTCAAGTCAAATGAAAACCTTTCTGATTCTCTCCTCTTCAACTTGATCTACACATTGCAACAAGTTCTCCAATGTACCTATCCATATGGAAGAAGAAAAATGATAAGTTATAAAGACCCTGCTAACTCTAAAAAGAGAGTTGCGATTTAAAAAAGGACAATACCATAAAAATTATGGACTAATTTGCTCAACAACTGACTGACTTCTGAAGTGCATAATAAAATTTCTAGACAGTCAAGTGATTCTTTGGAGAGAGAACAACACACTACAGGTTCAGAACTCGGAAGTGTATAATTTAATTTTCAGACGCTCTGAGTGATTCTTTGGAGACAGAACAGCCCACAACAGATTCATGGCCATCAAGCATAGACTACAAATCTTGTTTTAGACTTGAAAAAACAAAATTCAATAACTAAATGAAAGAATAACAAACAACCCATTTGGAAAACTACTAGGCACAATTTGTTGTGTTGTTGACATCAGACTGGTTGCTCACATGCAAAGTCTACGTATCAGGAATTAGTGGTCATATCATATGTGAAGCATCAATATGAAGAATAAACTAAATTTCCTCCACAAGGCATCAAATACTGTGTTCTTGGCCACTTCAATAATGAGCAGAACAGAAAAAAAGAACTAGTCTATTTCACATGTTTCTGAAAATCTTGTCTGGTTCCTCCATGTTTTTCAATATCACCAAGCAGAAGGCAGTCATTGACTTAATATGCGTTTAGCCTACCCTTAACTTCTTCGTAAGAGCATCTTTTTTACTATACTTCAGCCAGAAACTTCACTAATAGCTATACATAATAAGATTCACATTTTCCTTTATCTATCAAAAACAAGAACACAGCATTACGTTTTTGGACTCTTTGAATAGAACATGCTTCGTATCTAGAATCAGACATTCATTCTAATCTAAGGTACCCTTTCAGGCTTCCAACTAACCATTTATCACTCTTATTTCCTAAAAAGGGAAAATCAGTGAACATTAAGAGAATTGGCTAGAGAAGCTTCCTATTAGAAAGTGACTAGTGATTCCAACCCCACAGCTGAGTTCATGCTAATTACTTTGGCAAGGTCTTCGCAGAAGTCCTAAAAATGTTAATCTATAAGTAGACACATTTGTTTTATTTTGCTTTTTGCAAGCTCGGTATGCAATACATCTTTGTACCAGTACCACCATGAAGGATACTGTTCAAATGTGTGCTTTTCTAATTGTTATGTTGAAAGGGCATTTTTCTACTTCTGTTTATAATTTCATTATTAATACAAAGCTCATGAGGGAGAGAATCCTAATGATCCTCTCCCCTTTCACAGGCCCACTTTCTCTCTCTCTTTTCTCTCGTCTTTTCTTTCTTTGGCTATTTGTTTACACAAGTTCAACATGGGCGCAATTAGATTTTACCTGCCTAATTGATGCTCATACACAAGGCACAATCAGAACAAATATATTAATGCTTTTCGGCTTCTAAATGACATCCAAAATCGGTACATTCTCCGGATTTGATATATCTTAACCAATTTCTTTTCATTTTCTCCTATAGGCTTATATATTTCTCCTATAATTCATTATCCTCTAGACCACTACCTATAATTGCTTGCTAATCCACAATTTTTCTTTGTTCTTTTTTTGGGTGCTTAAAGTTGTAACCATTCTAGACCACATCTATTATTGGGAAAAGTGGCCATTAGGGTCCCAGGGGGAAGGGGTGAGATTTCCAGTCGATATTATTTTTGCTATTTAAAGTTGTGGTAAAAGCCGAGATCTAAATACCTAGCCAGTGATTTGTATTTTCTTTTGGGGATTGAATTCTTTTTTCTAGTGAACTGAATGCTGGTGAACTTTTTATAGTAGAGAATTGTAATATTTTTGGAATTGAGGTAATAATTTGTTTGGAAGGTCTAGAGCCAAAAATATTTCAGAGTTCTTAGTTAGAGATTGTTTTTTTTTTTTTTTTTTTGGGGGGGGGGGGGGGAGAAGGAATAAAGAATGGATTCATTTTTCAAGCAAAATCATTTATGGTTTCATTTTGATTTCAGTAGCTTAATCTTTGTTTGCATACGTTTATATATACTTGACTAACTTGAAGCTATCATTTAGCAATTAGGCCCCATCCTCTTTTAACAAAAACCTTTCCCACCATATTTGTCATACTGATGTTGTTCACCTTATTTCTATTAAAATCCCATAAATGTACACAAGTGATTGGTGTGGCGTGATGTATGCCAAAATCTTGCAACAAATTGTTGGAATGTTGGGAAGGGTGCCCGAGGAAGAGGATGAATGACCTGTGGAAGTGGATTCACCTAGTATTATTTTACGAGGATTTTCTAGGGTACAATAATGCCCATAGATAGGTAAAAGCAATCTCTTTTGTATGTTCTATTTTTCTGGAAGAAGCATTTCTGCCTGCGGGGCTTAGCCCCATTTTGTGAGATTTTTCTGGAGATGGGGTCATTATAGAGCTTTTGGTTCAAACGATTTTTGGTCTAACACCAAGGTTTCAAACTCAATGAGGTCCATTTCATAAATTAATGTTTAACTTCACAAAACAAATCCCATGTATATAAAGAAAATGAAGTATATAAACAACATTCTTTTGCATCCCAAAACATAGAAACATGTAAGCCTGTTTTGAGTTTCCTACATTCATTTTCATGCCTTATTGGCAAACAGATGCAGCGTAAACTCTTAACTTCCTTTAGTTCCAAATATTAAAATAGCATATACTTTCTTAATTAGAAGTATCCATGTCAATCCTTCTTTCTAGAGGCTACTTATGAGTGGTAGTAGTTCTCCTTGCAATTGTTAAGCATCGTATGTAGGGAAATATCAGAATGGATTAGCTCTGGTCACTATTTAACTTTCTACTGCAACACTTTTGGTGTACCCTACTACCTTTGAATGTTAACATAACACACACCACTGAACCAACTCCATTATATAGATGTTACTAAATCTGTTGTTGCACAGTTTGTAGGCTATCTATTTTTTCTCCCTAGTTAGTATTTGTTTTTTTGGGTTTTATTTATTCTATTTTTTTTTTTTTTTGTTTTTTTTTTTTTTGGGGTGGGGGGGGGGGGGGGAGGGAGTTTAGTTGCTTCGTTCTTACTTTTCAGAAAAGATCATTACATTAGACCACAATTGTGCACAACCCAAGTTTCCAAGAAACATTATGAGACATGACAAGTCAACATACCAAATTTTGTGATTAATTGCACAGCATGCACATTTCCAATCCCTTCAACTCCTGCATTCGAACAATGATGTATCAGATAACAAATCAATTATACCAGCAACTCAAACTTACATATTCTCACCTTCCGGAAAAAAAACTCACACATTCTCTCTCTTTAAACAAAAGAAGAGATAGTCTCCAAAACTCCAAATGTTCCCAAAATCAGAAAAAATAAATAAATAAATAAAAATGCCTCACAAGTTTGTGACCTATAGAGTGGTGGCACCCTTTTCTGCCTCTCTGACAAGGCAAACTAATACAATCCAAGAAAACTATTTCTTTACATATCTTCTACAATAGGAGTTTGGTTCATTGTTAAATTAATCCAATGGAGGTGGCATTAGCCTTGTTTGGTTGCGGTATATGGACCCGGAATCAAGTGAGCTATGTTTCTAGCCTGATTTGAATAGTATAATTAAATGAGTGGAACAAACTCCGCCAGTGTTGTATTCAACACTGCATGTCCCAAGCCATGATAAAGGAGAAGGGTTACCTTAGGTAGCTGACAGCCAGCGTAAAATTTTGTCGGATCCACTATGATGAGTCCAAACAATGATCTATGCACTAATGCTAAGTCGTTCCCCATAAATGAAGCTTTGCGCCTGCCTCAGGGCGTTTCAACAAATAAGTTAGGGGTGCGATGATAAATGGGCAAGGGTCTCCGCGCCATGGACAGACGTTGGGGGTAAGGAAGGTAGTCCACGATGATAGACTTATATTAGTAACATGGAACATAGGTACACTCACCAGCAAAGCAATAGAATTAGTAGACACTATGAGCAGGAGAAAAATTAGTAAAACATGTTTATAAGAAACTAAGTGGATAGGTGAGAAGACAAAGGAGATAAAAAATGCAAGATTTAAGATTTAATATATAGGAAATGATAGATGAAGAAATGGAGTAAGGAATAGTTGTAGATAAAGGCCTAAAAGATAGCGTAGTAGCTGTTACAAGGAAAGGAAATAGGATTATATCTATCAAACTTGTAGTCGGAGAGAATATAATTAATGTGAATAGCGCTTACGCACTCAAAGTAGAGTTAGAGAAGCATATTAAAAAGCAATTTTGGGAGCAAATGGATGAATTAGTTTAATATTGTTAGAGATATAGCAGCAGCCTAGTTTATTAGGGTTTTATTAAGTTTTCCTTTTTTACCTTTTTGTCCTTATTGTAACTCTCATTGACTATATATACGGGGACTCTACACTTAGTTTGTATCCCTTAACTCATAAATATTCTCCTTCTTAGTATCAGAGCAACAACCCTAACCCTAACCCTAACCCTCCTCCACTTTGCAGCCACCACAATGCCACCAGCCACCGTGACTGCTCCAGATTAGCAACAGCAGCAACCCACTGCCCAAACTAACAAACAAAACCCCATTAACTAAGACCCTATTAATCGACTGTCTCTCACCCACTGCACCGACTGCCTCCTGGTATCGCACCGACTGCCTCCTGGAATCACACCGACAATAGCAACAAGTAAAACATAACACCCATAAGGCACCGACGGCCTACACAGCAACATTATCCAAAGTCAACCAAACCCAACCCAGACCAGCCCACTGCTCCACCCAGCGACCCACTGCCCAACTTGGGTCACTGTCCATCAGCCCACTGCCGGGTTGCTTTTTCGTTGTAGCTTCATCCTTCGCACACTTCGTCACAGTGCTGTCTGGTTGCAGTATCTAGGACTTTTTTAGGAGGGAGTAGATCCTATTCCCTTTTGATCTACTCTTGATGCAGTAGATCACTTATTTATATTTATTGAATTTCTGGGCATCGCGACCTAATTATTTGAGAGCTTTTTGGACCTTCTTTATCTGTTGCTACTATTCGAATGGAGGTATATTGTTCTCCCCTATTTTATCCCTCTATTTATCTTTGAGTTATTTTTTTCTGTCACGGGTGCTCTAGTATTATTGTTGATATGGCTCCTACTGAGAGACTTGAGAACCCTACTGTTGAGGCATCTACTGTTGAGACATCTATAGGTATTTCCACTTTTATATTTGACCAGTATACAGTACCTACTAGCACAGTAGCATTACTAGCACTACCGCGCATGATCTCTCAGAAAGTTACGGCACAGTTGTTGAATAGTCGTAACTTCGCTGAGTGGTCTCGCTCATTCCAGTTTTTCTTAGGCCGTATAGGAAAACTTGGTTGGCTGACGGGATCTCACCCAAAGCCAGCTGATGTCGACCCTGGATATTCTGCCTGGTTCTCTGAGAACTGCGCCATTCTTGGATAATTATGTAACTCGATGGAGCCATCTGTTTGCAGGATCCACCAATTTCATAGCTCCGTTCCGAAGCTATGGAGCGCATTATCAGAGATGTATTCTCAGTCAGGACGGAGAGTTCGTGTTTATGAGCTTTCTCAGGAGCTCTCATATGCTCGGCAGGGAGATATGACCATTCAGGATTATTATGACTATTTGACCCAGCGCTGGCTTGAGTATGAGACTCTACGTCCTCTTGTTGCTATTCCGAAGATAGAGCCCAAGGGAGCTGCATTCTTGCATACTCGAGAGCAAGAGGATAGGATTCACAAGTTCCTTATGGGGCTTTGTGATGAGTTTGAGGGACCTCGTTCTCAGATCTTGTCGATGTTGACACTTCCTTCTCTTTATGAGGTGTATGGGATGATTGAGCAGCATGAGCGTCGAGTCCGTATTGCATCACTTCCAGTTACGGCTTTGACTCCTTCAGCTGACCAGATGGCCCTTGCAGCTACTGTAAGATCTTGTTCAGGATCCTCAGTCAGGGATGGGCAGCGCTCGGACCAGCGCCGTCAAGGTGTCCCAGATCAGCGCAGACGGGGGGATTCTCGTCAATGTGATTATTATGGCCGATCAGGACATCTCAGGGCTACTTGCTGGAAGCTCCATCCAAAGCTTAAGCTGCCTCCTCGCAGCCGTACTGTTGCTATTGCTGAGGTACCACCACCCACTACCGCTACTCCTACTGCTGCTCCACTTTGGCAGAGTGATATGGATGCTATCACTTTCCGATTAGATATACTTATGTCTGCTCTGACTTCTCAGAGTCTGACTACTGCTGCTGTCACCACTACAGGTATACCTCGTGTCTTTCACGCTTGTGCCAGTTCATCTCCCCTTTGGATGTTGGACTTGGGTGCGAATGATCACATGACAGGTGAGACCCGCCACTTCACCACTTTTGACGAGCAGTTACATACACAGGTTCAGTTAGCAGATGGGACACATGCCCCTATTGTTAGTAGGGGTACAGTCTGCCTCCCAGATGGCCTTACATTACGTTCGGTTTCTCATGTGACAAAGTTGGCCATGAATCTATTATCTATGCATCAGTTAGCCAGAGATTTTCACTGTGCGGTTGTATTCTTATCTGATTCATGTTATTTGTAGGACCTGAGTACCAGGAGGATTATTATCAAGGGACATGAGAAAGATGGACTGTATTATCTTGGCAATCCACCTCCAGTTTCACCAATTCCTCCACCTAAATCACCTGCACTTGTTTTGTCTTTTTCTGTTCTTATCTTGCATGCTAGTATTTTACTTAGTAGTTGTCGTTATGATTTTTCGTCACAAACTGTTCAGTTGTAGCATGACCGTTTTGGACATACAAATTTTAAATATTTATGTATGTTGTTTCCTGCTTTGAGCAATGCTTGTGTTGGTGGTAAACTTGACTGTGTTATATGTTTTCTATCGAAACATGTTAGGGTCAGTTATATTCCTCGCATGCACCAGTCACCTACGCCATTTGACCTAATACACTAATATTTGGGGATCCTCTCCCGTTACCGCTCTGTCAGGTGCCCAATATTATGTGACATTTATAGATGACCATACTCGTTGTACTTGAGTCTACCTTTTGCATAGAAAGTCTGATGTACTCCCTATAATCACTCAGTTTTTACAGATGATTAAGACACAATTCGATGTCATTGTTCGTGCTCTTCGTACGGATAATGCCAAAGAATATATGTCTGATGCCTTAGTGTCTCATCTTTCTTCTCAGGGTATTCTTCAGCAACTCACTTGTCCATATACTCCTGAGCAAAATGGTGTTGTTGAAAGGAAAAATAGGAGTTTGATAGGGATGGTACGTTGTATGCTTAAAGGCATAAGGGTACCAAAATCTTATTGGTATTTTGTTATTTTGACTTCTACCTTTCCGTGCAATCGTACGTCAAGTCGTGTTCTTCAGCATAAGGCTCCCTTACAGCTCTTATTTCTTGAGCAGACACTTTTTCAAGTCCCCCTTCGTGTTTTTGAATGCACATGTTTTATTCAAGATCGGTTTCCTACTCGTCATAAACTTGATGATAAAGCGATTCGTTGTATCTTTGTGGGCTATTGTCATCAATCTAAGGGGTATCGATGTTATGATCCTATTAGGCGCCGTATGTATCACAGTCTAGATGTTACCTTTCTTGAGCATATTCCTTATTTACTTCTCAGTCCTGTCTGCCCCTCAAGTTGATGATACTCCCTTTGATTTTCCATTACCAAAGGAGTCAGAGTCATTGGTCATTATCCCTACAGGGTCATCCGTTTCTCCTCCTTCGGAGCCACTCATCCCTGTCAGTATAGAGTTACCAATCTCTTTTCCTTTGTAGGTGTATGTTCGTCGCCCTCGCTCTCATCACCCTGCTGATGTCCCTTCTACCTCCGGCGATACAGGTAATACTTCTCAGTTTGTTGAGCATATTGATGCACCTGTTGTTAGTACTGATGAGATTGCAAGTGTTGAGCTAATTCATTTACCTGATGAGACATTATCAGTGGAGGATGATGATTTAGGGCGTCGTTATCCGTGGCGTGATCGCCGTCCAGTTGATCGTTATGGTTGGACCGTCAGGATTTTATATCCGATCTCTGCTTATGTTTCTTGTGATCTGTCTCCCACATTTCAAGCTTATACTGTGGCCTTATCAGATACGCCAATTCCTTGCTCTATTTCGGAGGCTATGCGGGAGCCCAGTGGGTTCTTGTCATGCAGACAGAGATGGACACTCTTCAGCGTAATCATACATGGGATCTTGTCTCCTTACCTTCAGGGGTGAAGCCTGTTGACTGTCGCTGGGTTTACACCATGAAGTTTCTTGCGGATGGTACTATTGATCGTCACAAGGCTAGACATGTGCTGAAGAGCTTTACTCAGGTACCAAGTCGTGATTTTGGTGCTACATTTGCCCCCGTGCCAAAATTAACTACTGTTCGGTTGATTATTTTTCTGGCTGCAGAGTACTCTTGGTCTCTTCATCAATTAGATGTGAAGAATGCATTTCTTCACGGTGATCTGGACGAGATTATTTAGATGTGAGGGGGAGTATGCTAGAAAGGTATGTCGACTGCATAAGTTTCTTTATGGACTGAAACAGTCGCCACGAGCCTGGTTCTCTCGCTTTAGTGATGTAGTCGTACGATTAAGGTTCACCAGGTGTCATTCTGATCATACCTGCTTTTCGACGAAATACTTCAGAACAGTGTGTCATCATTCTGGTATATGTTGATGATATTATTATTACTGGTGATGATATTTCTGGGACTGCGCAGGTCAAGGTAGACCTTGGGAAGGCCTTCGATGTGAAGGACCTTGAATTTCTGCGATACTTTCTTGGAATTGAGGTTGCCCGTAGCGGTAGGAGTGTTGTTCTTTCTCAGAGAAAGTATGTTTTGGAACTTCTTTCAGACACTAGGATGCTGGGGTGCAAACCGGCATCATCACCCATGATTCCAAACCTGAAACTTACTGCTGAAGGTGAGGAGTTGAAAGATCCAACAATTTATCAAAGATTGGTAGGTAGACTTATCTACTTAGCCAATACTAGGCGGACATTTCATTCGCAGTCAGCCGAGTTAGTCAGTTCATGCACAGACCGTGTCAGCCTCATCTTGATACAATTTATCATATTCTTCGGTACCTCAAGTCTTATCCTGGACTTGGGTTATTTTATGCATCAGGATCTTAGACCAATTCTCTAGCCTATTATTCAGATTCAGATTATGGGGGAGCATGTAATGGTCGATCTACTACGAGCTTCTGTGTTTTTCGAGGGACTCATCTTATCTCTTGGACGAACAAGAAACAGGCAATTGTCTCCCGCTCATCAGCAGAGGCAGAGTATTGGGCACTAGCACTTGGCACGTGTGAGATTATCTGGTTACGATCGATTCTTGGTGAGTTAGGTTTTTCAGTGACTTCCCCATCCACATTATATTGTGATAATCGATCTACTATTCAGCTTGCTTCTGACTCTGTACTACATGAGAAGACAAAGCATATAGAGATCAATGTTCACTTTCTTCGGGAGAAGGTTAGCAGTGGTATTGTCACTCCATCGTTTGTGGGGACTAGTGATCAGGTTGCGGATATTTTTACCAAGCCTGTCACTCTATCTATTCTTCGGAACTCCGTTGTCAAGCTTGGCTTAGTTGACATTTTTGCGCCTAGCTTGAGGGGGAGTGTTAGAGATATAGTAGCAACCTAGTTTATTAGGGTTTTATTAAGTTTTCTTTTTTTACCTTTTTGTCCTTATTGTAACTCTCATTGACTATATATACGGGGGCTCTACACTTAGTTTGTATCCCTTAACTCATAAATATTCTCCTTCTATACCTACAGGAGAGAAGATAATCATAGGTGGAGATTTCGATTGACATGTAGGAAAAGATAGAATACAACATGAGAAGAAGCATGGTGGTTATGGATATGGATATGGATATGGTGATCGAAATGAAGGCAGAGAGAGTATTTTAGAGTTTGCAATGACTTATGACCTTGTACTGGCAAACACCTTGTTTAGAAAACGAGAAGAACATTTAATAACCTTTTAAGAGAGAACCAAACAAAAGTCAAGTAGACTACTTCTTAAGTAGAAGAACAAACCGATTAGCATGTAAAGATTGTAAGGTTATCCCGGGGGAGAGCTTAACATCTCAACATAGGCTAACAATCCTAGATTTATATATTAATGGGCAACATAGAGTAAGGAGAAGCACTAAAGAAACTAGAACGAGATGGTGAAATCTAAAAGATGAGAAACTAATACTATTTAAGAGTAGAATGCTTAAGGAAGTCTTATAGAACCTAGAGGATGAGACTAACGTTATGTGGAGTAGGATGACGGAATATATTAAGAAAATTTCGAAAGAGATTCTTAGGAAGTCAAAGGGTAGAGAGTTTGTGGGACAAGAAACTTGGTGGCGGAATGACGACATAAAAGATGTAGTTAAAGCAAAGAAAAAATCATTTAAGAGATGGCAAAATGATAGAAATAATGAGAACTTCCAAATATATAAATTAACTAACAAGGAGGTTAAAAAGATAATTAGAGATACTAAATTAAAATTCTATGACGAGTTGTACAAAAAACTAGATAGTAAAGAAGTAGAAAAAAACATTTACAAACTACCTAAAATTAGAGAAAGAAAAACAAGAGACTTTAATCAAGTTAAGTGCATCAAGAGTGGGGACTCAAATATTTTAGTTAAATATGAGAAAATAAATGATCGGTAGAAGCACTATTCTGAGAAACTATTAAATGAAAATTACTTAGAAAACTTAGAAGAGATAAAAAATGGTAGAATCATGAAACGTTCTTTCGTAGAATAAAAAATTTAAGGTAGAGTTTGTACTGAAGAAAATAAAATTAGGCAAAACTTTGGACCAGATGAGATTCCAATTGAAGTTTGGAAGTGCTTAGAGAATGAGGGGTATCTTGACTAACAAAATTATCCAATAAAATTATTGCTACTAGGAAAATATCCGATGAATGGAGAAAGAGTATTTAAGTACCTATCTATGAAAATAAAGAAGATATTTAAAATTATAATAATTATAGAGGAATAAAATTGATGAGTCATACAATGAAACTTTGAAAAAATGTCATTAAACGTCGCCTAAAAGTTGACACTACAATGTCAAAAAATCAATTTAGGTTTATACCGAGTAGATCAGCTATAGAAGCTATATATTTATTGAGGACACTCATAAAAAAATATAGACAGAAGAAGAAAAATCTCCATATGGTATTTATAAATCTAAAAAAGGCATGTGATAAAGTGCCTAGAACTTGAGAAAAAAGGAGTGACGAATAAGTATATTGAGGTAATAATGGACATGTATGATGAGGCTACGACTACAATTAGGTCTTCGGTGGGAGAAAATAAAGAATTTTCGATCACGGTGGAATTACACCAAAGATCGGCCCTAAGCCCATACCTATTCGCCCTAATTATGGATGAACTCACTAGGCACATTCTAGATGATATTTCACGGTGTATGCTATTTGCAGATGATATTGTATTAGTGGATGAAACTCGAAGGGGAATTAACAATAAGCTAAAAATTTGGAAAGTCAAAAAAGTTTAAAATAAGTAAGAGTAAGACTAAATATATGCAATACAATTTTAGTAATAGAAGAAGTAGACAAAGTGAAAAAATTAAGATTGAAAATCAAGAAATACGAATGAGTAAACGATTTAAATATCTAGGATCGATCATTAAAAATGATGAAGAGATTGGAGATGATGTAACTCATTGAATCAACGTTGGTTGGCTTAAGTGAAGGAAAGCCTCTAGCATATTATGTGATAGAACTATAAGGACAGGAATGTTGTATGGGACGGAATGTTGAACAACTAGGAAACAACAAAGTGATAAAATGAGTGTAACGGAGATGAAAATGCTAAGGTGAATGTATGAAAAAACTAGAAAGGATAGGATACGAAATGACCGTATTAGAGAAATGGTAAGAGTAGCTCCAATTGAGGATAAGTTAAGAGATAATAGATTAAGATGGTTTGACTATGTTCAACGGAGGCCGATAGAGGCACCGGTTCAAAATATGATAAAATTTCTCCTAATGGTACTAGAAGTAGAGGTAAACCTATATTAACATTGAATGAAATAATAAGAAAAAATATAAAAATATTTAACATAAATGAGCGTATAGCGTATGATCGAAATGAATGGCGAAGACGGACTCATATAGTCGACCTCAAATGATTAGAACATAAGGCTTGATTTTGTTGGACAACCACAATGACAAGATTGTGCAATCTTGGTACAATTTTGCCCTCTTGTGTAGATATGGATTGAATTGGACAATAAATATTTTAGTAAATCGATTAAAAAATATTATTTTTGTTCTCGAGAAACCGTGAGCCCCACATT
The DNA here is from genome assembly GCA_963454935.2 of Ilex paraguariensis. Classification (NCBI taxonomy): domain Eukaryota; kingdom Viridiplantae; phylum Streptophyta; class Magnoliopsida; order Aquifoliales; family Aquifoliaceae; genus Ilex; species Ilex paraguariensis. Next base: position 61,056 of record CAUOFW020005680.1, on the reverse strand, counting down.
TGCCTTTTGATACTTACAAAAAGATAAAAATTGTCATGAATCCAAAGTACAAATCCAATCGGTTGGAATTGAAAAGGATAAATAAATCCAATCCAACACCATTGAGTACTACTAAAGGGCATACATCAATTTATTTTTCATTTGCTATTTTTTGCCGCTAGCACTAACGAAACGGGAGGACTAGACAAGTAAACTTTGATTATTGAATCTAGTGGTTCTTGAGCATAAGTGTGATTACATTGCTTATACATGTTTGCGTAATTGCTATTTGCAAGTTACTTACATACAAGCTCTTAGTGAAATATAAAACCATTTTATGCATAAAAAAGAAAAGCTTTACGGGAAGTGCAAAACAATGTGCATGCATATTATGAACATAAAAGAGCTGCATTGTGACCTATTGACTTGAAAGAAAAAAAGGCATCACGGAACCATAATACTAAATGTGTCAGCAACTATCTATACCAGGTGCGCGCATGCGCCCCTTCTTTGATGATTTTCCTTTTTCCCCACTCTTCTTTGCTGCTATATATTATTAGAAACCTCTTTAAAACAGCCAAGTGGCAACAGATAAGGAATGGAAGTTATGTAATCACAAAGCTTCTCCCATATCATTAACTACTAGAGAAACCAAATCTTGGTGTTCGGTGTTCCGTTGATATCATGGAAAATATTTTCACTGTCCTTTTCATGGGTTTTCATTCAAATAATTAGGATTTAATGACCATATAAATACAAGACCAGATTTCCCCAACAAACATTGCATTTACAAGAATTGTTTTTCCCTTAGAGTCTTATTTAGAGTCTATTGTGGTATAGAAATGGCAATTTAATACCTTATCTAGCGGCGCTCTATTTAAAGGGAAGACAAAATTCAATCAAAAGTTCAAAACCCTTTTATTCAAAAAGAAAAGCTTTACAGAAAGTGCATAACAATGTGCATGCATATCACGAACATAAATTGCTGGCATTATGACCTATTCACTAGAAAGAAAAAAGGCATCGCCATAATCAAAGAGATGTAAGCAGAACTTGCAAAATAAATGGCAAAAGCATAAGGCCGGTGCAGTTTGAGCATGCAGATATAATAGCTGGTCTCAATATTTATTAACTGATTATTTCCTTTATGATGCAACAGCTATTATTTTTTTGCTTAAAAGAACAAATTGTGCTACATATTTTACACTAGATTGTACATTTCAAACTCTAGGAACTACACTCAAAAATCTGTTGAAAGTAAAAGATACGGGTAGAATACAGAGGAAACATTTAGACTTGTTTCCCATTTCCCAAGCTTCCCATTAGATTGCTCAACATAAGAACTTTCTCCCAGGAGAAAACATATGAGAGACTGGCATAATGCCCATACAGTGATTCTGGAATAACTATTAAAGGACCTGGTATATTATCGGCCTTGTCACCCACAAGCGAGATCACATCAACGAACTGAGAAGGTTTTAGATCTCCATATTTTTGGGCGAAATCCTCGATTCCAAATGAGTTCATCCTAAAAAGCAACACCAAAACAATTATAGCCCCAAATAAGTTGCAGCAGAAAAATTGACACACAATAGATAACAAGATAACAAATATCTGAGTTTAATGCCTTTGTTTTTGGGATATGTAAAATTTAATTGAAAGGTTCCTAAAAATAGCTCAATAATGTAGGACAGATTAGAAACCCAGGTCATTCAACTTACAATAGAAGTCAGGCTGGCTTTGGTTGTGAAAAGCTTCTGGCGTCAGGGTTTGACATGTGAAAGGACTATAGGCAGTGCGGAAGAAAAAGTTTACAATTGGCATACTTTTGAAAATGATCTATTCCCAGAACTCTGAGAAACGTGTGCAACATATCTATGGCAGCAACAAATTTCAGAGTTTGATGTTTCATTGGATGGCCAAACGGTAATGTACTGGATCAGGGCCAATACGGATTGATATGATAAAGTTTGGGCTGAAAGAATAATTGATCTAGGGCTTGTATATTGTAAATCAAGAATAGTAAATCTGGCATTTTGGGGTTTTTGGCTTGCTAGCATGAATCTTCTTGAAGAAAAGGTTGGGCTGGTAAAACAAAAGAAATAGTTCAAATGTTTGATGGGATGCATATAATCATTGGAGGTTGAAGAAGAAGAATCTAGGAACTCCACCTAGCACTACCTAGTAATCACCCCATAGAATAAGGCCTCCTAAAATAAGGTTTCATTTCAGTATCAGAAAAGCTTCAGACAAACTCTCAAACTGAGTTCGTTTCTTCACTATTGCACTCGTAGATGTCATAAGTATTTATAGATCATCTATAAAGTACTAATACTCTGTTTAGGTCAAAGTATAAGTAGACACCGTTCAGATATGATATCTTCACACAACGATACGAATCCAAATTATTTTTTTATTTTTGGACGTCTTGGAAATGGGTACCCAAGACCAATAATTGGCTTTGGATATGGAAGTGGATATTCCCTCTGGAATTCATTGACAATCTTACATACAAGAAAAATCATTATGTCTTTGAGGACACGAGTGTTTCTTAAGTATTATGTACTACTACAAGTCAAAAGGGTATTAGATGGGTTAATTACACTATATTTCTTGGCAACAAGTACTTCTAAGTAAACCACCAAATTAAATGCTGGTTCGGGTTCCTTTCACTACCAAACCGTTAGATACCCTGCAACAAAGTGGGAGATGGACCAGGTTGTCCTTGATTGATTGACTAAATTATACCACATTTAGATTTCACCACCCCCCCCCCTTCCAAAAATAAAATAAAATTGTCCCATCAAGATTGACTCCCACTCAATCGTGCATAAAAAAGGGCCACTGTTGTCCTGGTGGGCTTTCGTTAGCCATATAGCCCTCCAAGGAGAAGGTAGTGCTTCTACTCTACCCAAGTGACCATTAGTACTATAAAAAAAAGAACTTCCTGCACTTAACACTTCTCCATCTATCCATACAATCTGTACCCTCTGAATATTCAAAGCATATTACATCTCAATAAGCACTTCAAGTGCTACATCTCTCATAGTTCTACGAAATGAAAAAGTGCAGATCCAACCCCTTTGTGCAAATCTTGACAAGCGAGGTCCCTAGTCATAAAGTGGGTGTTAAATTCCATAATAAGTTACACGTGTCAATAACCAATTCTTCCTATCACCAAGGATCAAAATTTTGTTTCAATACATTATTTAGGTCATCTAGAAAACAGAAACATTTCGACATATTTCGAAAACACTTGAAATAATTGTGAGTGAAAAAAGGGATACAAACTAAGTGTAGAGCCCCCGTATATATAGCCAATGAAAATTACAATAAGGATAAAAAGGTAAAAAAGAGAAAACTTAATAAACCCTAATAAACTAAGCTGCTATATCTCCAACACTCCCCCTCAAGCTAGGCGCAAAAATGTCAAATAAGCCAAACTTGATAATAGAGTCTCGAAGAATGGATAGAGTGACAAGTTTGGTGAAAATATCTGCAACCTGATCACTAGTCCCCACAAACGATGGAGTGACAATACCACTGCTAACCTTCTCCCAAAGAAAGTGAATATCGATCTCTATATGTTTCGTCCTTTCGTGTAACACAGAATCAGAAGCGAGCTGAATAGCAGATCGAGTATCACAATATAAAGTAGATGAAGTCACTGGAAGTCCCAACTCGCCAAGAATCGATCGTAGCCAGATAATCTCACATGTGCCAAGTTTCAGTACCCGATACTTTACCTCTGCTGACGAACGAGAGACAACTGACTGTTTCTTGCTTTTCCAAGAGGTAAGATGAATCCCTCGAAAAGCACAGAAGCTTGTAGTAGAACGACTGTCACATGCTCTCCCATAATCTGAATCTGAATAACAGGCTAGAGAACCAATCTGAGATCTTAATGCATAGAACAACCCGAGTCCAAAACAAGACTTGAGATACCAAAGAATATAATAAACTGCATCAAGATGTGGCTGACATGGTCTATACATGAACTGACTAACTCGGCTAACAGCGAATGAAATGTCTGGTCTAATGTTGGCTAGGTAGATAAGTCTACCTACCAATAAGTCGGATCTCCCAACTCCTCACCTTCAGCAATAAGCTTCAGGTTTGGAATCATGGGTTATGATGTCGATTTGCACCCCAGCATCCCAGTGTCTGAGAGAAGGTCCTGAATATACTTTCTCTGAGAAAGAACAATACCGCTACTGCTACGGGCAACCTCAATCCCAAGAAAGTATCGCAAAAATCCAAGGTACTTCACATCGAAGACCTTCCCAAGGTCTACCTTAATCTGCGCAGTCCCAGAAATATCATCTCCAGTAATAATAATATCATCAACATATACCAAAAGGATAAAACACTGTCCGGAAGTATTCCGTCGAATGAAACAAGTATGATCAAAATGACATCTAGTAAATCCTAAATGTACAACTACATCACTAAAGCGAGAGAACTAGGTTCGTGGCGACTCTTTCAGTCCATAAAGAGACTTACGCAGTCAACATACCTTTTCAGCATACTCCCCCTCACCACGAAAGCCCGGTGGTGCATCCATATAAATAATTTCGTCCAGATCACCGTGAAGAAATGCATTCTTCACATCCAACTGATGAAGAGGCCAAGAGTACTCCGCAGCCAGAGAAATAATCAGTCGAACAGTAGTCAATTTTGCCACGGGGGCAAAGATAACACCAAAATCACAACCTGAAACCTGAGTAAAGCCCTTCGCCACAAGCCTAACCTTGTGACAATCAATAGTACCATCCGCAAGAAACTTCAGGGTGTAAACCCAGCGACAGCTAACACGTTTCAATCCTGAAGGTAAAGAGACAAGATCCCACGTATGATTACGCTGAAGAACATCCATCAAGAACCCATTGGGGCTCCCGCATAGCCTCTGAAATAGAGCGAGGAACCGGCATATCTAATAAGGTCATACTATAAGCTCGAAATGTAGGAGACAGATCACCATAAGAAACATAAGCAGAGATCCGATATAAAACTGGCGGTCCAACCATAACGAATAACTGGACGATAATTATGTCGCGGATAACGACGTCCTAAATCATCATCCTCTACTGATAATGTCTCATCAGGTAAAACAACTGGCTCAATACCTGCAATCTCATCAGTACTAACAACAGGTGCATCAATATGCTTAACTAACTGAGAAGTATTACCTGCATCGCCTGAGGTAGAAGGGGCATCAGCAGGGGGATGAGAGCAAAGGCGACGAACATAAACCTACAAAGGAAGAGAAACTAATAACTCTGTACTGACAGGGATGAGTGGCTCTGGAAGAAGAAAGACCGATGACTCTGTAGTGATAGTGACCAATGACTCTAGCTCTGGTGGTAATGAAAAATAAAATGGAGTATCATCAACTAGAGTGGCAGACACAGGACTGAAAGAAAGAATATGCTCGAGGAAGGTAACATCTAGACTGTGATACATACATCGCCTGACAGGATCATAACACCGATACCCTTTAGACTGATGACAATAGCCTACAAAGACATAACAAATCGCTTTATTATTAAGCTTATGACGAGTAGGAGACCGATCCTGAACAAAACATGTGCAGCCAAAAACACGAGGGGGACCAAAAAAAGTGTTCGCTCAGGGAATAAGACCTGCAAGGGGGCCCTATGCTGAAGAACATAACTCGGTGTACGATTACACAAAAAGGTAGAAGTCAAAACAGCAAAATGCCAATAAGATTTCTGTACCCCCATACCTCTAAGCATACAACGTACTATCCCTATCAAACTCCTATTTTTTCTTTCAGCAACTCTATGTTGCTCAGGAGTATATAGACAAGTGAGCTGCTAAAGGATACCTTGAGAAGAAAGGTGACACTAAGGCATCAGACACATATTCTTTAGCATTATCCGAACGAAGAGCACGAACAATGACATCGAACTGTGTTTTAATTATCTGAAGAAATTGAGTCATGACAGGGAGTACATCAGACTTCCTATGCAAAAGGTAGACTCAAGTACAACGGGTATGGTCATCTATAAATGTCACATAATATCGGGCACCTGACAGAGAAGTAACAGGAGAGGGTCCCCAAATATCCGAGTGTATTAGGTCAAATGGTTTGGGTGACTGATGCATATGAGGAATATAACTGGTCCGAACATATTTTGATAGGGAACATATAACACAGTCAAGTTTACCACTAACACAAGCTTTGCTCAAAGCAGAAAATAACATACATAAATATTTAAAATTTGTATGCCCAAAACAGTCATGCCACAACTGAATAGTTTATGATGAAAAATCATAACGACAAGTATTAGGTAAAATACTAGCGTGTAAGCTAGGAACAGATAAAGACAAAACAGGTGATGGAGGTGGAGGTGGAGAAACTGGTGAAACCGAAGGTGGATTGCCTAAATAATATAGTCCATCTCTCTCATGTCCCCTGATAATAATCCTCCTGGTACTCAGGTCCTGCAAATAACACGAATAAAATAAAAATACAATCACACAGTGAAAATCTCTGGCTAACTAATGTACAAATAATAGATTCATGGTCAGCTTTGGCGCATGAAACACCGAACGTAATGTAAAGCTATCTGGGAGGCGAACTGTACCCCTACTAACAATAGGAGCATGTGTACCATCTGCTAACTGAACTTGAGTATGTAACTGCTCGTCAAAAGAGGTGAAATGATGGGCCTCACTTGTCATATGACCATTAGCACCCGAGTCCAGCATCCAAAGAGAAGACGGACTGGCGCAAGTATGAAAGGCACGACGTATACCAGTAGTAGTCGTAGCAGTAGTAGTCGAACCTTGAAAAGTCAAGGCTGACATAAGTGTATCCAAGCGAGAAGTGATAACATCCATATCACTCCGCCAAGGAAGAGCAGTAGCAGTAGTAGCAGGAGCAATGACTATAGGTGGTAGTGCCTTAGCAATGGCAGCAGTACGGTTGCGAGGAGGCGGCTTAAGCTCCAGATGAAGCTCCAACAAGTAGCCCTAAGATGTCCTAGTCGGCTACAATAATCACACTGACGAGAATCCCCATATCTATGCTAATGTAGGGTACCTTGACGGCATTGGGTCGAGCGCTGTCGAACCCTATACCCGGTGGAAGTACTAACAGATGTCTCAATGGTAGGGTTCTCAACTCCCTCAGTAGTAGTCATATCATCAACAATACAAGGGCACCCGTGAGAAAAACAACTCTAAGATAAATAGAGACATAAAATAAGTGAAAACAATATACCTTCAGTCGAACAGTAGCGACAAATAAAGAAGCTCTAGAAAGCTCCCAAATAATCAAGTCATGGTGCCCAGAAATCCAATAAAGATAAATAAGTGATCTACTGCATCAAAAGCAGATCACCAGAAAATCCGCTCCCTCCCAAAAAAGTCATAGAACAAAGTCACAACGAAAATTGTGACCCACCAGTGGGCTGGACAATGATCCAGCAGTAGGAGTGGTTTTATTGGATTTATTGGGTTGGATCTATTATTATTATTATATGGAGAATGGGTAAAGGACGCTTGGCAGGCTATATATGGCCAGTCGGTTTGGTTTCAGAGGGTATATGGTATTGGGTCTCGGTGTATATGGTTGTTTATGGGTTCGGTGTATATGGTATTGTGTTTATGGGTTTCGGTGTATATGGTATATGTTGCCGGTGCTGGTTTGCAGTTTCGGTGGCTGGGTTTCGTCTGGACTGGGCAGTCTAGTTTTCAGCAGTTGATATAGGGCAATCGGTAGAGAGAGATGGGCAGTCGGTGCCTGGGTTGTTGGGGGTCAGTCGGTGTGATGTCACTTGGTTGGGTCGTCACTAGGTTGGTTTGGCGTTGTCGGTTTACAACTTTGTGGTCAGTCGGCTGTGATGTTTTGTGGTCAGTCGTGTTGTGTTGATCAGTCGGTGTTGTGTTGCTGATTTACAGGGTGTTATGATACCAGGATGCTATGTTGCTGCTAATCGTCGACTGTCTTGATATTGACGGCCATTAATCGTCGGTGAAGGATGATGAGGGTTAGGGTTAGGGTTAAGGTTAGGCTCTGATACCAACTCGAAATAATCGTGAGTGAAAAAAGGGATACAAACTAAGTATAGAGCCCCCGTATATAAAGCCAATGAAAGTTACAATAAGGATAAAAAGGTAAAAAGAGAAAACTTAATAAACCCTAATAAACTAAGCTGCTATATCTCCAACAAAAACAGAATGAAAAAAATAAAAATTTAAAAATTATTTTTTTAAAACATTGGTCGAAACATACCAAAATATTTAAAATACCTTGAAACATTATGAAACAATTGTGCAAATGCATTAAAATATAACAAAACATTTTGAAACATTATGGAATATCTCAAAATATTAGAATTTTGATTTCATCACTGATTCGTTTTGGTATACTTGGAAACAGAAACGTTTCAGATGTTTCGACCGTTTAAAAACGATATTTTGATCCTTGCCTATCACAACACCAAAACTCATCTGAAGATGATTATGTGGGTGCTGAATGGCAAACTAGCTGAAATGTGGCTGTATTACAATCATTTCCCAATCACAATATCTAAAAATGGTTCAAAGAAAAAGTATGAGATCCCCCTAAGCCAAGAAATCAATGAAAGTGCACCAAGTTTCCGTTGTTATCTGTTCTTGCATTCTTACTCTTTCCATAAGGCTAGAATGGTCAAATTCGTGCTTGTGTAATAACTAAAACAGCAACCATAATCAATAGTACAACCTTCTCCGAGCATTAGCCTGAAGATTTGGTATCTATTTTTAAGGCATTCTTCCCTGTGATTCAACAGATATAGCTCCAAAAACATTGAAACGACTGTAGGGCACACGACCGATATTTTTGCAACTAGGAACCAGATTTAGAATCAATTGAGTGGCTGCAACATTAGAAGGGTTTTCATTGTATCAAAGATCGGATATAAACATAAGAATACATGTTAACTGAGATAATGGATGGGGCATAGGATCTTCACATTTGAAAATAGTATCTGCAGAAAGGAGGCATTTGGCAGACTGTATAGAAGGTCGAGGTAGGATGGGATGTAATTCGGATAGAACAGGATAGGATATAGATAGGATATGGTGCTTCAACTCCAATGCTTGGATCACGGCAGGATTAGATCACCAGATATGGTTTAAATCAGAATCTATTATTTAGATGAAGATAAAATTCACGTACAAGCAATTCAATTTACTTACAACTAAAACATTCAATATCAACCAACGATCCAAAATCCAAAGAAGCAGCAACTAGATCCCCAAAGGAGAAACACAGGAGGAGAGGAAGCGGCTTTCGGTAGCCTCCTGTAGGTGATCTCTTGGTTGTCCAGTCTGCAATTCATGGACAGAACCTACAGCCCTCCCTCCTCTTCCCTTTCTTGTTTCTCTAGTCATGAGTTCTGATCAAGAGCTTCTAGTCATCCTTTTTTCCTAAATTACAAAAAACAATCTCACCAACCCTGGAATAATTTACCAGCCTGCAGGTTGTACAGTTTTATCTGCCCCATGACATAAGGGCATGTCAATTATCCTTTTTGGTTCCTATTTAGGACTTCAAATTTCAACTTTATCTCTGTTCCAGATGCACCTTAATTGACTCCCTAAGATATCTAACCATAGACCAGACTAGAATCAAAGCTCAACTTGGCCGTATTGCGAGTAAAATGTTATAAACTAAAAGACAAAGAAATGTAGCAAATCTGCTAGAACTTCAACCAACAGCAAAGCATAAGCAAGACGGTGGAGGATTTTGTCATGTAAGAAAAATACAAAGTTCACATTGTAATTTTCCAGACAAAGGTGATACTAACTCAAATCCACGGGGAGCAATTCGCAAAAGACGTAATGAAGGAGATAGAATCTGAAAGAAATCTTTGTCTGGAGAGACAACTCGTACCTGTAATACAGGGGGCACACAAAGCAGCGCCAAATTAGTAGAAATTTGTAAACAGCAGAGATTTGTATAAAAGGATTCAAAAAAGAACACTGGTGTTTACTATTAGAAATGATATTAATGTGCATTAAAAGATTGAGCCAAAATAACAAAGCGTCATAATTTATCATAAATATTTGGCTGATGAAATCCAATGTCATTTCTAGCCTTGTTCCTGTAGTTACAGTACCATACTTGGAATAAGAATTAATCATAATAAATATTATGAAGTATATTGGCTGGCCAACCATTGGCAACCCCCCAGAACAATGAATGAAATGCCGAGCCCTTTCTCTATTAAAGCAACAAGCATGTGCTCAAGCAACTCCTAAACCCTTACCCACCTTGTTTATGTAACCAAACAACTACCACCACATCAACTTACCGAATAAAAGACAAAAAGGTAAAAAGATGGAGAAATAAAAGCCAAAATCTAACTAGAGTAAGAAAAACATGAAGTTGGCCCAATTGTTTTATCTAGGGATGGCAGTGGACCAGGGAAAAACGAGTATTCGTCCAAATCTACCCCATTTGGACCGGAGATGGACTATACGTGTTGGACGGTGGACGTATACAGGAATACCCATATAAACCCATACGGGGATGAAGGCGGGAATGGACTTACCTTTATCCCCGCCCCACCCCGTTATACCAGATAAAAGACTTAAAACCCTAAGGCTCCCTATCAGCTGTCCCGCCCGCCTCTCTCTTTCTCTCCCTCCTCTTCCTCTAAGCTCAATCGTTGCACTCCTCTCAACAGCGACTGCTCCTCTCCTCTCAACACTCAAAGTCGACTCCTCTGGGTATGGATTCTTATTCCCTGTGATGAAAATAATGCTCAAGTTTCCTGTGGGTATGCGTGTTCTTGATGTGGATGATGACCCAACTTGTTTGAAGCTACTAGAGGGTTTGCTTAGGAAATGCCAGTATCAAGGTTTGATTCCTCTTTGTTTACTTGTTTCTTCTCTATGTCAATTTGTTGCACTAGTAAGATTACCATTACGTTCTTCTATTTGTTGTCTTTTTCTTTTAAATATTAATTTTCAGTATATTAATACACACACATATTCCTTTTTCCTGTGGGAAATAGCTTTTACTTGGGTATTGACATAGTGAATAACTAATCCTTATTTCTTTTTTATTCAATTAAGATACAAATTTTTTGTTTCTTGAGGGAAAGTTTCCCGTATTTGGCATAAAAATTTATATTATTCAGTCATTTCATCAGATCAGTCCTTTTATTCAGTCTTTTGTATTGTCATTTGTAATTAATCCATCCAACTATCTCAATTCAGCTATAGGTGCAATCTTGCAATTTTGAATTACATTGCTTTCTTTTATCGTAATATCATATAATATGTTTGGCATGATAGTTTGACATAATCATATTAATATGAGGAACATTCTCTCTGATTTTATTGTTTTCATAGGCAGTTTAATTAAGTTAGTGCTGTCAATAATGTCAATATGCTAAATTATGTTGTGTTAGATTATTTAGAATGTTGTTGGATTATTTAAAATGTTGAATTTATTTAGAATTTTGGATTATGTTCACTTGAACTTGGGCTTGGGTTTGGACGGGTATGGGGGAAACAGGGACGAGGACGGGGATTAAAAATTTACCCGCAGACGGGGACGGGAATGAAAATTATACCCGTTAACGGGAGTGGACCGGAGATGGACGAATATTTTTTAAGCGGGTACGGGGATGAAGACTATACCCTCCGCCCCCGCTTCAGTCCATTAACATCCCTAGTTTTATCCATTCATAGCTCACCCTATCAATTTTTTCAATTTTAGTCTTTGTTAATCTTTTGGGAAAGTGTATTTTTTTTCCCCAGATGCTTTGATCACCTGGTAGAAAGTTGAGAATAAACTTCTACGAATTTACTAAAAAAAAAAAAAGGACAAAAGGCCATCAGACATTGATCAAATAATCCACTAGGACTGTCATAGAAAAAAATAGAAACAATGAGAATATTTGATACTCTAGGCCACCAAAGAAATCTAACTGAACCAAAATTGCTAGATTGAATTATTTATAAATAATTTGGATCATCCATAGGAAGTGTTTCTAAGGAACAAAAACAAAAGCAGATTATGCATGCCAAATGGTACCAGCCTTGCAAATGTGTCAAATGCAGATAACATAGGATCGATGCTTATTGGGTGCCCTTGTTCCAAAGCATTGTGCAATAAGTTAGACTGAACTTGTATCGTTTCATAGTGGATATTACAGCAAAAACACAAGCCATCCACCAATTTAGAATATACAAGAGTCTCAGTGTGCTTTGCAATCTGCCTTTGCAAGACTTATTATTGCCCATGACAAAAGAGGCACACATGTCCTTTGTTTCAAACATTCGAGAAAATTGCCCTTTGTATACTTCCTTACTTACCTCAGGGATGGTTATTGATTAATTATGATCTATGTCAAACCATATGAAGGAAAAAAAATATGAAACTTAAAGCCATCGATAGATTCATCTCTCCTAAGCTCCCAATATGCTTAGTCCTCTATCTTTAGACCAATTCATTTGGAAAGTCAAAATCCTCTCAAAAGTAAAGGCCCTTGCTTTGAACGAAAAAAAATATAAAACTTAAAGCCATCGATAGATTCATCTCTCCTAAGCTCCCAATATGCTTAGTCCTCTATCTTTAGACCAATTCATTTGGAAAGTCAAAATCCCCTACAAAATCAAGGCCTTTGCTTGGTATATTATCTTTAACGGGGTGGATACTAATAATTGTTTTGCAAATGAGGAGACTTTATAAGGCTTTAAGCCCTGATATTTGTTCTACTTGTGTCAGAAGTGGACAGTTGAACGTTAATCTATTCATTCATTGTTCTTTTCCATGGTGCTTACGGAATAACTTATTTAATGTGGTTTGGTGAGGCTTAGGTTTGTCCTATGGTGGAGAAGTTCTTGCAGATCAAGTTTTGGGTTTTGGGCTGAACAGAGAAACTAAGACCATTTGGAATTGTGAGCTGACTACAATACTAGAGCAAAATGCAAGAACGTTCAACGATCCTTATCTTTACTTGAGAACTAGTATAGAAAATAATTGTTTCTGGTTTTTTTTTGGACCAAAGCCACAGGAACTTTCTGATGGCAGCCTTTGTCTGATTTCCCACATAATTGGAATGCAATTGTCCTTTATTTTTGAAAGATTCATCTTTTTAAAATTTTGTTTTTTGCATCTCTTTCAGATATATTGACCTCAATATCAAAACTCCATTCTCAATTCTCTCCCATAGCAAAATTTTTCATTTGTACAAAAAAAAAAAAAAAGAAACCAATTATAATCCATCCATCAATTCACTTGGCTTGGAAACCAAGTATCTAACATTATCCTCAATATCGTAGCTCCATCCTCGATTCTCTTCTATAGCAAAATTTTTTAATAAAAAACCAGTTATAACCCATCCATCAATTCACTTGGCTTGGAAACTAAGTGACTAACATTATAATTATTGAATCTTCCAAATGATAATCAATGCCTTTCTTGTAAGTAAAACTTTTAACTAGAGGACTAGCCTAACTAAATGGGTCTTTTATATCCTTAAGACTCTTTTTGATAACTCAACGAGGTTCTAACTCGATTGTTAGTCATGGATTCTACACTTGTCAACGTTCATATCTAACCCGTATCTACACTTGTCGACGAGCATATTTAACCCGTATCCAACCAATTAGATTTGGCATCAGACCTGATATGCGGAATCCCGAATATCAATTGAGTACAATATATCTACTACATGATGGATCCAGATGGATTACCCGTACAAATGATTTTAACAAGGATCGACAATGTAAGGGTGCGTGAGGTTCATTATAATTCAACCACATACATATCTAACCCATTTGGTATACTAAAATACAATAATTTAGCTTTAGAAGCTATGATTATTGATGTTAGAATAGTCTACTATATTTTAATATTAGGAACAGTCTAGTCCTTTTCTAGCATTGTTTTGCCTTACTATAAAAGGGTTTCTATTTGCATCTTTCATTATTATGATGTAATATATTGATGAAGCCACAATAATATTTCTCTCATTTTCTTCTCATAATCTCTTTTGTTATGAATGTCTTCATTATTTTCATGGTATCAGAACCTATTTTTGATCCAAAATATGTTTAGCATTCTCATTTTCTTCTCAGCATCTCTTTCTTGGTGATTATCTTCTCTCTTGAAAAAATAAGAAACAAACAGTAGTTGCTCGCTCTTCTACTGAAGCTGAGTACGATGCTATAGCATCTACCACAGCTAAGATAGTATGGTTACGATGGTTACTCATTATCTACTCTTACTCCTATGTACTATGACAACACTAATGCTATTCAAATTGTTCACAACTCAGTCTTCCACGGGCACCAAGCACATTGAGATTGACTGACACTTTGTGTACCATCATCTTCAGCTTGGCATAATTTCTTTCCATTTTTGCCTTATACTATGCAGTTAGTAGATTTATTTACGAATTCTCATATGATAGCGCATTTTTGTTTTCTCGTTGACAAACTCTTAATGTTTTCAGCTACCACATCATGAGTTTGAGGGGGCTGTTGGAATACTCTAGTATATTTTAATATTAAGGGTACTCTAATCCTTTTCTAATATTATTTTGCCCTACTATAAAAGAGTTCCTATTTGCATCTTTCATTATTACGATGTAAGAGACTTATGGAGCCGCAATAATATTCTCTCTCATTTTCTTATGAATGTCTTTGTTATTTTCAGTTTGCAACTAGAAACTCTTTTTAAAGTAGGTTTATTGGAGCTTGTCGCATATAGGTATAATAAGGCCTTCCAAACTAGTCTATGAGTAATGTGAGTCATCCACTTGTTGTCAATTAGTTCTAAGCTACACGGATTAACATGATATCAGAGCTATGTTTGGGGAGGTTTGGGCAACACTCTTTTTCAATATCATTGATTTCTAGTTGATACCCTTTATGTTTGGGCCAAAAGTACACCTATCTACATGATTATTTATTTTGATCGCTAGTGTGAGGAGTGTCAGAGCTTCTCCCCCATCGGCGAAATAATGCCTGAACTAGTATATGAGCCTAGTGAACTTCTCCACGTATTCCCAATTGGTTTTGAGGACACTTAACTGGTTAACTTGCTAACTGATAATTCGCCGGTAAAAGCTCCTTTTTTTTCCCACAAGCAAACTATTTTCTTTATCACCTTAACCCTACTGAATATTGAGGGTATATCCAAGGGGCAGAGTTAGGAATTATTCGTAGTGGGGACAATCTAGAACTAATTGATAACTTGAAATCATAATATTAAAATTATTTCTTTCAATATTAATTTTCTAATAGGAAATTAATCCATAATTACTTCAAAAATTAATATGTTTGGTTTGCCTCAAACTCAATAATTTATCATTGTTTTTTAACAAACAACTTATAAGGATCATAAGTATTCTTTTGATAGAACAAACGTGAGAAAAAAAAAATCTATTTATCACAAGTTTATTAATACTGAACTTAGATATAAGAATACTTTAAACTACCAATATAATCCAATCGGTCCAAATAATTTAATTGAAAATATAATTCATCACAGATAGATTCCATATATATAGTATTATTAAAATAATTTTAATCTTAATTTATAATGCTTACATTCTAATATAAATTTAACATTAGGATTTCAAAATTCAAACCAATTTCAAATATCAAGAGCAAATATCAGTCTACATTAACAAGAAAAATAGAGGGGAGGAGACAAAAGGGAGCTAGGAAAGTAGAGCACTGACTAAGAAAGCCAAGTTAAGAAGAATGACCGATTAATAATCACTAAAATTCATTGCAACAATAACCAACCACGAGTAGTCTTGTTGGTCACTCTCGATTCCGTCAACTAAAAGATGAGTCAACGCTTGCCAAAGGTCAAAATTGATTTCTTATAGAGTGCTTTCTCATTTACTATTGATGTCTTATTCAAAAGTTGTAATAGCTAATTATTATGCTGGATCAGAGAATTACTAATGTTTATCAAAAAAGAACACGTAAGTCTAATTTTTCTATTTTATGAAAGAATACCAATTATTTTCTAAAATATAAACAACCAATAATACTATGGGTATTTAATATAGAAACCTAATTTGGCAATCTAATCCATTGTTGTCATTGGATTAGCGTTCGATCCCATTAATTGTTGGGAGCCACTACTTATATTATGATAACAATGATTAGATCCAAGTAGCGTTACCAAACTTTATTTTTTATGATCTTTTAGTGGGGCAAATTCCAAAAAATCTTTAAAACTTCCAAAATTTCAAATAACACCCAAAATTTTTGAAAATTGCAATGGGGCAGCTGCCTTCACTGGTCCATGCTGCATCTGCCCATGGGTGTATCACTAGGTCATTATTCTATCTGTGCAGCAAAAGGGGGGAATGCTTTTTGCCCTGATGCATACTGCAGAGCACCATGCCCACATACAGCACTGTATATGCATGGTATGCTGAGCAAGAATACTGCAAGTCTGCAATTAGGTAGACAGAGTCTTGACATATTTATACATATCTGGTCTTGGGGAAAAAACAAAGAAAAAAGTTATGTCACCAGGAAGTAACTGTCCTTCTCCTTCGTAACAAGGCTTAGTGCAAAAAATCATGTATTTTTCAGGATAATGGTTAGACTTATATAAAGACAACATTAGGAAACTACCTTAAACCCAGCATCAACACTTCTTGCAGCCAAGGTCCCAATAACATCATCAGCTTCAACACCCGGCACCTGCTTTAAGTTGAACTGATGAATCATCGTCACTTACAATTATAATCAATTGATCTTTATATCAGTTCCATATAATTTTAACCTCAATCACTCTGACAGACATAGCCTTGATTGATGCTTTCAAGTACTGAAGTCCCTGAACTATGGTATCAGGTGTAGGTGGACGATTGCTCTTGTATGACGGGTAAAGAGTGTGACGAAAATTCAGGCCTATACAAAATTCAAGCATCACACTGTTAAAACCTCATTTTCTGTAACAGTGACTACTTCAAATTTCTCTCAAGTTAATACAGAGATACAAGCATTACAATCATGATTTTTGACAGATAAAGGATAGAAAAGAAAATGAAAACCCAAGACAAGAGAGCAAATAATTATGTGTTTGGGCCGTGACAAAAGACACGAATGTCTATAAGCTACCAAAAATTTAAGTCTTGATGGGATTGATGGAAAAAAAAACACATAATCATTGCACACGATCGATTCAGTAAAATATAAACCTGTTTATTGCAAGGTCAGTTAACTTCACATGAAGTCAGAGATGGTAGCAGTGACATTAATTATAAGCATAGGGTAATTCAATTGAAACCAAAACTATCTAAAGAGAGCAAGACAATGTTATGAGAACCATTTACTGCAGGGGCAACATCATGTGACACGTTACAAGTTCACAATGTACATGATTAAGAGCAAACTAGTAGTAACTCTGCCTATTGTTCCATGCTTGACTACACTTCCTGTTTCCCATTAAAACATAGTAGAGATACGGGGGCACATGCATTTATACAATAAAGGCACATAAACACAAAAACAGCAAAAGCAGCCAGCCTTGATAGGGCACCTCATTAGAACCAATTGGATTTCCGTTCAATATTTTTATTAGAAAAACTAGAGATAAGACCACATGCTTTGATACTATAGAGGCTCATGCACACACATACACACAGTCCTGATAGGGCACCCTATTGGAACTGGTTGGCTTTCCACTCAATAACCTTAGGTAGGTGTAAGTCATATCAGACCAGCCAGCTGAGACCTATTCAGGAACCTTCTATGTCAAATGAGACTCAACCTTCCAGTCACCAACAATCAAAACTTCATTTCGTTTTATATCCAAGGAGAGCGAAATGAATCAATAATTGAATCGAAATTCATTTTTGTCTCCCAGGAGAGCGAAGCAAATCAATGGTTGAATCAAAATTCATTTTTGTCTCCAAGGAGAGCGAAGTAAATTAGTGGTTAAATCAAAATTACAATACTTCGAGGTGTTTTGAAATGCTTCGAGGTGCTTCGAAATGTTTCAAGATATTTTCAACATTGTTTCGAAATGATTCAAGATATTTCCACCATTGTTTCAAAATGTTTCAATATATTTCGGTATATTTCGACCAATGTTCAAAAATAAATTCTCAAATTTTTTATTCAATTACGAATCAGATCAAAACA
This sequence comes from Ilex paraguariensis, assembly GCA_963454935.2. Classification (NCBI taxonomy): domain Eukaryota; kingdom Viridiplantae; phylum Streptophyta; class Magnoliopsida; order Aquifoliales; family Aquifoliaceae; genus Ilex; species Ilex paraguariensis. The sequence goes on along the minus strand of CAUOFW020005680.1, from coordinate 42,927 downwards.
TTTTCAATTTTTAGGTGATTAAAACAATGCACCAAAACAATATTTTGATCCTTGCTTGTCACCCACCAACCACCCACTATAACTATAGACCTTGGCATTCATATTATTAAACAAGAACAACTCAAAAGAATACAAAGACGTTCAGAAGTTTTATCTTGCTCCTGATTTTTTATCCCTTGTTCAAACCTTCTCATCCAGACAAATTGAGATTTGAACTCCCAATCGCTGTCTCATGCAGACAGGCACCTCAACCAGAATGTTTGATAAATATACTCAACTCGAATTTAGGATGGATCGCTATTCGAAATGTTAGTGAAACACTCGATTTGTTATTTCATGTTTGCTTTTGGCCTTTTTTTGCCTACTCCCTAAGCCTTTGATTGACGATCTTTGCTTGGGCCGGCTCCAAGGCTCTATCCATCACGGGTCCTTCCCTTGTCTACAACTGTGTTTTCTCTATAACTGCCAAGGTGAAGGTCAATCACATTGTGAATTCATGATCCATTCCTTTAGTTTGCTCAGCATGGGCAACATTGATTCACTGGATTACATTTTAGTCCAAAATTTAGATGGATTTCCGAAGCCAGTTCGGAATAAATTTAAGGCCTTCTAGGAGGGATTCATATCCTAAGGGAAGGGTTGTTTGGGGCAAGGAGTAACTTAACGAAAAAGCCACAATGAATATATCATCTTGTTCCAATATCATAATACTGAATGTTTGTCCAAATTATCATAGCCCAATCAGCATCAAAAAGTCAATCACATCCTTGGAGCTAGAGGACTTAAAAATGATCCCCTTTCCAGAAGCCTTTTTTAACTATCTCATAATTCTACACACTGCATCACAATGCTCTATTCTAGAATCCTGTATAAACAGACTAACCACTCTAATAGAACTTATGATATCTGGCATAGCTAATATCAAGTATATTACATAAAAGTTTACCAACCGAACTTCAATATCTATCTGGATCACCAAATTTTCCACCAGTTTTCTTGCCAAACTTAAGATTCAATTCCATTGAGGTATCATGTACTTCCAACAGTCCAGTCACTTCGGCAAATCAATAACATACTTCACTGGGTATGAACAAGACCTTCCTTAGACCATGTAAACTCTATCCCCAAGAAATATCTCAAAAAGCCAAGATCCTTCGTGTGAAAATGGTTGCCTAAATACTGTTGAGTTGTCTAAGACCTTCACCATCACTTTCTGTAATCACAACACCATCTACATATGTTGAAAGACAATGAATCCATAATTACTATGCCAAAAACAAAGAACGATTAGTACTACTCGTTTCATAAGGAAAAACAATCACTAGTTCACTACTGTGATAAACTTATCTAACATGCTCATAGGGGACTACTTAATCCTGTAGATTTCTTCGTGAGACGACACAACTTCTTAGACTCTCCATGAAAAAGATAAACTGGAGGTTGTTACATATATACCTATTTATGTAAGTCTTCATGAGGGAAAGCATTCTTGATGATAGGCTGATACAAATGTCAATCTTTTACAGCGACAATAAATAACAAAACATGGACTGAGATTAGACAATGCCCAGGAATTATGGTTTCAAAATAATCTACCCAAATATTTGAGTATAACCTTTTTATCTAGGCACGCTTTTAGACGCACAACAATACCATTTGGGTGATAGACCTCATAGGTTTTAAAGAGGTATCACAAAGACAACATTGCTATTGATGAGGATAAATATTGCCTGTAAAGCATTAAACCTTGATCCTGGGAAATTTAAATATAAAGAATGTCCTGCTCATACCCTCAACCAATTAGTCTTATTTGTCTTGAGGTCCTAAAAGACATAACCAGATGGGAAAATGCAACTGACAGTTAAGGGTTTTAGTGAGCTAACTAACAGATAAAAGTTGTAAAGGGAAATTGAGGACATATTGTCCAAAGGATAAACTCAAGTGGTAAACCAACTCCATACTATATTATATGAATTACAATAAGAAGAAATTATTGAAGACTTAGAAGTGTGTATTTCTAAGTATGAAACAACTCAGACTTGCCAGTAATGTGATTAGATGCTCCGAGTCAATACATCAAGAGACACGATAAGATGACACCAAACAAGAGATGGTACCTCAATGAGCCAAGGCACTAATGAAGGCAAAAAGATATCTGACTTCTTCTCTGCACTAGGGCATCGTACTCCTTACAAGTAAAATTCACATGGTTGGATTTCAGAGATGACTGACTCGTTGTAGGCACCAAAGAAGCACCAAAGGAGAGCAGAAATAAACCACAGTACTTCACCACAAACACACCAACAACTCTTATATGGTCATCCACAACCAAATAAGATACAACGCTGAATCTGGCATGCGAACGAACTACACAAACAACTCAGACTCCGAACATGATTCTGGGAATTTGAAAAACTTTGGAAATGTAATCATAGAAAGTTTGGGTGATGACCTAATTCTGAAGTTTTGGGGAACACATGTAAATATGGGAAAGTGGCAGGGCTTCAAGGAATTTTCAGAACTTTTAGGGACGAATCTAGAAATTTTAAGGGTTTTAGGTTGGTATATCTGGAATTTTGAACACGGATGGGCTCTTTTATGGTTTGCGCCTGGATCTAGACTCCAATTCAGGTTTCCAAAAGTCATAGGACCAGGTTTGGGTCTACAGATCAAGTTTGTTTTAAATTAAAGAACATCGGTCAGTTCAAGACTTATGACCCGAATCAACAAAAATGGATACTTTCTTTCCCGTCAATTAAAACCAACAAGCTGCTGGTAACAAAGCAAGAGCCGACACCAGTAATAGACACGACAACAACTGAAGTGTCGATCATGGATCTCACAGGTGTTTAAAAAACCCAAAAACAGCACCTAACTCAATCGACTCCAACTTTGACACCTCTAGTACCCTCGAGGATATGACTACAATCAGTAATGACAACAACAACAATTGGTGGTGCCAATCATAAGACCAGCAACAATCGGCAACAACAACAATGACAAACCCACCTATGCTTTAATGATTGACCGACAGATTTTCTCGATCCAACAATGACAAAGACAATCATCAACTATTAGCAACAGAAGCAGATGATTGAACGCAAACGAAATATAGAAAAAAATATATATATGCTTGGGAATAGGGGTGCTCTAATAACATGTTAGGGTTTCAATATTGGAAATAGGATTTGAGAGAAATGACAAAAATTGAGAACGAATCCATAACCCAAAAGTGCGCGGACTAGTTACTTGCATAAGGATATATATTAGGTCATAAAAACACAACTATATAATCCCCAACATGTCCAATTGGCAATAGTGACAGATTGAACTATACTAGAATTTCTAAGAATGTGAGAACACCTAATCAATTGATTTCTGATGCCATGTAAAGCATTCTAAAGAACTTAAATGGCTGTGTTCCCTTCTTAATAATAATAATAATAATAGAAAGATTTACATGATTCTATTTCCCACGAGAAGAAAGGGGGGGAGGGACAGAAGGACAAATGGAAAACTACTCGGCCAATACTTTGATAACCAGAATCAAAATAATATTAACCTAATTCAGGTCTCCAAAACTGCAACTTCCACTCTGTACATCGCAAAATATTTAGTCACGCGCACAGGATGGCAGATTGTTAAAAACCAAAAAGAACCAAGCAAAGCCTTATCCTCATTATTAGTAACAGACTATTTTCCCCGAATTCTCATCAGGAAAATATGAAATGCTTTTGCATTCAATCTTCAAATGTACATATTCAGACATTTTGCTGCAATACCATACCAAGGTGTGCATAAGTCAAGCTGCATTATCACTAATTCCTGATTGGGATTATACAGGATAAGGACTTTATATTATACAAATTAATGTCAATGTTGGAAAAGTATTGTGTTCATTCTAGCTGTGCTGTCAATTATAACTTGATATGATGGGTTTAATAATCCCTATAGTCTTACCATGATCCACATCTAACATCACAAATGGCAATGTGATTGTCCATTATGAGTTGTAACTTTGGCTTCTTAATTCTAGGCCGCCCTTTGGACTTGTCACGCAGAATATAACTATGAAACCGAAAAAAAAAAAAAAAAAAAAAAGAAGTCACATACCTTTTCCCACAAAACTTTGTTTGGACGAAAGAGACGAATGACCAAATGGGATCCCTGTAAAGAAAGATTTTGTTTTATCAAAATATTGTGTGAAGCATGCACTCGGTAAGTTATTAGTCTTGAAAGATCTTGACCCCCTTCATTGGCCTATGACATCCAAAGGAATCGACCTCAAAATTCACTCCCATTAGGAGCCTCTACAACCTATCCACCCGTAAGATAGAGCAAAACATTAGGAAAAATAATTGGCACCAGGAGTGTATTCCAGACAATAAATCAGTGTTTTAATATGCCCGAACTATGTAATTATGTTGCCATTTGTTACAATAACATTATACAAGCACCTATGGTAGTGGTCATGACATATAGTTTACCACATGGTGTACATTTATTAATGAACTTTCAAATAATGCCTTTCTATTTTATATATGGTAATTTTCATTGGGCACATAGAAAGGGTAAAGACAACCCTGAAGACCGAGGCCAAAGAAAAATCAGAAAACAAAACAGAAAGAGACGGGAAATACTAGCCTCCCAATATTACTAACATTCTTTTAGAAATGTGATGCAACTGTCCATGGACATAGTCTGATGAAACTAGTGAGACTTCAAATCTGAACAGTAGTGGTAACGTCATCTCCTACTCTTCCAGCATTTCTGTCCACCTAAAATACCCAAATAGCAGCAAAGAAACAAGGCTGCAGAGCACCTTTCTGTACAAGATAATTCTTAGATCGAAAGTAGATGTCAAATCCATGTAACGCCAGAGGTATGAGTTATTGCCACAGAAGTTGATGTAGCAGCAGTAGCAACCACTAACAGATATACTGTGGGTCGGGAGCTTCATGCAGTGCTGCCAAAATGGTTATTCTGGTCTAAATAATTCTCTGTAGACACCTATAAAACTGCGGTTAAAATCCAAGGGTCAAATATTGAACCTGTTCAAATGCCCAAAAAAAATGTCTCATTTTGGAAAGGATAGAAGCTGCCTCAGCAGAACCTTTATAAACAATTTCCCGCCAGTTTCCACCCACTTTTTTCTTCTCTACCTTCTACCTTCTTTCATACTTTCTTATTGGGTTGTTGAGTTACCTTGTTATTTAGTTTTCAAGCTAGCAAAGAAGAGTGCTAAGCTCCATCTTCTCACAGCAAGCTGCACCAAGTGGTATCAGAGCATGTCCATTCAGCTATATGTCTGACGAATGCCTCCTAGAAGAGGCGGGAGGTGCAGCAGCCTCATCTCCAAGTGGAGCTAGAGGTGTGATAGAACAACTAAGGATAAAAGTTGAGATGCTAACCAATAGGTTCCAAAATGGGGGGCCCAGCTCGAGGCCAATGCCTCTTATATGTATGATTTTCTCAGAAAGTCCCTTTCAATAAAGACAGCAGATTGTGAGAGATGATAGAAAATGGGCAATGGACGTCAGAGTGGAGATTCCTGATTTTGAGGGAAATTTCAAGCTGAAGAGGATTTTGACTGGCTAAGTATGTTTGAAAGAACCCTAGATTTCAAAGAAATCTCAAGTGACAAGATGGTAATAGTTGGTCGCTATTCGGTTGAGGGTTAAAGCTTGAGGTTTGGTGGGAATAGATAAGGAACATGAGACAACAACAAAGCAAGCCAAAGATAAAATGTTGTGAACTATTACGTAGTATAGTTCTTATATATTATTGTATTAAGTATACCACTCAGGGGTGTACTGGTCCTTTTCTATTTATTTTGATATCCATATATATAAGTTGAAAGTGAAAAGTAGGGATAAGATATTTGTCCTTCTTCACACAATTCTTCATTACTTCTTTCTCACTTTGTTTTCTAATTACTATTCCTAAACTTTACATGGATTTTCATTTATATTTTCACCTTTTCTATTCTCTGGTATAACTCACAGACCATAGCTAACTTTAATTAGTCGTGGCCTTCGTATCGGATTTTACTGTTTGGTGTTGGAATGGAATTTTTGGATCACTCCTGGTAATTAATGGTGGCAGGAGAATGAAGTTTGTGAGTTTTAGACATGAGAACATTGTCGCTGTGGGCAACGAAGTTTGTCACTGTTATATTTGTCACTTTCATTGAGCAGAGAAGAAAACTTTCATTGCTGTTGGGATGAGAGTTTTGTTGTGGTTGTTGCTTGGTTTCTGGAGGTTGGTTGCTGTTGTTGAGTTCTTGCTGGTGCAGACAAACCTTGGTTGCTGGTTGCTGGTTGCTGGTTGCTGTTCCTTGCTTGTTACTTGATTGCTGGTTGCTGGTCTTGTTTGTTGCTTGGCTGCTGGTTGCTATTCACTGCTATTCACCCTCACTGGTGACAAAGAAGACAGACTTTAGTTGCTGATTTCTGGGCACTGCTACCAAGTTCTTGTGGTTGACAGAGAAGACGGCCCCTATTTTTACTAGGGCCCGGAGTTCTGTTGCAGTAGTCCCCCAGTTGTGGATTGGGTCATGTTTTATCAATTAAATATTTGGGTAGTCCAAGACCCAGGTTTGTGTTCTTGGTTCAAGCATATCTTCCCATTCAGATTGTTTTTGCATGGTTCAGTTTTATTCAGTCCGTTTCAGCTACTTTTCTGCTTGGTTCAGTTTTATTTGATCCGGTTCAGCTACCTTTCTGCCCAGTTCAGCTTGGTTTGGTCCGGTTCAGCTACTTTCCTGCTCAGTTCATCTTGGTTTGGTCAGGGTCAGTTATATTTCTGCCCAGCTCAGCTTGGTTTGGTCTGGTTCAGTTACATTTCTGCCTATTTCAGCTTGGTTTGGTCTGGTTCAGGACCTTTCCTGCCCAGTTCAGTGTGATTTTTTTTAACGGTTCAGCCTTTTGGAGCCCGCTTTATTCTGTGTGATTCCACAGTTGTTTTGGATTGTTGGCCATTTCAGATAATTCTTGTCCTACCTCTTTCTTTAATGCTCCTCAGTTATCTGTACCACCGTTTTATTCTGCACCTGCCAACCCTACTCAGCTCATCTCTTGCTAACAGACACTTACTGCTTCCTCCACTGCTTCTTTTGCCCAGTCAAGTGTGACTTCTACATGCTTAATGTCATCCAAAGAATCCAAACACAATTCCAGGATCACAGATTCAGGTGCATCTGATCATATGACTGGTTCATCTAGTATTTTTTCTTCTTATGAATCTGTGCCTCCAACTCAAAGTGTCACCTAGTAAATGGTTCCTCATCTCAGGTCTGAGGATTGAGACGCACTCAACTAAGTCCTACAATGCCTTTATCTTCTGTTATTTGTTCCTTGAATTCCCTTTTAGTTTGATGTCTATTAGCAAGATAATTCACTCTCCTAATTACTATGTTACTTTTTATCCTTCTTTGTGTGTTTCAGGATCTAAAGACAGAGAGTAAAATTGGTAGAGAGCATGTGCTGGTGGTCTTTATTACTTTGATTTTGAGCCATCCCATCCAGCATTTCAGTCATTATTATCTTCATTTCAGTGGCATTGTCGCCTTGATCGCCCAACTCTTCCATCTTTGAAACGTCGAGTTCCCAATCCAACTTATGTCTTGTGAAGGTTGTATGCATCATCGTTTGTCTTTTGACCCTCGAGTTATAATTGCATCTATAGTTCTTCTGAGTTGATTCATTAAGATAAGTGGGGTCGTTTAAAGAATGTTCCATCCAATAAATTTTTATATTTTGCGACATTTGTGGATAACTATTCTCATATGATGAAAACTCGCTCTGAATTATTTCTCATATTTCAAACGTCTGGTAAAGAAATTAAAACTCAATTTGTTGTCGAATTCGCATTTTGTGGTCTAAGAATGCTCGAGAATATGACTCTGACCCCTTTGCCACCTATCTTCGAGGAAAGGGTATTGTTCATCAAACTTTTTGTGTCCACACCGCACAATAGAATGAGAAAGCAAAGCATCTAACAAGTATGGATATGAACACGGGAGCTGTATCCAATACGATACAGATACAGAGATACACCAAAGTTCGAAAATATAGAACACGAATGCAGCAAGGATATGGCAAATTAAAATAATATTATATTTTTTAGATAAGAATAAAATTATTAAATTTTAAAAACAAAACATATTTTATAATAATTTTAATAATAAGACATAGCAAATATTAATTTTTAGAATAAAATTGAAATAAATAAAAAAAAAACATTCCTCATTTTCGTGAAACATCATTACATCTCTTCACATTCATAGTTTATAGGTTACCTAACAAAAAATGCACAAAAAAATAAAAAAATCATATCCTTCTTAATAGTTATCAGTTGTTTTTTTATTTAAAAAATTTTTACCATGTCTTGGTTGTGTCCTACTTGTGTCCAGGCGTGTCTGACTGAGCACTATTCTAAACACTTCTAGCTATGTCAGACACATGTCCGATCGTGTATGACACATAAACATGTCCAACTCTACCACGACACCCTTCGGAAAGTATCTGTGCTTCCTAGCAAAACATAAAAATCGTCATTAGTTGGAAATAACTTGAGCACTTTTATTTCATATGAATGTTTCAAACACTTTTGAAGTAATATTCTTCTTACTGCTTGTCATCTTATCAATCATGGGAAATCTCTCCATTTCATTCTTATACCACAATATCCTTTATTTCTTGTTCCTCCTCAGATATTCGGGTGCATGGGTGCAATTGTTATGTTCATAATTTGGGTCCTAAATTTGATAAACTTGACCATCGTCCTACAAAGTGTGCCTTACTCAATTATTCACGCACTGAGAAAGGTTATTGGTGTTACAGTCCAACGTTCCAACACTATTTCACTAGTTTTGATGTCACCTTTTGTGAGTCTATATCATATTTCCCAGCTATCACCTCTCCTTTGAGACGACTCCTTCATTGCCTTTGTTACTACCTCTCCCATTACCTTGTGTCATTTCACAACCCATAGCCACTCCTTCGGTTTTTCTACCACCACCTTCTGTTGTCCCGTTACGTGTGTACACGCATCGTTCATGGTCATCTGCTGAATTGGTCCCTTCGTCTTCCTCATCCTCTTCTAAAGCGAGTCCAACTATCATTTCAGACTCATTGCCTGTTGCCCTTCATAAGTGTACCTGATCTTCTGTTTAGCCACCTATGGGTCATTTTGTTTCTTATGATGTCTTATCCCTTACTTTCTTGTCTTGTATCTCTCAGTTATCTAGCATGGCCATTTCTAAGACCTTATATGTAGCACTTTTAGACTTGGGTAGGAGAAAAACTATGGAGATTGAAATGGATGTCTTACTTCATAAAAAACTTCATATCTCATTTCGTTACCTCGTGTTAAAAAAACTGTTGGTTGCTGATGGGTTTATAACGTGAAATTCAATCCTGATGGTTTTATTAAACGTTTAAAAACACGACTTGTCGCTAGGGGATTTACTCAGACATATGACATCGATTATGACAAGACATTTTCTCTTGTTGCTAAGATTTCCTCTATTCGTGTATTGATATTGGCCTTTGTTTCAGTGGGATGCAAAAAATGCTTTTCTGCACACTGACTTACTTAAGGAAACTTAATTGGAGCAACCACCTAGTTTGTCGCTCACGGGGAGTGGGAGTTTGTCATTTGAAGAAGTCCTTGTATGGTTCAAAGCAATCACCAAGAACATGGTTGGTAAGTTTTTAGTAGCAGTTTTAATGTTTGGCCTCTCCAGACGCCAGACAGATCACTCTATATTCCACTGATATACTGATGTAGGTTACATTATACTTGTTTATATAGATGATATTGTAATTACTGATTATGACTATGAGGCTATTGTGAAGTTGAAAATTTCTCAACCAGATTAATTTCATACTAAAAACTTGGGCACATTTAGATAATTTTTAGGTATCGAAGTTGTTAGGTCTAAACAGAGTATTAGCTTATCCTAGAGAAAATATGTTCTTGACATGCTAGAAAAAATAGTTTTACTTGGTGGCAAGCTAATTGATGGTCCTATGGACCTTAATCAAAAACTTTTGGTGGATGACAGTACACTATTTGAAAACTCAAGTAGGTATCACAAGTCAGTTGGGAAGCTAAATTATCCCACTATTACTCGACCAAATATTGCATATGTGATAAGTGTTCTCAACCAGCATATGTGTACACCAAAAGTACCACATTGGGATGCAACAATTTGTATTCTTCATTATTTGAAGCGAGCTTCTAGACTTGGATTGTTGTATCGATCTATTGGACATCTCAAGAGTGAAAAATTTTACACATGTTGATTAGGCTGGGTCTTCGTTAGATCGAAGGTCAACTAGTGATATTATACTTTCTTGGGATGTAAGTTAGTTTCGTAGAAAAGTACAAAACAAATTGTGGTAGCACGATCACGTGCTGAAGCTGTGTATAGAGAAAAGGCACACACTGCAAGTGAGTTGACATGGTTACAATAGTTTATTTAGGAGATTGGCCTCCAAGTTCATACACCAATTCAGTTGATTTATGACAACCTTCACATTGTTTTCAGCACAATATTTAATGAGAGAACTAAGCCAAGACATTTCCACAATGCACATATGTTCACTAAGGCGTTGAGTCAGAATCATCTACCAGTCATTCGTTCCAAACTTGGATTATATAATAATGCATACTCCAGCATAAGGGGGAGTGTTAAGTAGCATAGTCCTTATATATTATTGTAAGAAGTATTACCACTAAGGGGTATACTAATCCTTTTCTATTTATTGTGATACCTATATATATAAGTTGAGAGTGAGAGGTAAAGTTGAGATATTCTTTCCCCTCTCACACAATTTTTCACCACTTCTTTAAATGAAGAAGCAACTTAGAGCTAAATTTCTTCGCATATCATGTCCAAACCATGTACCAGTGTTTGCACAATCTCCAACAAGAGAACAAAGCTACTGAGGAATATACCAAGGAATTCTATCAGCTTTTAGTTAAAAATGACCTCTCTGAAAATGATGACCAGCTGGTTGTGCAACCAACAATACAATATGTTTTGAGCCTCCACACCTGAGACCAAGTTTAATGGGGCTGAAACAACATCACATAGTCAAAATGGAGCTTGTTCTGAGTGTTACATGTATGATAAGTGCAGACATACTTTGGTCGACTGTCTCAAGGCTTCAAGTGATCACCTTGCTTCGGATTGTGATATTTAGTTTCTTGGACACTTCTAGAGGATTTTATTGAAGAAAACTGGGACGGCTTTGGACTTTTGGAACCTCATTTCATCTCACTGATGGCCAAGTCAAAACAAATTTGCCAATAGAATTTTGAGTAATTTGCCACGAAGCCTGGCTGAGTACAAGCCGAACGGTGGGATGCTGTACTGCCACTTGCTGCATTTGCTCATAACAGCTCCAAAAATCTCACAACAGTGTGAGGTCAACCAGTGTATGGGCACAACCCTAACAGCAAAGTCGACTTGTTTCCAATCCGAAACTTCAAGAAAGTCAATGTGAAAGCTTGAGAGATTGCACAACAAGCGAAGCATATCCATGAGCTTAAGCGACAACATCTTGAAGCCAATAATACCAAGCACAAAGTTGTGGTGAAAGCACATCGTCAGAAAATTGTGGCTGGTGTTGATGACTTTGTTTGGATTGTTTTGACCATCGAGAGAGTTAGCTGAGGTGACAAGAAGATGAGGATCGAAAAATTGGTTCATGAAATGCAAGATGGTGAAGACTAGCAATGACAATGCATACAAACTAAAGTTGCCACACCATATCCACACCTCAGAAGTCATCACTGTCAAGCACTAGGTAATTCTCGTTAGGGAGGGTATGTGAGAAGGTTATTCGCTTTTAGTACTATATTCCAGATCTTTAGTCTTTCTTCCCTCAGCGAAGCTCCTATTTCCAGTTTTCTTGTTATGGATGAGAATTCTCATTCTTAGCCTATCCATTTCTTTAGACCCCCTAAATGATAGGAAAGTAGAGGACTTAGCTTCTTTGCTTGTTACCCTTCATAATTTCCACCCTACTTTTTCTCATGATCGTAGGATTTGCACTGTGGATTCCTAGAATGCTCATTCTTTTTTCTTTAGGCAAATTCATCTGGAAAGCGAAAAACCCCTCCTAAGTCAAGGCTTTTGTTTGGTTTATTCTCCTCAACTGAATACCAACAGGCTGTTCCAAGTGAGAAGGCCTTCGAAGCAAAACTAGCCGATCAAAACTCAAAGTAAAACCATCCAGTTCCGCAATCTTATCAAGTTTTCTCGTTGCTTTCAATAAGCTATCTAAGTCTTCACTCCACTAAGCTCTTTAGATTTGACATTATAGAACCAAAAGTTATTTAAAAATAATGCCCATCTCAGATTTCACACATTAAAGAATTAAGGCATGGGTATTTTCCGAGGTCAAACGTTTACTCCATAAAACCCAAGGCAACCTCGGAGAAACCAAAGTAGAATGGATTTGACCACTTTAATGATAACACCTTTTGGAAGCAACATTACATGTCAAGGATGTCTAGAACTAAGGTTCACAATTTGTTCTTAATCATTTTTATATTCTCTCTTTCCCAAACTCTCATGATAGTGTTACTAGTCCCCACTTATTACCTTTAGAATATATCGTTAAGATGAAGCACCTCGCCATATCACAGAATAACTCATGGCTTCCAATCTATTATTTTATTGTCTACCCTAAGCCTCGCACAGCAAACTCATCCATGAATAACCTAATAATTCTTGTGCACCTCAGAAAAACAAACTTATCTGATGAAGAAGAAGAAATTGATAATTAACCATTACAAGTTGCGAACTTAAAACCACCGGTATCTACCATCTCGTATATCGCTTTCTTCGATTGTCTCTCATTAAAGTTGTTCTCTTCCTTTACCAACTCATTTATGTATAAAACTTGACCCATCTATCTCTCCCAGGCAACTTCCACAATGATTAGTCATACCTAAAATCTCTTTTCCTTAAAAATATTTTATTCTTCAAAATTCATAATATATTTTCTCCTCTTACTGAAATTAAGTAGTCCATCTTTGCAACTTTTGATGTGCACACTGTCAAAATATTAATATTTATGCAATTGTAGCTATGTGAGCTAATTTAATATCTGTTTCCCTAGGATTGATTGATTAATCATCATTACTTGAAGCGAGTTTAAAAGATCAACTATAGAGACTCAGGACCTCCACCCTAACATTTGACATTACCACAAGGCTTATTCCTTTTACAGAGCTAAAAATTCAGAAAGAAATAACCAAAATCATCAATATCATCCTAAGTTATCGTAGTCATCTTAGAGGATCCAAATATTGATTACATTAATTGAATCATTAGGTCAAATGACTTAAATCAATACATTAATTTCTAAAGATAACCAATTACAATATAGATTCTAAAGTTTGCTCCATTGCTTGTCTATTCAAACCTTATGACCCGACCAATTAAGAAGTTCTTCTATACTCTGATAATTTAACACATATCACAATCACTCAAATATTTTTAAAAGAAAATAATATTCATTTTATACTAGTAAAAATCAACGTATTATTTTCTTTCAATTATTACGAATCTCTCTGAAATAAAATTCCAGTAGTCTTAAAATTCTCTAACCATTTGATAATCAATGATCGGCCATTAAATCGCTCTGTTACTCTTAAAATATCACTTTTTCAAATATAACCAAAAAACCATCAATTTAAGATAAAACGACGTATCTTAAAACTTTTGATTTCTTGGTGCTCCAACAATAACATCAAAAAATTCCAAGTTTCCATATTTTATTCATAAGTATGACTTTCTTCACTAGCACCTGATCAAAAACTATATTGTGCCAACTTGCGATTAATCAAGACTATGACTTCACTAATGATTGATACAACAAAAACTCATGAACAGATCAGACTTTTCATCTACATACTCAAATTCATCCACCAATCCTATGAAAATAATCCATATTGTTACCTTTTTACTTCATAACTATCAAATTTTCTATAAATGCCTAAATATAAGATAGTTCAATCTCAATAAGTCTTTCCGAAGTGAAACTCCTTGTGACATCGTACTACCACTCGTCTTTAAGAATCAAAAGCAAATCTAAAAGTTATCTTCTTAGAGTATAAACCCGACCTTACAAAAATTTTCACTCAAATCTATCAATAAAGAGAAGTAGCCACACTCCTCAACCAAGTCAAACATCACATCCTGAAGTTATACCGACAAGTCTCCATGAATAACACTAATTTGGATACCTCTAGGCTTGATTCTTCTTCATATCAATCAAATAGGATTTTTCTCTTCACACCAATCTTGATAGTAAATGTTACCAAAAAGAAAATTCTATTTTTCACCTTGCTATCATTCTTCGTCAAGAATCAAGAACAACTCTACAAAGTTATCTCTTATGCATTCTAATCTCACCATAAAAGAACTCACTCATTTGTAATGAGTCAGAATCAACCAAACTCATTAACCAAATAAAGAATTACTCCAATGGTCAAAGAATTACAGTTAATCCCATACTTAGCCAAGTACCCAAAGTTCTAACGATTGAACTTCAACAATTGACTAAAACTATCCCCTTGATCTCATATCAATAGGTCAATTTCCAAATGCAAGGGATTACAATACAAACTTTTGATCAATTTTACTAATTTAATACACATTTACTCAATAAAATCCAAATGACTTGTTTGATCCATTCCTAAATTTATGTCTAGCACCACATCCTACATGATAACACTCTAGATATTAAAAATGTTTACCAATCATATCATCCTAAATGATCTTGCACCGCCACAAATCGTCATTTGATTGAAGAGTCTAGTCTTCATAATAACTTCAATCAAATCTAAGGATAGTCACTAAAGATATTACCTTCAATAGTTGAGTCATTTTCTTAACCATAAGAAAAACTCCAATAAATCCAACAAAATTTTTAAAAGTCGAGTATCACCATCATTTATATCATCTATCACTATCTTCCACCATTTGGATTATCATCACTTTATCAATCATTGTCCTCAATAATTTAGACCATCTCCCTTTACCTCTACATCTATTACTATCCTTCAACATTTGTATTATCACCTTTTCTCTATAATTGTCTTTCACTATTTGGGATTATCACCTTTCACTACTTCATCTATTTACTAACCTCTATCCTTTGGATAATCACCATTGACCATATCATATGCAACTATTCTCAACCTTTTGGCTTATCAACTTTTACAACTCGTCATTATTCCATTTCACTGGCCATAACAATAAACTCTTTAAGTTTTGGTGTTATGCAAAAACCGTGATCTAGTTAGCCCTTCACGGTGAAGTACTTACACCAAGACATTAAATGAGACTAATAAATAGTTTTATGTGAAAATATCCGACTCTTCCAAACACAATAAATAGCATAATAGATACCCAACCACAAAATCAATTTTTCCTAAATAGAAGTATAACCATTAAAATGAACTAGTAACTCCCAAAAATCTACCCACATAAGGTTACCTCATTTCTTGTTTCGTCCAACAACATACTCTATTAAAACCACAGAGAATATTATATAATGTTATCTTGACTTCAAACTCACCATATGTATCGTCTAAGGTCCACAAAAGTTAGCATGGTCAGCCATCACCAATTGTTCTTTTAAGCAATCTACCAATCTCAACTTTAGTGAATCATCATACTAGAAGGTGGCTCCCTTATAATATAGGTCAAAGTTTGAAACTCAAGAATCATCCTAAAACCTTTTTTTTTCTTAAACATCATCATAAAGAACTAGTACACTTTCTTACATCGGTACTTAGGAGAAAAGGCTCCATTGGTGATTGTCAGGATCAATGCTCGTCCTTAACACTCTAATAAACATATTATCTCGTAACATCTTCACTCCACACCATCAAGTATACTTTTTCCAACTTATATGACCAAAGGACTCTAGGAACCTTAATCTCCTCTATAACGATAACACGGCTATAAATACCTAGATGTGTGTCCCAACTTAGCTCTGATACCACTCTTGTCACACCCCAACTCCAAGGGCATGACCAGCCCTAAATCATAGATCCATAACCTCTGAAACACGTAAGCCTAACAATAAACTAATAATATAGGAGCGAAAAACAACATTAATACTAAATTGATCTCACGTCAATATATCAAAGTCAACATACCTAAACTTGTTTGCCCCACTTATCCAAACAAGTAAAGATGGCTATACGATATATGCTACGGAGGTCACAACACTATTAGTCCCCAATCAATTCCCTGAGTTCACTATTGACACTCCAATCATTTATCCAAAAAAATTTTATTTTAAAAACATGAGCTAAAAAATCCAGTAAATGGAAAGGCATGCATATTCAAAGTGGCTGAAAAATATTTTTGGCATACGACATGTAAATCAAATATTTGGAAAAAATAACTTCATCAAGATAAATAATTTTTCAAGAATAATACAATCAAATTTCAACAAAAAATCATAGCACAATGGTGAATCATATCATAATGGTGGAGACTGTATGATATCCAATAATCGATGAGAACTAAATACCAAATACAAGAAAATACATATGGCATACGATAGATAATCATAAACAAATCCAGTAAAAAAAACGTTGTGACAATAACAAATTATATCATCATCTCATACTGGTAAGGACTTGTACGATATCTAAAAACCATATCAAATACCAAAAGATCTCATGGTTGAATCCAACACTGTACTTAGGGTCACCACGGGTTGCTGCTCTGGAACTGTTCCCTAAGACAATCTGGTGAATGTCATCAGGCACTGTTCCTTCAATCGTTGAGCACTAGGGTCACCTCAGCCTCTCCCGAGTCTGTTCCCTAGTGGCCAGAGTCACCCGCACACAGAGGAATAATTTTCCTGGACTTTTAGTACCAAATGCCAGAATATATCTCAGGGTTGGATCTAACATCATACTTAGGGTCACCACAGCCTCCCCCGGGTCTGTTCCCTAAGACGATCCGGTGAAGGTCACCAGGACGCACCAAACACTGTTCCTTCAACCGTTGAGTACTAGAGTCACCTCAGCCTCCCCGGGTCTGTTCCCTAGTGGCCAGAGTCACCCGCACACAGAGAAATAATTTCCTTAGACTTTTAATTTTGGTCTCATTCACCATCACTAAGTCTCACCATATAAACAAGTAATTAAGTCACAATACTTCACAAAAGAATTCATCAAAGTAAGGAGAATTGTATGCCACAAGTATTTAGACACTTAGTAAAATATTTTGTAAATGTAGTAATGAACAAGAATGATGTATTATTTTTAAAATGTTTAGGGATACGAAAATTTTTCAAAAATACGTAACATGTCAAACCACTCACCTTAAGTCCAAATAATATGTTTCTTGAGTGTTGCTTGTTACCCGAAGTAGAGTGAGATGTTATCGATGCCTTTCCTCTTTCTCACAATTTTCTTTCTCCTTTAATGAGGCGCTCTTTCTTCCTTTTTCTCTCTTTTACTCTCTATTCATACTTGAAAGTGAAAAACTACTTGTGCATTTGTATCTTAATCCAATCTCCAAATGCCCTATTTATAGACATCTTAGGATTATTCTAGAGAATATTGACATGTGACATTTTTAGGAGAGATTCCCTAGAATATTCTACCATCTCCTCTCTCCTAGATCTTTCTAAGTTTCAAGGTTATTGTGCACATGGCAATTCCACAAGTATCTAGATTCATCTATAATATTCTAAAGTTTTCTCTAACCTTCTAAGTCCTTCCGAAACTTTCCAGAACATTCTAAATCCCTCTAGAACCTTTTAATATGTCCTAGAACCTTCTAAAATATTCTAGACTTCTCTATATTGTTTTAAAACTTTCCGGATTCTTTTAAAAACTTCTTCAACATTCTAGATTATTCTAGACTATTTTAGGTTATTCTTGAACTTTCTAGAAACTTCTAGACTATTCAAAATTCTTCTTTAAAATTTTTCTTATTCCTTCCAAAATAATATTCCCTAACTAGTTCCTTGCCAAATTGGAACGGGGTATTACAGACTTGCAATGATCTCCCTATTCTCGTATTGAGCTCAAGGTAATGCCCCTCGATTTTTTGGACGGTTGAAGATTCATCTCAAAAGTAAAAATAGATCACACTAGGTCTTCCGTGGACACCTCATTCAAATTGACTATGGTCTCAAGAACCGTCACCTTTGCTTGAAATCTCACCGGTAGAGATTGGCCTAGATAGGAATGTACCCTTCTATGTGTAGATGCTTACAATGCTTACATTAAAAGGATTCAAGTGTCTGATGTTGATGCCATCCAGCAGCCTATAAAAAGCCACTTTAGGCAATTAGGGCAACAACTTTCTGTCTCTTTACTTTGAAAGACTAGAAATACTCTCATCAGCCATTTTCCTGGCTATTTTCCACTTGCTTCTCTAATCTCTATCGTCTTTCAGCCTTTCTTTATTCAGTTTCTGAGCTAAGCTTGTTATCTAGCTATCGAGCTGATAGAGAAGAGTGCTAAGCTCCAACATCTAAAAGCAAGCTGCATCAGAACTCAGAAGTTCATTGGACAAATAGGCATATGATAATGCACCATGATCAAAGCCCATGTTCAATCACACTCCATTCTAAAACAAGATTGTCACCATCCTATCAGTCGTAAGACTACAGTACTTTTCAGTAAGAATGGCCTAATTATTTGCAACCTAATTTTGTAAAGGGCACCCATGCTTTTGTAAAGTGTAATGCCTTTCTTACCATTGACTATTATGGTGGGGAAAAAAGGAAAGGAAGTGCACCTAATAAAGGGATTATCAATCAAATCAATGCATCATGTCATAATGATTATTTTGGTGGAAAGAATGAAAGGAAAGCATGTGCAAGTAATAACGGGACTGCCAAACAAATTAATTTATCATTTCTTCAGATGAACCTCATTGACATTAGTCCGTATCAACAAATGATAATTTAAAAAAGATAAAAGGACAGTGAGCCAGTGAAGTGCAAACTATAACTTGAGGTCCATTGAATTTCAATCCCTTAAGTCAAAATAATAGATCCCTGAAACTCTCTTTTATTGGTTGACTTCTCTTCAATTGTAAAAAATAGTTCTGGCATGATTCTGCTATGAGGCCCACAAAATGCATGAAGTGTGCCATATTTTTGTTAGAGGACTCAAGACTCCTCAATTTACTTCTAGACAGAAATTATTATTCTAATGAAACAAAGGTTGTATTGTAATTTGTACAAGGATGTACAAGAGTAGGATGCTTTAAAATCAATTAATCAGCAGTTTCCTGATTATTATATTAACATAAAATATAACAATCTATATAATTATATTAACGTTTGAAGACGTTCCTGGGAATGGGATACAAATATGGGTGGAAATTTTGCCTTAAATGTGACGCCCCCATGAAAAGTAACTATATATTGTATAAATGTGTACATTATATATATATATATATATATATATATATATATATATATATAAATGTAAGAAAGAAAAGCACAAAGTTTTAAGCATGGTCACACGAGTCAGACGTTAATCTTTATAAAATGAATGCTAAAATCAACTTTGGAACCACAAAAAATTAAAAAAAATGAAAAAAAAAAAAAAAAGGAATTCAAGGTATAGAGCTTTGATATAACCATAGTTCAAAGTCGCAGTATCAATCATCGACTCGGAGGGCAATGATACATATCAGTCGTGGCGTCTCGACACGGTATCAGCTGATCCGTTCAAAAGACTAGATAGAAAGCTCAAAAAATTCTAAAAAAATTATGAAAAATATTTAAAAACGTAAACAACATCATCCCTAGATCATATGTCAAAATACATAATCTAAGACATTCAACATAGTAAAAATGAATTATAATGGCGCTATCGAAAATATTTATCTTTATGATATTCAACTTAAATATTTTTAAAAAATAACGATCTATAATCATCGCCACGTTTTATAATTAAACAACATATGAAAAATACCAAAAAAAATCAATTTGATTTATCTGTGTTTATAAACAAAAAAAAAATTATGAATAAGAATTTAAAGAAATTTTAGTTTATATATTTACATATATAATAATCATGCAATCTAATTTTATAATAATTAAATAGGGTTTTAATATACATGGTATACTCCCAATTCCCACCGACATATATATATATATATATATAACACTAATGCTATTTGTATGGACTATTGGATACCCAACAGTCCAGCACTTTCATTTCGTCGAACGCGAAGAGAGAGAGGGGGGCAATTGCTGTAGAGTGAGAGTCGATCGTGATTTGTGAAGGCAGAGAGAACCGTCGTTCTACTGGAGAAGAAGAGATGATGTTGGGCACTCCAGCTCTGCTCTTAAAGCGCAACAAAAAGTAGAAGAAAAAGATGAAGATTTGCATATTTTTATTACATATACTTTTTGTTCTTCTTCTTTTGTTCTTATAATTCCAAAAAGGTGTGATTTGGGGTTAGAGAGTTTTTTTTTTGGTCACTGATTTAGGGTTTCAATTTTGAAAAACTAATGAATTTATGGATTATTAACTGATGGCCATTTGATTTTTTGTTTTATTTCTTATCAATCCCCTTTTCATTTACTTATTTTGTTACGAATTCAACCTAACACATAAATATGCGAATGAATCTCGTCCATTTTCTTTTTCCTTTCTCTTTTTTTTAGGGTTTTTACTGCTCAAATTTTCCAAGTCTACTTGCACCATAGCGGTTTGACTCGGTTTGACTAGACTGAGTTCAACCGATTTAGCTCCGAGTTGGGCTAATACTACCGAGTTATAACCGAGTCAAGATCGATTCAGTCGAATCTCGTTATATTGGTGTAACGTGTATCATTATCAGATCGGCACTTGCTGACACGGATACGACTCGGCCAAGTTGACTTGGACTCGGCTGATACTTTGAACCATGGATATAACAGAGGTTATATGCATTGAAACTTTGCATTCAAAATTGATCTTCATGGTCAATGAAATTGCACCTCCTTAACACGGTGTGAGGGGGGGGAAGCTAACCACAATATTTTCTTACACATCTGAGAAAAGAAATTCTCAAGTTACCAAAATTTTTATGGTTTTTCAAGAGTTAAAACTCCTAAATAGACAATTACCATTAATTTCATCAGCAAACTAAAGTATAGTTCAAAGAGAAAAAAGATAGATTCTACAAAATGAGAGAAGGGGTCAGAAATTAGTATCAAAGGACACCACCAAGTCCTCATATCACTTACACTATCAGTCCACAAATGATATTGGTGTCACATGCATGTGCAAAATAAAGATTTCTACCGGTGAAGATGGACAGGATGGTGACTAATTATAAACATGAAGGTAAAAGAGCATTAGCATGGGAAAAAAAATTAAGGAAATGAGATATAAACAAATAGATGTAGATGATGTACCTTATGGTGGTGACTAAACATAAACATGAAGGTAAAAAGAGCATTAGCATGGACAAAATGTACGTAAACGAAATATAAAGAAATAGAGGTAGATGAAGTATGTATCCTACCATCATGGTCAAAAACCACCTGCATAAAAATATATCCAATATAAGCATCAGCATAATGCCATGCTGTCATTGGGCAAAAGCATTATGAAATAAACCATCACTAAACTGCAATGATGGAATAACCTCTAATCGGGACTAAAGAAATAATGATAGTATCAAGCAATTTTTTTTTTTTTGAAAACAAGAGTATCAAGCAATTGAAAGTTCTTATTTCTTATAAGACACATAAATAATTATTTTTGCATAATACAAAACAATTGTCCACAAAATTACATTCCTTTATATCCAAAAATTCCAAGATTTAAAATAATAGAGACAACGACGAAGAAAATATGATGATGATGAATAAGAAAAGGAGAAAGATTTGTGCTCCCCAATGTGATATTAATACTATGATGGAAAAGTATGATTGTACTCCTAATTAAAAATGAAAACAACATAGAGTAAATCGTGCCACTCTCAATCAACGGTGTGGCCAAGATGTAACACACACCCAGCTTAAGTTGCCCTTGATTATCAGGAATGGATTTTAAATATTATCCAAATTATGATAAGTTAAACAACCATCTACCTCCAAAATCTTAAGCTATTAGGGAGGGTGTAACTTAAATACTTATACTTTAACACGCTCCCTCCCGTGCACCCTAGATTTTGGGCCCACAAAAAACCTCTCATCATCATCTCCAATATCTTTCCCGTGCACCCTAGATTTTGGGCCCACAAAAAACCTCTCATCATCATCTCCAATATCTTGGCCACCTTTGGCATCTTAAAGAGATACATAGCATATGTAGGAATACTACCCCAAGCCACTTAGTTCAAGATAAGAACCCCCCCTTCCCTTTTTCTATCCTAGACAAACATCACTTTTTTCAACCATCTAACTTTTTTTTGCACTCTCTCCACAACTAGGGTCCAAAACTTCAAGGTCAAAGGATTACCTTCAAAAAAATTTGTTCATCTACTGATAAGAAAAAAATAATATCATCAGCAAATTGAAGAAGAGAAGTAATCCTACTACCACCTACTAATAAACCTTCCACTAAACCATACTCCATTCCTCTATCCACTAATCTACACAATACATCCACCACCAAAGTAAAAAGAAAAGGTGAAAATAGATCACCCAGCCTCAACCCTCCAGAAGCATTAAATCATCCCCTTGGTTTACCATTTACAACCACGAAAAAATTCATTAAAGATAAGCACCCCCCAATCCATATTCTCCATCTACTCCCCAAACCTTTAGCTTGAAGCATAGTTATTAGTATCGTACAATACATGATACGTATCGTAAGATACGTCACGATACACTTGAAAAACGATATGTATCGTGTCTCTGTATCATTTTTGCATCGTATTGTACGATACGATACGTGACGATTCTTTTTTTTTTTTTTTTTGAGACTAAAATGACATCGTTTTACTCTAAGACTTATTTTTAAATCACTAACCAGTGAAACAACGTCGTTTCAATGGTTGTGGTTTAAAAAAATAAAATAAAGTCTGTTGTTAATGTTACTAAATTGAGTTCAAAATTCTTAATTAATATTAAAGTTGTTCAAATAGTTGATATTAGAAATTTGAATTAGAGGTCTTTGCATTTTGATATTACTGAACTATGTTGGAAACTTAAATTGTTGGTGGAATATTAATAAAATGTTATATTATTATGAGTCTATGATTTTTTTACAAAGGTATATATATATATATATATATATATATATATATTTTGTTAATAATTATTTAAAAATTAAAATTGCGCGTATCTTGCGATACACTATTTTTAAAAAACGATACGTCTTCCGATGCGCAATTTGACAACTATGGCTTTAAGTACAAAATCCAAGAAACCTCGATCAACAAGATCATAAGCCTTTTCAAAATCAGTCTTAAAATAGACCCCTTCCTTACCATTCGCTCTGTGCTCTTCAACCACTTCATTAGCCACCAAAACACTATCCAAAATTTATCTCCCCATAACAAAAGCACTCTGATTTTAAGAAATTGTATCCCCTAAAATGTTTCTTAATCTCATTGACAACACCTTTTCAAGAATCTTATATAAACTAGTAACCAAGCTTATCAATCTAAAACCCCCAATTTTCAAGGAATTTTTTTTTTTTTTCTTGAGATCAAAGAAATACAGTGTCATTAGTAGTCACATAAACCACACCATTCTTATAAGACTCCTTAAAGACCTTCATGAAATTATATTTCACCACGTTCCAACAATCTTCGAACAAAGTCATAGTAAAACCATCCAGCCCAGGAGATTTGTCTCTAGAACACTCAAAAGCAACATCTTTCACTTCCTTCTCCTCAAAAAGTCTCTCCAACCAACTACATTTATGAACCACAATAGAACACCACTCCAATCCCACAATTTTCGACCTCAACTCCACTCGAATAGAATAAAGATTTTAAAATATTTAATGATCTCTTCCTCAATGCTCGTTTCATCCTCAATCACTGGACCATTGTCAATTTCAAGCTTACTTATAAAGTTCTTTTTCTTTCTATCATTAGCAACTCCGTGAAAAAAAAAAAATTTTGAATGCAATCTCCCTCTTTAGCCCATCTAACCCTAGCCTTTTGCCACCACCTAATCCCCTCTTTAAACACCACCTCCTCAAACTTATTCCTTAACTCCAATTTCACCCTTCTCAATTGGTTATTTAAATTTTCCATCATAACCAGCTTATCAAACTCAAAAATACGATTCAAAATCATACCATTTTCCAACCTTACATCACCCAACACTTCTTTATTCCAAATCTTAACTTTCTGTTTCACCATTTCTAAGGATACGTTTGGCACATGTTAATGCTTTTAAGCAGGAATGGAATAAACTTAGAAATAGAATAGAATGAGCAATACCATTCCAAAATTTAATTTGGATATGTTCACATTTCATTCTGGAATGAATGAATACTGACCAAAGTATGCTAGTGACAAAAATAATTAAAAGTCATTTTTTAGGAAATTAAAACTCAAAAATTGTATGAAATTTGAAACTTAATTTGGGTAACATACTCCCCCAAACAAGTAAGCCTATTATTCTCGAAACTTGACAAACGAGATAAACTACACTACCAAAATAATCATAAATAATTACATAACAACAAATTCACAATAATATATACAAAAATTAAGTGGTAAACATCAACTAATAAAAACAAACACAATACAAATAAGTTTGTTCGCCATCCACTATCTTCCATAGTACAAATATGTTTTATATCTAATATCTCCACCATCACAATAGTGAATTAATCATCAAAGTGCAGCATTTTGCAAATAAATTTATAGAAATACGGCTACCCAACAATTCATAGCATGATTTGGGATCTTATTCCCTTACCTCCTAGTAAAAAGACTGCTGGTTATTGGAGGGTGTATACCTAAAAAGCATGTACACTAATACAGAACACAAATACGATATAACATAGACACACCGACACAAAATTTTTAAAAAAATTAGGACACGAACATATTAGGGATACATTAAATAATATGTATTTATATATAAATATATATATATATAACCATGTGATAAAATAAAAATATTATCATAATAATCTTTTAATTCATTATTTCTCTAATTCTAAAAATTCACATCATAATATCACTACATAAAAAATACAATCTAAGATATATAGATACACATTCGACAGTAACTTCTATGATCCAACAACTAATGACTACTACAACTCATTTTCAAAAATATTTCACTTCATAACACTAAGTTTCATCAATTTCAGAGAGCCCCAATTTTGTAACTTCATTTTATATTAAAAGTCTATTTCATTCGTATATAAGTTCTTATTCGTATCCAAAATTATGTTACATTCATGTCCTATGGTCAATGTAGTGATTATAACTATTATGATTTTTACTCATATTAAAATAACTCTTAATTATAAAGTTATCTAAAAAGTTCTCAAAAAAATTTAAAATAAAGGCACAAAACGTGTCCCCAATGTATTCAAAACGTGTTCTGAAAAAAATTTAGCAATAAATAAATTGGATATTCATTTTAGCATGTTCGTGTACTAGATGTGTCAGACATGGACACTCTAGTGTCCATGAATCCTAGGTGTATATAGTCAAATTTAATCCTGATGGTTCTGTTGAACGCCTCAAAGCTCGGCTTGTTGCAGCTTTACCAAACCTATAGCATTGATTATAAGGAGTCATTTTCTACTGTTGCCAACAAAAATTCTATTCTTGTATTGATTTCTTTGACTTTTAATCTTGATTAGCCTTAGTATTAGTTGGGTGCAATAAATATCTTCTTACACGATGACTTGGCTGAAGTCTACATGGAGCAGTCACCTGAGTTTGTTGCTCATGGGGAGTATCATCAGAGTATTTGTGAGCTAAAAAAAAATTTTATGATTTGAAGCAGTCACCAAGAGCCTGATTTGGTAAGTTTTTAGAGGCATTTTTAGAGTTTGGTTTTCTTAAAATATCAAACAAAGTCACAGACCTTTTTGTTTTCCATGGACATACTAATGTTGGTACATTATACTCGTTTATGTTAATGATGTTGTAATTACTGGTGATGATTCTGACGGTATTGTCAAGTTGAAAATCTTTCAGCAAGATCAATTTTATACTAAATACCTAAACTCAGGTAATTTTTTAGTATTGAAGTTATCAAATCTAAGCTAGGAATTTGTTTGCCTGACCGGAAATATGTACTTGATATAATGAGAAAGCAGGCTTACCAGGTGATACGCCAATTGATGTTCTTATGGATCCAAACCAAAAGTTTTGATAGATGATGGTGCACTACTTAAAAATCCATGTCGGTATCACTAGATAGTTAGGAAGCTAAATTATCTTACTATTGCCCGATCAGATATTACATGTTAGTGTCGTGAGTCGTTTTATGAAATGCCCTAGAATACCACACATTGAGATGCAGTTATTCGCATTCTTTGATACCTTAAACATTCTCCTGGACTTGGGCTATTGTATTGAGCAATAGGCACCTTAGAGTGGAAAGTTTTACAGATGTTGATTGGTCTGGTTCTCCCTCGGATCAAAGGTCAACTTCTAGATGTTGTACTTTGTTGATAGGTAACCTAGTTACATGTAAAAGTAAGAAACAAACTTTAATAGCACGGTCCAGTGCTAAGGCTGAGTACTGAGCGATGGCACATATTACTAGTGAGTTGACATGGTTACAACAATTTCTTGAGGAAGTTGGTTTTCTGATTCAATTTTCCTTACAATTGTTCAGAGATAATCAAATAACTTTCCACATTGTTGTTAATCCTATATTCTATGAAAGAATCAAACATATCGAAATTGACTTCCATTTTATTCGAGAATGAATATTAAATAGAGATATTGCAACACTATTTGTGAAATCTGAGGATAAGCTTACGGATATATTCACCAAAATACTGAGTCGTACTTATCTTACTGCCATTTGTTCCAAGCTTGGATTATATAATATATATACTCGAGCTTGAAAGCAAGTGTTGAGAGTATTAGTATTATATTGTTTCTATTTTATGTGGTTGTAATAAGTATACCTCTCTAAGGCTATACTAGTCCTTCATGTTTACTTAGATAACTATAAATACAAGTTAAGAGTGATAGCTAGGATAGATTGTTTTGACCACCCTTTGCCTCTCAAATAATTTATTTGTCTTCATTCTCAAAAACATAACAGCCTGCATCAACAAAAGTTGGTTCTACAATCCTCACCTAACCTAGAGTTTAATTATAAGTGTGTCTAAAGGCATACAATTTAACACAGTCCTCCTCACAAGGTATAACTTATACCAGAAATAAAGACCATTAGTGAGATACGACAGTCTCGCATTTCCTCAAAATCACTACTGGGCATACTGACGCCATCAGAAAAACTACAACAGCATTGAATTTACCATAATAAGTGTGCTTGATCAAGAGAGTATGACTGATTTGAACATAAGATCAATTCCTTAAGCTTAATCACTGATAGTCAACAGAAAATAAGGACTTTAATCCAAAATTAAAAGATGGAAAAACAACATTAAGATTTTGACCTATTTTGATACACACACAAACAAAAAAAAAGAAGAGAAAATACACCCATACCGCCACATGTGAAGGGATAAACTCCAGAACATCAATTATCTGCAATACAAATATGTATTAGTAATGACTGAAATTGACATAATCCAAAAAAAAGGAGATGCAACTCATCCATAATGACCAAGCAAAGTGAATTTTCAGCTTAGGTCAAATTCATACAGGGGTAGCTTGTTTTAGCATGTTATATAAAGATTGTCTATTGTTGGGTCTAGTTGAATAAATAAATTAGACTATTTTTCTTTTCAATTTCTACTTACAAAGATCCATTACAAAGACTACCCTTTGTTATAACCACTAAGGAATTATATCTTTTTGCCTTTTTTTTTGGATAAGTACAATTTTGTAAGTAAATCTAGAAACTAGAGCAGTATTTTTGCTCAAGTTCAGCTATGTGACTATGTCCAGGACAGAAAAAATATAAATTAACATCTAAAAAACCTGGCATCCTCATTAATGGCCTTAAAAGAAAAAGAGAATAAACCAAGCAAAGAGCTTTACATTATTTCATTTTTACCATACATGTCCACACAAAATAATTTGGAATGGGGTTTTTTATTTTTATTTTTATATGTCAGGTTTTTGAGATGGATGGAAGAAATGGATAAAGGGGTGTTTGAGTTTTGTGATCTTCTCAGTCATTCTTAATGGCAAGCCAAGAGGCAGATTTAATGTATCTAAGGGACTTACATTGGGGACTGCATTGTCACCTTCCCTCTCCTAGCTTTGGTCGTGGATGGGTTAAGTAGAATAGTGGAAAGGGCAAGGGATTGTAATTTAATTTAGGTTTTTTATAGGGATGGAAAATGTAGTAGTATCCCTTTTAGAGGCTGCAAATGATACAATTTTTATTTTTCTATCAGGAGATGATCGAAAGTTTCACAATTAGTAAACATTATTGAGGCATTTAATTTAGTATCAATTCCAAAAGTTAGCATGTCTAGGAGTTTAGTAGCAGGAACAAATAATCACCAGAACAAGTGAGCAAGTTGAGCAAATAAGTTAGGGTCTGTTGGAAGAATGGTCGTTGAAAAATTTGGAGCTTCAGTTGGGGGAGATACTCTGCCATTGAATTTGGGAAGACTCAAAGGTCTTCTATAGTTTGAAGGTGTGTGATTATGGCTATCTTTTGGGTTGTTTCGATGGAAAGAAATGCAATAATTTTTGGGGTTAATTGCACAGGAGATCCCCAAAGTATGGATTTTGTCTCATTTAGGTCCCCAATGTTTCAATTGCATCATTTTAGTCCCTGACGTATTGAATAAGTTTCTATATGGTCTCTCAAGCAGACAGTGTCCAGATTGCTAATGATTTTTTTATCGTAAACTTGTCACATGATACTTAAATGTGGACAAAAAAATAAATTTGGATAACTCTTGACCAAATTTCTATACAAATTTTGGTTAAATGCCTACCTAATTTACACAGTTTTGATCATGAGATATCCAAATTTTGGTCAAAAGCTACCCATTTTACATATTTTTTTGTCAAGAGCTATCAAAATTATTTTTTCTCCATATTTAGCTATTATGTGACAAGTTTATGATAAAAAATCGTTAGCAATATGGACGTTGTCTACTTGAAGGACCATATAGAAATATATTCAATACTTTAGGAACCAAAATGAATCAATTGAAATATTGGGGACCAAAATGAGACAAACCTCATACTTTGGGGACCTCTAATGTAATTAACCCTAATTTTTGCAACAAAATTGAGTTAAGGAATTTCTATGGACAGCTACATTTTTAGCTTCTCTAAGGGCATTCATTGCTAAAGAGTTTAGGGACATCTGCTTCTTTTTCTCATTAAAAATGGAAGGCGGATGGAGGCTAGTTGTAAGGTGGAGCTTTATGTTGTTTTTACCTTTATCCCCTTTTTGAACCATTTTGTTTTTCTCCTTTATTGTACCAAGGAAGGCGGGTTCAATTCTTCTCCACAACTTTTGTGTTTCTCCCTCTCTTTAAACAAAGATTCATTTCTTTCCAAAAAAAGTCATCCTAAAAGAATATATTTTGGTTATTCATATGAGTTTGATGTCGATAAATTTATGCGCCTAGAAATTCATATCGGATGACTAAAGCTTCTCAAACTGTTTCTTTATAAGAACCAATAAAGTTTTGGCCACTATACCATATGCCAAGATGAACAATAGGTAATAGATGGATCATCGAGTACTATTTTGGCATTTCTCTTGCCAAATCCACCCATTAAATTCTAAGGAAATCTCATAAGGGAACGCAAGATTCCTTGGCCAACATCATACATTTGGGACAAAACCTTGATTGACAATATAAGGAGTGCATGCTTCAAAATGTGGTTTAATGGTGATAAGCTATCTAAACTCAAGCCAGAAAGCATCCAAATAAATCCATGACTGTAATTATAAACCAACTACCTAAAGGATCCCATGACAACCCATATATGGCCCCTTAAGAATAGTCAACCATTCGGATAATCTCTAGAGTTAGACATCCTGTATATGGTTTATTCAGCTTCTGCATACTTAATATAAGAAATTAAGAATCTAAGTTGAAAGCTCAAGTTGAATCAGGAAATGATTTGTCTATGTCTCTTCAAATCCAGTTAATGTGTAGGGCTTCTAAACTTTATACCTGTCCTTTCTAAAAATCATTTGTAATCCTAAATGTGGAGGTTTCCAAGACCACAATGAGATATTTGGCAGCCTGCCCACATTTATTCAGGTCTTCTTCCCTCTCTATTTATTTTGTCTTCAACTTTTCAATATAATGACCAAGGGTGGAGGCTCGGAGCTTGATTCTATAAGTGCCTTCTTTTGTTCTCATTAGGCACGCAAATCTTATTGTAACCTCCTTGTCAAATGTCCTCTACCAGCTCTTCCTACCATTCTTCACTTTGTTACATCACCTCAAGTATCCTCCCTTCATGGACTTATTACTGTTGAAACATAAATACTTAAGTTAAACCCTCTTCAATAGCTAAACTTTTGGAGAAGATGCTTGTTTAATATGGTATCAGAGGAAGAGGTCGTGTGTTCGAAATCTAGCCTGATTATTGAAAGACTTCCACGTGTTAGGCCCAAAATTTAGCCAAAACGTGAGGGAACATGTTGAAATATAAATACTTAAGTTACACCCTCTCCAACAGCTTAAATTTTTGGAGTAGATGGTTGTTTAACAATTACGACCTTGGCCAACAATAATCTTATTCTTCAGTCACAATTTCTTTTGATTTGTGTTATTCCACTCCCTATATTATTTCAGTTACATAAAGGAAATTAGTAAAGTAGTATACTAGATTTATCCACTTAATGGAACTCCTTCTAATGACCTATGCATTCTATTATCAATTCCAATTGCACGAGCCATTAATCCAATTGGAGGAAGAAACTCACACTTTCCAATTTTTTTAGGGCGGTCGCCCTTTACTTTTTTAGGACCGATACCTCACCTGCACAGGTACCTATGTAGTGTGGTGTCGGTCGCACATTCAACATAGCATTCGGACCCATGTGCCTTCCAAAATCAAGGGTCTTCGAGCACATATGATTGTCCAGCCTTGTTGCGGCAAAACGATTAAACGTCCCACTTCTTTTTGTAAAAAGATGAGGAAGATAATCAGTAAGATGACGGAGCATCGAAATGTACAAGATCACACAAATGTAGATTGCTTGCAGCTAAATATGAATTGAGACGAAAGCTTTATAAAGCATTTTGTAAAGATCTCGAGCTTCGTGATATGTGGGACAAACATCGTTATAAGTTGCCCAAGTTGCCAGGCCATTCCGTCTCTTGATCCCCCATTCCACTAATCCATTATTACTGATTCATTCAAGGCATAGACTCTCCCTTTCTTTGTCTTATTAGCGCAGATCTTCATCAACGATGAAAGCGGCTGAACTTAAGACTCGAGAGGTTGACCAGCAACAAAACAAACTGATGACCATTTTCTCTTTACAAATGGAAAATCAAATATGTTATACATCAAGCACAAGTTAACGCGACTGCTAGTGAACTCCCTCCCAAAGCAGGCCTGAATAACTTTGAAAAGAAAGACTAATGGCCACCTATCGAGTGCCTCTTACAACCCAGACTCTTCTCATAGTGATGCTAATATCATTCTTTTGTCCTGTAGCTCTTATTAGACTCCATGATCTCAATGATATTTGAGGAAAATCAATTTGCTCCTGCAGGTTTATATCCCTCTACAATGCCTTATAAGCCCTTATATCTATCCCTCTCTTGCTAGTAGCTCTCTTCTTTCCTAGTAGCTTGACTTCGTT
The DNA here is from genome assembly GCA_963454935.2 of Ilex paraguariensis. Lineage (NCBI taxonomy): Eukaryota > Viridiplantae > Streptophyta > Magnoliopsida > Aquifoliales > Aquifoliaceae > Ilex > Ilex paraguariensis. The sequence goes on along the minus strand of CAUOFW020005680.1, from coordinate 11,035 downwards.
CCTGCACTGTTAGTTAGTTTGGATCAATTTCTAGGAGTTTGAGATCTTCAATAACTCTTATTGCTTGTTAAATATCTGCCCCATCTGGCTTAATTTCCACCTTCGTGGTTTCCCTACTGTGCAAAGTTAATTTTATGTTGAATTGACATTGAAGACCTAATTTACAAACACCAAGGTTCATGACAAAGGAAGTGCAAACCTATAGAACGAGGTTGCATCTCCAACGGTTTTCAGCTTTCTTTTCTTTAGAGAGAAAGAGAGAGAGAAGTGCATATCTGCATGAATGTGTTGGGAAAGCCACAACCAGGATACAATTCAAGCCAATAGCACCATGCTGCTTGACTCAGTAGCCCTAATCCATGCAAAAACCTACACTTTCAGAGGTACTTTAGCCTTCTAACTCATCTCAAACATAGGAGAGGATTGCTCATTGATCAAGCCATGGAAGTAGGATTAGCAAGAAAAGCCACTAGAAGAATCAAGGATCCAAACTATTTTATCTCCCCCAACGGCATTAAGGAAATCGGTTGAAGACTAGTGACCCATGTGAAATGAACTTCCAAGGGCACCAAAATGAGCCCCTAACAACCACTTTCAAGGTCCAACTATTTGGATCTAGTCAAGGATCAAATTTTCGTTTCGGTGCATAGTTTTGGTATGCTTGAAAATGAAAATATTTCAAAAACAAGATAGAAACAAAGAAAATTTTGAAAATTTATTTTCGCAACATTGATCGAACCATGCCGAAACATCTCGAAACAAAAAAATTTTGATATTCAATCAATTATTTGTTTCGGTTTCCATGAAAACAGAAATGTTGCGACCGTTTCAAAACGAAATTTAGTTCCTTGGATGAAGTCCACATTTGCTTTTGATTACCTCACGCCACAAAGCACCCTGTTTGAGTGAAAACCTCCACAAGCACTTTTACCTAACAATGCAAATATTTTTCTTTACCAAATTTTTCACCCTCATACCCCTTTTACTTTTTGATTTGGAGACCACCTCCCACCTAACAAAATGATCTTTTTTTTCCATCCCATCTCATATCAACCTTAAAATTTTAAGGGCAATCTTTTTAGGGATTTTAAAAAGGGATAAAAAATAAATAAGAGTAGTAGACAAAACCAATTGTAGTACACTAGTCTCCCTCCCCTTGAAGACACGTTTTTTTCCACCCCTCCAATCTCTTTTGAATTCCCTCAATGACCAGGTTTCAAAAACTCTTTGATACACGATCTCCCCCTAGAGGAAGGCCCAAGTTCTTTAGGGGCCATTCCCCAACTTCACACCCAACTCTTTCAGAAATCCTATCTAACCTCTCTTATTGAATGTTAATTCTCACTATTAGACTTTTAGAAATATTTACTTTCAATCTTGATATAACAATAAAAAATTTCAATTACCTCTACAACATTCTTAAATTTTTCTTCATCAACAAATATAAAAAATTATATTATCTGCAAATATGAATGTGACACCTCCACAAAATCCCTACCTACCTGGAATCTCACAATAAGATTATGATCTCTAACCCAAAACATAATAATCTATTCTTCTATCCTCCCTTCATTCTCTAACATACTCCATCTTCTTCATCCAACTTTGAAATAAGATTATTCTTTCTCCTCCCATTTTCTACCCAATAGAATAACTTCGAGTTATTATCTCCTTCTTTGGCCCATTAAAACTTCTTCAAGTTATTATCTCCTTCTTTGGCCCACTATAACTTATCTTTTTGTCTCCATGAAATCTCTTCTTTAAACACCACTTCCTCAAATTTATTTCTAAGAATATTCTTTTCCATCCTTAAAATTCTCACTCAGCCCTCCTCAATACAGTTACAAATTTTATTGTTTTCCATCCTACCATCACCAAACACTTCTCTATTCCAAACCTTCAGTTTCCTTTTTAACATGTTCAAACTTCTTCATAAACCTAAAACCTTTCATCCATGCAATAAAAATCATTGCCACCAATCTTTAAAACTTCTTTTAAATAAATGATGCTCTAACCACGTATTTTCAAGTGTAAATAGAGTCAGACCCCACCTGAAAACAGTAGAATCTAGCACAGTAAGAGAATGATCAGACACAACCCTAACTAAAGCATCAAGCCTGACATTTCAAAAAAAAATTCTCCCACTCGGACGAGAACAAAAATCCATCTAGCTTGCAACACACCAAATTCATTCTACCATTCAACCAAGTAAAAAATGCATTATTTAGAGGAGGATCATTCAGATTTGTTTCCCTAGTAAGCTTATTAAAAACTTTCATACTTCTAGTGGCCTTGCCCCAATTCATTTTATTAGATACAAATCTAGGGACATTGAAGTCACCCTCTAAACACCACCTAGAACCACATAAACCACACAACTCTGCTAGCTCTTCCAATAAACCCTCCTAAGGCGATACTTATTTGGCCCATTAATTCCCGTCAACCACCAATTTCTCCCATCTTTCATTTTAAACTGAACTGAAATAAAAAAGTCCCCTAAAATTGACTCTAAGGTTGGCATTACCCTAACATTCCACATAATAACAACACTACATGTTATACCACAATAAGGCAAAAAAAAACTAGTCCTAAAAGCTAGCACCCAAACACTTCTTACCAACCTCCGGTCAATACTTTCCTTTTTAGTTTCTTAACATTTTACAATGTTTGGATCATTTTTAATTCCCACTACCCTTATTGCTTTCCCCTTTTCCTACACCCAAGGCCTCTCACATTCCAAATAAGAATATTCATTAATACTGACATCACACCCATTATCCTTCATAAGATTATTACCCTCATAATTAACCCCAGATTTCAAAATTTTTAATTCCCTTAAACCTTTTTGATCTCTTTCCTTTAACTATTTTCTTTGTCCTTCCCTTTAAAAGGCACCGGTGAAAAGTCTACAAAAGCCAAAAAATACCTCAATCTATCCCACCCTTTCTCATCAAAAAGAAAATACCTAATCACACTCTCTAACTCCCCCGCCTTATTAAAAGGACTACCTCCCTTCACATCTAACTGCTCTACTGCATCCACTACTACCAAATCCCATCCACCTCCTAACTGACACCTACCCTCCACACTAACCAAAGAGTCTATGGCATTGTTGTTATCAAAAGGAATTGTTTCCATTCCCATCCCCACAGCACCACACTCATCCCGTGGTAAATTAGGTCTCAAAACTCTACCTCTGGAAAGACCCTTCTCAGGTTTCACAATCTTGTGTTCCCCAGATGATTCGTCCCTAAAGGAGGAGATGCTGGGAGAGTGTCATCGCTCCAAGTTTGCTATCCACCCCGGTAGCACAAAGATGTATAGGGATATGAAGCGTCAATACTGGTGGAGGGGAATGAAGCGAAATGTGGCCAAGTATGTGGCAAAATGTGCAGTGTGCCAGCAGGTGAAAATTGAGCATCAAAGGCCAGGAGGAGTCCTACAGTCTTTGTCTATTCCAAAGTGGAAGTGGGATCACATCACCATATACTTCGTGTCGGGTTAACCACGGATGTCGCGCAGGCATAATGCAGTGTGGGTTATTGTGGATAGACTCACCAAGTCCGCTCACTTTTTGGGTATGAAGACCACGGATACATTCGAGACTTTGAGCCAGCTGTATATCCATGAGATAGTGAGGTTACACGGCGTTCCGCTCTCGATTGTGTCGGATCGTAACTCTAGGTTTGTGGCGAAATTCTGGCAGAGTCTACAACAAGCGATGAGGACGGAGTTACACTTTAGTACGGCTTTTCATCCCCAAACGGATGGCCAATCCGAGAGGGTGATACAAATTGTGGAGAATATGTTACGTGCTTGCGCGTTGGACTTCAAGGGGAGTTGGAGCGACCACTTACCGTTGGTGGAGTTTGCTTACAACAACAGCTATCAAGAAAGTATTGGGATGGCACCGTATAAAGCATTGAATGGAAGACCATGCCGATCACCGACGTGTTGGTTAGAAGCCGGCGAGAGTAGTTTGTTTGGACCGGACATTGTTCGAGAAACTACGGAGAAGGTTCAACTTATCCGAAAAAGGCTACGGACGACGCAAAGTAGACAGAAGAGCTATGCGGACCACAGACGAAGACCCTTAGAATTCAAGGTGGGAGACTACGTATTTCTCAAGGTGTCACTCAAGAAAGGCGTGTTTCGATTCGACAAGAAGGGAAAGTTAGCGCCAAGATATACCGGACCGTTTGAGGTAATCAAAGTGGTAGGCAATGCGGCATATCAACTTCGACTACCAGCCCAGCTATCCGGAGTACATGATGTGTTCCACGTGTCTATGTTGAGAAGGTGTCACTCGAATGCAACTCCAGTCGTGAACTTGGAGAAGATTGAAATTCAAGACGGAGCAACCTACGAAGAACAACCGGTAAAAATTCTCGACGCCCAGAAAAAAATACTTCACAACAAAGTTATCAGATTGGTGAAGGTTTGTGGCAACACCATGGAGTGGAGGAAGCTAGTTCGCTACTTGAGGTAAGTTTCGAAGATGAAACTTTCTTTAAGGGGGGTGGATTGAAACACCCCGCATTTTCTTTTATATATGTATATAGATATATAGTAAATAATTATGATAAAAAAAATGTGGATATATGTAGTGATGTGTGTTTGAATTTGGTAGATTGAAAAAGTAGAGATTTAAAATGTTAGTGAAAATAATAGTTGAAATTTGATTTTAATAAGTGAAAATATGAAATTTTAGGTCCTAAAACTTGTATTAAATAGGTTTGGTGTAGAAATATGTGTTGGAGAGGTTTGGGATAGATTTGGTTGGCTTAGGAATGGATTGAAAATGAAAAAGGGACGAAGACAGGCTATGAACAGTGCACTGCTATAACTTCAAGCTCGATTTAGACCTTGATGCAGTCAATATCTCTCAAAACTCAAAACATGAAAGTTTTAGAGCTCTTTCGTATCATTCCATAATATCTTGAATCATCTCAATCGGAGCTTGGATGAGAGAGTTATGCTCAGATAACGAAATGATGTCGAAATAATCTAATTAGCTTCGTTTTGCATTTAATGTCTCCATTTGTATCCTAAATCAAAATAAATAAGTATAAAAGGCTTTAAGAAACACCCTTTATCACCTTTTATTTGCAAACATCGCAAAACTTCATTAATAGCCGATTCGGATGGGTAAAATAGAAACTTTAGTGTTTCGGGTGTACGTTGACTTGGGTGTTGAGATAAATCATAAAAATAAATATTTTTAGGTTAAAATAACATTAAAAATGAATCCGGAACGTCAAAAAACCTTAAGGTAGTCATATGGATCAAATTAGAAATTCTTAGTGGCAAAACCGTAAATTTGGAGAAACCCAAAACAGCCTGTGAACAGTATTTTTCGGGGCTGCTATATTTTAAACTCATTTTCATCTCATTTGCTCTCATTTCCTTCACTCCCCTCACACCCCCACACCTCTTGAAACCCTAGAGGGCATTAGAGAAGAAGAAAAGAAGGGAAAAACAAGAGATTCAAGGGTGATTCAAGATCAAATATTTTTGTTCTTCACTCCAAAGCTAAGGATTCAAGGTAGGGATTTTCTCTCATTCACTTACATTGAGGCTAGGGTATTTATATATGTATGTTTTGGCTATCAATGATATATATATGCTATGGAATCATCCTCTCTTAGGCTTTTTGCAAGGATTACATGTTTTGAACAAAGTAGAGTTTAATACCCATGAAATCTCCTTTCTAGTTTTAAAACCCTAATTTTTGGAGAGTGATGTATTTCCTTCCTTCCTAAATGCTTTCTTTATTATGGATTTCAAAACCTTAGTGCTTTGTGTTGGGTAGAAAAATGATGTTATTGTGATCTCATGTATTTTCTTAGTTAGTTGTGGAATTGTTATATGATATATTTTAGAAATTTTGGATAGATGCTTGTAAATTGAGATAAATGTTGAAATTTTATGCTTGGTTGGGTTGTTTATGATGCACATGAGTGAGAGGTTCCTTGTAAGGATGCTCACCCCTTCCCAAGAGGTTTCCGATAAGGATGCTTGGAAAATAATGTAGTGATTGATGAGAGGTTCCATGTAAGGATGCTCATCCATTTTCAAGAGGTTCCCGGTAAGGATGCTTGAGAATCAAAGGTGACCTAAAAGGGAGTGGAGGTTACCACAAAGTATGCCGCCTACCGAAAGAATTGTTGAAAATTGGTTATGACAATTAATTGTTATTATTTGTATGTGGTGCTCATTTATTCATTTAAGTAATGTTTTTAAATAAACTTGAGATCCTTTTTAAATGTCACTGCTTTATTTCAAATTATGTGTCTATGTTATGTTAAAATTGAGACCGACCGTTTTAAATACTTTTCTAAACCTTGTATGGGTTTGGGAGAATATTTCTACAGAGCTTCGTGCTCACCCCCTATCGCTAACATTTTTCAGATTACCCGCTTGAGGAGGAGGACGTAAGGGTCGAGGAGCCCGCTACTTAGGAGACTCCACGGGACGGGAGTGTGGATCCTGAGGTGGACGCATAGAGCGACCTCCTTTCCTTTTGTACTAGACTAGGACATTCTTTTGGAACATTGTGTAGTCTAGCTTCTTTTGTTTATTCCGCTGCGCTTCCTTAATTAATTTTTGAGATGTAATAGCCATGACTTGGGCTTATTCTTTTGGATAATGTTGTAAATATTCGTGGATGACAAATGAAGTCTTGTTTCTTAAGGGATTATATTAGTGCTCTCATGATATGAATGGTTTTAGAATGTAATGTCATCCAGGGTGTATTTTGTGGCGTTACAGTAGCCTGAATTTTGCTCCAAGAATCAATATATACGATTGCCCTGCTCCATTATCCGTAAACAATCATTTCCTTGCTAACATGTGAAGAGGTTCAATAATGATCATTAGGCAAATCCTTCAAATTAGTTCTATGGTTTAAAACACCCAAGCCTATTTTTGTAATCAAAGCCTCCCCTATTTAAACCTTGTACACCTCCCCTGTTTATTGTATCAACACAATACCTACTCTTTGCCTGCAGATTGTTAAAGCCAGCATCAATAAAGTAACCTCTGTAGCCCAAAGAGACATCCAATATCATATTATCCAATTTCCTCCATCCCCAGCCATCAACTACTCTAGGGACCATCAAATAGCATAGCCTCCCATTCACAGACTTTTTAGAAATCCTCATGAACTTATCTCTGTTGTTGTTGTCATTTCCATCCAAACAACAAAGGAACTGCCTCTATACTTTCTGAACAAAGGCTCTGCTGATAGTCCAGCCTTCTTCAAGGAATCTCCCACCAATCTAGCACAATCACCAATAACCTCAATGTCAAAGCTAAACTTCCAACATTTCCCTGTAATATGAAGTTTAGGTACTCTGGAGTTCCAGACACTCAACAACCATTTAGTTTCGATACTTGCTTGTAATTTTAGAGGAGAGAGATCCATTGGATTCCAGGAAACCAGTACACCTTCCAATTAATACTCATGTACAGTTCTCTCTTAGATTTTTGCTTCAGTGCTATTAAAATGCATCAAAACATGTGATGGAGACAGCAAGTGGAGGTTAATTGTTTTTTGGTTATTTTTTCTGTGCTTATTTCAACATCAAAATATGAAGCCTTGGTTTTCAGATACAAAAAATATATGATGGAGAGATCAAGTGGAGGTTAATCAATTTTTAGATATTTTTTTCTGTGCTTATTTCCACATCATAATTTGCAGCTTTGGTTTTTCAGATTAAAAAACAAAGTTTCTTTGGCCCTTCTCAATTCAATAGATATTTATAAGGAATTTTAGGTATTTTCGCTCTTATTCAGTTCGTAGAATTTATATTTGTTCAATAATTGGATAGCTACCTAGCTGTAAGTCTGTGACCTTGCAGTATGAATATATTCATGAGAATTGTGAATTGTGAATGTGTGATCTGATTCTGGGTTCACATATTGTTGTGTTCTCTTTCGTCCTCTTTATTGCATTTAAACATATTAAATTGTTCCTACTTCTTTCTGCCTCACTTATTTATCAGTAGAGATTTTTTTGGCAATTTTTCATTAATAGTTTCCTATATGGCATGATTTGACTTCATGGTTGAAGGGCAGTTAGCCCAAATAGTTGAACTGGTCACCGTTGACACCGGTCATTTTTCAGGTTTGCTGAATGGTCCAAATCACAAAGATTGATGTTCAATAGGATAACAAATCCTCCAAAGCCAAATGCTAAATGCTTCTACTGTTCCAATTAGTATGTGTGATTGTGTGTGTGTGTGTGTGTGAGAAAGAGAGAGAGAGAGAATTAAAAAGCTACAGGGTTCTATTTCAACATGAAGCATAAGTTTAGTCAAACACTAAAATACAACAACAGATTTTGAAGATTCATCATTTGCCAAAAAAGAAATCAAACACACCAACACATACCAGGTTATAGCTAATACAGGCACCTCATACCATAAAAAGTGCAAATCCTTAAACAGATACTTAACAATCCATAAGAGGCATGTGGAAAGGGGGATTTGTTTTGGATCATTGCAATATAGTCTCACTAAAATGATGGGCAAGGCTGAAACTAAAAGGGATAAAATAAATATAACTTACAAGAGACAATGCTGAAAATATAGTTAGAACCCAGTCTCCATTGCCGTCAGCATGAGAGAGATGACCATGGTGCAATTTAGCTACTCAAAACCCAAAAGGAGTAGACAATCACAAGAAAAAAAATTAGGTTCTGGGCACAAATCATGGAACAACACAACGATTAGTCTATAGATTAAATAATATAGGTTGCACCCTGCACCAAATGATGAAGTAAAAGTAAACCTTGTTATGCAAAGGTACAAGAAAGTTAGATTAGAGATATGAACACAGCAACTTGTTTTCTCATGGTAAATCTTCTCACTAATACTTAGAAGCCAACACAAGATAGATTCCATATGATTTTGCCTCAAAGAAAATAACTGAAGTGATAAATAAAACAGGTAGAAGGAAAGCTATCACAAACTCCCAAAAAAGAGCAAACTTTTCTTTCTTTTTCTCTGTTCAGAGAGGTTGGGGTGTTGGGTAGCTCAAATTATATGTGAAAAAGTCCCAAAGAGGGGTGAATAGGACTATGGAAATTTTATTGCAATTCCCTCTTAAGCGCAAGTCCTTTTGGTCATATTGTTTTAGACTTTTAGTAATTTCCAAAGCAGGGGTATTTTGGTTTTTCTAGACTTTCCAAATCATTAGTCTATTAATGCCTTCTCTCAAAGTGTGAAAGATATTCAAAATTACATAGGAATTGTCTGTTTAGGCTTTAGGCAGAACATACAGGTTCTGCAGGGACCAATTCTGTAGGATTTTGTCTCAGAATGTTGGCAGTCGACTGGTAGACCCAATCGATTCGACGTTGACTGGGAACGTCCTGGTCAACTACAGTACAGCCTACCGAAGCAGGCACCCCTCTTTGCTTAGGCTAATATATTCAATCCAAACTAGCACGCTAGACCTAACCATATGTCCATAAGAAATGGAGATTGAGGTCTCAGCTCAAAAGTTAGAGTAGAAAGGTTTGTTGAGTCCTACTACGTTTAAGGAAGAATTATATACATCTATAAGGCCTGCAATATTCAACGATACTGGGGGGTTAGATAGAGTTGAGAAACAACATAAAAAAAATGGGGGGTTAAGATGGATGAGTTGCAACCAAGAATAAATTAAGTGAGAATCAAATTACATTAACAATACGTGATGTAAAAAAACTAGTACCAAGAGAATAAATATGAGTGAAAAGTGTCCTAGATGGTTTGAATACATCTGGTGTAAATCAATTGATGAATTAGTGCAAAAACTGTGTCAGATGACACATGGTTGAAGCAAAGAAAGGCCCAGGGGATGGCCAAAACAACGACGGTTGAATCGTGAAAAGATAGAACTGTTTGGTCTAGGAACTTGATTGGCAATTTACTGACTTGTATTGCAGCCCAACGATAGACACATGAAGAAGAGTTGACGCAAGCCTCAAGCTTGAAGACTTCAACAAGGACTAACAAGCATCTACTTAAAGATGAATTCAAGTATAAAGGGGACCAGTCTTAGAGTCACAAGCAGTCTAGATTAAAAGCTTAGACTTACTCCCAAAAAAAGGCTAGGAAAGTTGCCCTGGCTAAATATCAACTGAATGTCTACTGGACGAAACAAAGCTAATCACCTAGCCTCCAATACTAGTCCTAGTTGACTGGCCCCTAGAGCTAGTCAATTAACCCCGTCAGATTCTAAAAGAATCCGACTGTTGGATTAGCTGTAGGTGCACCCATTATGTACACCATCTCAGATGTCAGTGGACAATCTCCTGTTGTGTGATTGTAACATCCCATACATACTTATTAGCTAGCCTCTTTGGGGAGTGATTTCGGAAAGCTTTAGCGAGACTTGACATCATTTCCTCACCACCACAAAGCTCATTAGTTTGAAGAATTTGAAGAGAAACATTGCACAGCATTAACTATTGTTTCTTGAGGTAAAAATTGCTTTCATACGTGTATTTAAACACCTTAATTCCCCCAGTCCCTGCACACTAGAGATAGGCTTAGCTCATGGTAAGCCTGAAAGTCGTCGTGAGCTTGGATTGCAATTTGCATGTAAGCTTGTCTGAACGAGAGACTATAACTAAGTGACTAAGGTAAAGTGGTGGTGTTAGGAGGCTTTGAATGAACCAAGAGAAAACCCATCGAGGTACTTCTTCTCATTAATTGCAGGTTAGCCTAGATAAATCTTCAAGAAATCCCAAATAAAGGAACATCTGGGTAAGAAAGTGGTTTACCCATTTAAAAACCACAAGGTTATTGGCTTAGCTTAAAAAACCATAAGTAGTGGATTGAGGCCCAACCGTGAAGTTTGGAAGAGTGGTGTGAGCCAAAGGGTTAGTTGAACCACTAAACAATGTGCCTTCACTTGTCATTTACTTGTTTTCATATTACTTGTTCTTCTAAATGTTTTAATGATAGAAGCTGCATAATCACACCCAACTTCAAAATTGATTTTTGATAATGCATGAATTGCAAATTTGAATAGCCATAGAAAT